>VZRW01002458.1:2035510-2119237 GCA_013398125.1 Aegotheles bennettii | reverse complement strand
CCCCCCACCCCCCCCCCAAAAAAAATATTCATTTTGTTAGTGCCATCTCCCCATCAAAGGTTTTCACATAGACAAGTTTTTCCTGCTTGGTTTCCACCAGATACAGATGGGTTTTTTACTGAAAATACATGAAAAAGAGCCCAAGCTAGAAGCTGCATAGCAAATTCACTAAAGGATTTAAAAATTCACATCAGTTTGTCATCCTCTTTTAGGTTAAACAGGGAAACTTCAGGGGTTTTGGCCCATTTTAGAAAACAGTCCTCCCTCTAGAGTTTCAAACATATAATTTAGTATCGCTGTCAAAATTAAAAGACAAGAAGAAAGTTCTGCCACAGAAAAGGACATGCATAGCCCCATTTTTCACAGTTCACCACTTTGTGAGAGGTTGTTACCCTGCACTGTAATAGTAAAACTCACAAGTTGCATTGGATCGTAGGTGACGAATTGCTTCACCTTATTCATTCATCCCTGTTGCTTTCTGATATCCTTGTGTCACTTCAAGCTGTGAGAGTAATACACGTGCCTTCAACTGAAATCAATGGCAAAATGAACTGCATATGTCAGCAAATAAGCAATGCTATGTAAACAGCAGGGCCACTTCCTCTCACTCCCAGCATCTCTAGTCAGATTTATCCTTGCTTTATCTATTATCCTGATACATGAAATATTTGTCTTCTAAAATATGTTAGACTTACTTCCCTAGTTCATTGGTTCATCTGTAATTTAGTTTATCTGGTTGTGGACTTAGCTTTCAAGTTGCAATTGCCTGATTTAAATGCTTCTGTTATGCTTCTGGTTTTAATCAATGCAAAGTCACAACTCCTGACTTCTGCTTTCCATTCTCCTCCCTGTTCTCTGAAGCAAGGGTGAGGAAACCATTCATTGCTGAAATCTGAGCAGATTTTTCAGACACCTTACAGTTAGCTAATAATAATATCAAAAAAAAGGTTACATTAGTGTGATACACCTTGAATGACGTAGAGTTTACATCCAGCCCTCCTGCATCATATTTCCCCACTTTTGCTTTAACCAGGGTCTCTAGTCAGTAATATTGTAGTAACCAGGCTGACTTCACTTAGGAGTGTAAGTTAGTGAATTCAGGTGAGGGGTCAGAAGTAGTGTCATATTACCTAATTAATCTAATGGGTTTATGTTATAAAGGACAAAAGGGTGGTTTTGTGAGGTAACTTGGATGTAGTTGGGTATATACGAGTGCTACTTTGTACCTTAGCCTTTTGTTTGTTTGGGTTTTTTTGTTGGGGTTGGATGTGAGCACTTACACTGTTGGAAGGTGTTTGTTTGAGCTATGAAGAGTTATTAACAGTTGTTTTTTTCTAGGAGGAAGAATCCCACAATACACCAACAGCCAACACTATTCTTGACACCAGCCACCTAGAAACAGACATCTGGTCTGCAATGCCAGCGCTTTCCAACGGGAATTCTGAGCCCAGAAGACCCAAAATAACGTTTGATGATGTGTAAGTATTATCGGATCTCTGTGCTAGCTGCATGTTATGTAGTTAGCATTTTCATGCAAGCAGAGCTCCTGGTGAAAGAGAGTATCTTTGATTATAACCCTAGTGCTGAGCACCTGTGTGGATAGTGCTGCACAAAGGCACACACAGTTTTAATCTTTACAAATGAACTGTTGTCACTGATTAATGAAGACTCTGTTGATAAATGTTTTCAGATCATGAATGGTGGTTCATGGTAATTCTTCTTCATTTTTTTTATTTTAGCTCCTCTAATGGAAACTTCTTATACTTAATTAGTTTAAAATATTTTTCTTTTTCCTCTATTCAGCACACATTAATGGGTCCTTTGGGTGGCCAGTTTCTATAGCTAGTTATTTTGCATTCTGGTCACCCATCATATCTTTGCATACAGCAGCTTCAGATTAATATCAGGTTAAGATTTAAAGAGATAAGTGGGTGTATATGTCAAAATTGCTCTTGGAAGCAGTCAGCAATTTTCTCAAACAATGTTTGTCCAACTCTATGGAAACAAAGACTTGAAATAATTGGTTTTGTCTCTTTAGGCTTCACAATGCGGATTATTATATGCAAGAGGCTAAGAAGCTAAAGCATAAAGCAGATGCTTTGGTAGGTTATCACAGCTTTTTTTATTTCTTTCCACTGTGGAGCTGGGTGTTGCAAAAATGTACACTTTGAATGTCATCTAAAGCCTCAGAAACCGAGAGGAACCCTGCTATTGACTGCAGTATACTTCAGATTGTACTCCATAAACAGACTGTCCACAAGGCAAGCCCTGAGCCCCACTCCTAGCCTTTAACAATTAGTTCCCCAAATAAGAAGCTCCTTACAATAGCTGGTATCTCTTCTGAGGAGGAGCAATAGTCATGCTGTTTATGAAGGATGTAAGATAGTTTTGTGAAAGATGATGTGTATTTGAAATTTGTTTTCCTATTCACTTTGAGCCTAAAACAAGTGTTCAAATATTCCATAACAGAAAGTTAAGAAAGGCAAATCACCCTCCACCTCATTACCATGTGGTAAAACTGTTTCATATTTCCAATCCAATTGTTTAAAATTTGCAGCAATTGATTTTTAAATAGTACATTCATTTTTATTGCATGATTTTAGGCTGGTAAATAGACTCAACACCCTTCTTCCCAAAAAATCTTGCAATGTGGTAGTTCAATGCTGGGAAAGTTTTTTTCTCTCATTTTACCACAGATGAAATTCCAGTAAAATTGACCTAATTTTGAAGTGTTTTAATTTTGATAAAACTACTTAATCTTACAGATTATGCTCTATCATAGTTTGTTCAATCCAAACTATTGCTAGCACTGAAGCACCTTTAGTAGCCATTTGCTATGTAGGCAGGGATTTTGCTCCTGTACACTACATAGAGTGCAGAACAGCAGCTCATTTAGGCAGGGTTAGTGGAACTTGACTCCTCTATTTATTTAAACTAAGGTGTCTAAAATGGAGTGTGGCCATTCACTTTGCCCCTCAAAATCACAAATGAAAAAAGAACTGGATGATTATTCACCTCTTGCTTTGTTATTTATGGGGTTTTTGCATGCCAGTTATATCATTCCACATCAGAGATTTTGTGCTTGGAAATAAGTGTTTGTCACAAAAAAAACCCCAAACCAACAAACCCAAAACAATCACATTATTTTTTTAAAAAAGAAAACAATCAAATAAAACAAGAATGGCTCTCCCTTTGCTGTCAGTGAGCTGATGGAAAGTCAACATGTTAAACTGCCTACTTCAGGTCTCTGGGCTCCCTTTTGACTTGGGGCACAGTGTTACCAAGTGTGTTTTCTGTGGGAGGTGGGTTCAGGTTTTTGGCAAACTGCTGTGAGTGTCAGTAAGGGAGCATCATCCCTCCTGACCTGCCCAGTCACCAGAGGTGACCTGCACTGATTCCTGCAGCCCAACTCAGCAGTATGTTCAGCCAGAGCCTTGACATCTGCACACAGGAAAGGCTGGCAGCAGCAGACTGACACCACCTCCCACAGATGATTGACCTTTAAAGAAAATACACATGGTTCTGGCACAGGGAAGCCTGCTCCACTCTAGCAAATATTTACAGGCTCAGGCTCCTGATGATCTCAACATGCTATGTCAATCCACTCCCTCCAGAGCCTGATTCACTTAGAAAGTGTTGACCCTTCTCCTGGCCCCTTACCTTTGACTGTGCCATGCGGAATCAGGGGTGTTCCTCAAGCAGAGCTAAGAGGAGCAGGCACAGCACATCATGCTGCTGCCTGCAGGCAGGCCTTGCCTGTCATGTGCAGTTTGACACCCCGAGTGCTCTTATGGGAATGTGAGGCCATCCGCTACAATACAACTTTTTGGTAGACATAAATACCCATGATCAAAGGATCTGCTTCTTCTTTTCACTGTTTAGGTCTGAACTACTTTTTTTTTTTCCCCACCCAATACAGCTGCACACAAATTATCTCCATGTAACACATTTGCTGTGCAATTCTGTAGTGTTAGTTGTCCTATGGAAACAATTGCTTCTGGTTACTTGGTGCTGACATGACAAAGCACACACAGCATTGAAAGATGTGTTGCAGTGGCTAGAAAGATAATGCATGTGACCTCAAAATGTGTCAGCAAATGTTAATGAGTTTGTGGCAATGCTGTTCCTGAGGTTGTACGGCAAATCGACTTCTGGTGAAGGACAGGGCGTTTTGTGCCTAATGGGAACGACCCCATGAAAACCTATCCTTGTCTGGGATGGCAGTAAGGAATCAACTAATTTGGATGGGCTGCTGCAGTGGCAACTGACTGTACCATATGGAAGAGATCTTGGAGACCTCGCTGTGTTCTTGGCTGAGCTGGAGTAATTCCACCTACTCCACTACAGTCAGCGTGGAGCAAAGGGCAGGATCAGATCCTTTTTCTGGCTCAAATTGTGTGTCTGTACTAAGTCTGCTTGCAGCTAGATTCCTTTCTTCTCATACCACAAAAAGTCATCTTTGGAAGACTTGAAGCAAGGAATTTTAAGAATATACTGAGAAGTGGCCATTGGAATAGAGAGAAAACATTTAGAAATACTTCCCCTTTTGTGATCATTCAAGTAACACCTATCAGTTTTGCAAAGGCTTTGTACGTAATCAATGCATGAGAGCAGAACTTGGAATAAAAGGTATGCAGAGGGAACTAGTTGTAAGGATTGCTGAGAAGTAGCCACAAAGGCAAATACACTGTTACCTTGGACCAACACTAAAAATGTTCTGCTTAATATGTTGCTAGGGTAGGCTTCCATTTTGTGACTGGAAAACATATGCAGATGCATCAAAAATATTTTGATAGAGACATATAAAGAAATTTTTAAATTATTTAAAGTATATTGGATCTGTTATATCGAATGCCACATTAGTAGAATTCTTACATCCAGCTATCAAAAATTGAAAATGTTAAATACTGTTATAAAATACTTACTATTAAAATGTCATATATAATATTCATTACACATAAAAAAAGAAATCAGTATGTCTAAGTCAGTTTAATCACAACCATTAGGAGGACTAAAACCTTTTGCAATAAAATCCTAGTAAAATAAAATATTTAGCATGCTATATTTTGAGTCATCACATAAGTGATGAGATATTTTTTTGGTCATCATTTAACACAGAATATGACATCTGAGAAATGGCATGGAGTTGTTACTTAACACTTGCATAGTGACATTCAAACTTAGTTCATTGTATCAAGGAATAATGTGGATTTGGTCAAACATGCTTAGTGTTCCTCATTGCCTGTGTATATCTGTGCATGTCAATGGACATACGTTGACTTTCCTCTGTGGAGGATCTGGCCATATACTACCTGAAAAGATTTGGTAAAAACATAGACCCTGCCTTAATTATGCTGTATTAATTAATTCTTAACTACCAGCATTGCTTTGCTTTCATCTTAATGCTAGTGTTGCTTTGTATTATGATTTGTCTACCTAGAAATTAAAGCTGAAAGATTTTCTTGATGGTGTCTTTCCCATTTCAGCTGGAGAAGTTCGGCAAAGCAGTAAATTATGCTGATGCTGCCCTCTCCTTCATCGAGTGTGGGAATGCTATGGAGCGAGATCCATTAGAAGCTAAATCTCCATACACCATGTACTCAGAGACTGTGGAACTCATCAGGTTAATGTCCTTTCTGTGATCATTTTCATAATCTCATTTCAGTCATAATTAGAACCTGCTATGTTTTAAAAAATACCATTTCAACGTATTAATGATTTGTCCAAGGCATCTTCGTCTCAGAAGTCATCATAATTAGTTCTTGCCATTTTATTAATGTCATGGAAAATTTATAATTGATGGACACTGCTTTTATAAATTATCCCCTTTAGAGGTTATAATGTGAGTGTTATAATTTGCAATATTCATAAAATTAAAATTGAAATGTAGTGGGTGGAAGTCAAGTATAGTAATTTCACTGTTTGGCAATGACACTTGTCTTTTAAAAGGTGTAGTTTTATAATTCAAAACATTAAAGTGAGTCTATCAGGATATCTATTACAAACCCTGTTTTTAAAGGTTTATAACTTGGCTGTTAAAAAAAAAAAAGCTGAAACCTGGCACAGAAGATCATAGCCAGAGAGGAAGCTTTCTGCATGTATTGTATTAAAAAAGTGTATTTTTTAATGTTAAGGGAATGTGAACCAGCTGAATTAGGTTTAATACAGTTTTGTAGACTCGTAGGCTAGAATATGGATGTGAGAGCCTTTACTTCCTAATAAAATGTCTTGGGTTATTATTTCAAAATCTGCTACTGTTCCCTATAGCTGTTCCATAGTGTTGGCTCTGTAGAAATAATGGTCTCCTGAGTAACTAAGGGCTTGTTTGCTTTACTTGTGCAAATTATCGAAGTGAAATCAAGCAGGATTAAATTTACCTATAAGTGGAACAACAGGATTTTTCCTCTTTACTGTGATGCACCTTTGTTTTCCCCAGTGTATGCTGGGAATATCACCATTAATGGCAGTGTAATTACTGGCAGTTTCCACCAGAGAAAGAAAAGAAGGCAAATTAGGCTAAATGTTTGGGGTTTAATATGATAAAGGTGTTTTTTTAATGTGCAGGATTCTAACATGCCAGATTAGTTTTACATTTTGAATAAGTAGGTATTTACATAATAAAATGTATAAAATCTTAAGAAGCATTTACTTTCAGGTAAGTGATATGCCTGTTAAATACTTAAAAATATGTTTTTGCATTTTACACTTCTTAAAGAGAAGAAGAAAATTTAAAGAGATTACTCAACAAAAAAACTATGTTCACTCAACACTTGCAATTCAAGTTAAATCCTTGAGAGCAGAGGACTTAAAAAAAGGAGCCACCTACCTCTGCCCCACTGTGCTGAACATCTTCCTGCACTCTGACAGTGGACAGTTTAGTACTTTGTGTCCTGAACTACACAACCACAGTTGTATGGCAGGGTGAATTGTATTTAAAAAAATATTCTTTAAAGAAGTGAGTGCTTCTTCACAGGAGCCTGCATTTATTTTTATTTTTTAAGAAAGCCACATGGCACAGTTGAAAATGTTCTTCCTCAATCCAGCAGTCGGTCTGTTCAGAAGCAGATGGACCAGAAATCTTTGCTCATTCAAGTAACACAACATGTGTAGAACTTAACTCAGAGAATGGTAGCTCTAGGTGTAGCTCACAAATGGGTGATACCTGCAGCTCCCCTCCACCCTACAGTGCTGGATGGAGCCAGCTGGGTGTATGACTGCATCTTGGAGCAACTGACAATCATCAGGATGTGCAGCCCTGCTGCCTTGCTCTTCCTGGCAGCTCCTGTATCAACACAGTCCTGCTGCAGGCTATTTGACAGATAGACCTTGGCATGGAAGCAGCACCTGAACTGCTTTTGAATTGCTTTTTGAACTGCTTTTGGCTATGGAAGAATCTGGAGTCAGGTGAGATTAATTCTGCCACCTACCAGCAAAGCTAGAGCTTAATTTACCTGCTCTTGTATGCAGCATCTTGTAGGCAGCCAGCAAGAGACTGTTTTGACCATTTAATTGATGTCAGTGGTCAGGCATGGAAAAAAGGTGATTGCCCAGGTGAGCAGCAGGTTGGTACAGGTTCAATAAACTCCATGGACAAATACACAGTTCTTGAGAGCTACAGTGGGTGCTGAATGTACAAACCAAGTATGCTGCTATGCACACATACTTTCTCAATGTGGCTCCTAATGTTAATATATATTTTACTGTGAGATAGGAAATAGAAGTAGACTTTTCTCCCTTTTAGTCTTCCCTTCATCAGAGGCACCATTTTCCCATTTTGCATTAGCTGTGTCTGCCCTGAGTGCTGCATCAGACACCTATTTGTGAAAGCAAGTGGAGCATCAAAGAGACTGGGAATATCAGATCTGACTGTTAAAGGTATTTTCAGCTAGTGGTAATGCTAAATTCCCTAATGTAACACTGAAAATCCCAAAGAGACATGTATCTTCATGGAACAACAATACCTAAGAGCAGGCAAGGTAGGGCATGGAGGAAGCACATCAGGAGATGTACCACAGCTGTGATCTGGGGGCTGATGGTGGTGGTGGGAGGAAGGCAGAGCGAGAGCAGCACTGCCTGCCTGCACTCCATTACCTCCTTGTAAATGAGAACTCATCAAGACTGCCTGGATACCTTAAAACTTTCTTATGCAACACTGAACCCTATTACTTATTCTAACACAAGTACCTGTGAAATTGCATTAGGGCTCAGAACAATGATTTTATGCGATGAATTGATTTTCAAGAGACTAAATGCATGGAATGGAGTGTGCTCAGTTAAAGAAAAAAAGAAGAGGGTAGGTAGGAATACTCAGTCTTTGATCATCTAAATGCTGGACAGCAGCAATTAGATAGGGAGGGAAGACCAAGTACACAAGAATCATAAATTAATGGACCCACAAATTAAAAAAGCTGTGAACATGACCTTCCTGTATTTAAAAGCATTTTCTATATAAAATATATTGGAAATGTTGAAGAAGCATTTATGAGAAGGATTTTGAAGGTATTATTCAAGCCCAAAGTATTATTTGTAAAAACTTATATATTACTCTATTCTTTAGTATGGGCCAAGATCTTATGCTTCTGTCCAGCACTCATCACATATGTTTGCAGGACTCAGCCTAGATGACTGAATATATTATCATTAATATGCCCAAGAAGAGTTCACCTCATTTGCCCAGAAAATGGGTTGGTGATTTACTTTAGCCCTCCAGATTTTAAGTGGTGCTTTCTGTTGCATTTTACATTGATCTCATCATTACAGAACAATGTGACCATTCACTATTGGAGTAGGAGAAGGATATCTCTGTGTGGCTGTTATTTTTCAGAGTGTCACTAGTATTCCTGGAAACATCTTAACTCTCAATTTCTTCTCTCCTCACCTTTCTGACAAGGTATGCAATGAGACTCAAGAATTTCACAGGCTCTTCTGCCACAGAAGGGGACAAGAAATTAGCAGTTTTATGGTAAGTCCCATTGCGACAGTGAGTGAAGCAGCTAAAATCTTAAGGAGGACTTTAAAAGTACTGAATTACTTAAGCAGCTTACAGAAGATCATTATTCTTGTTTTCCATTAAACTATTAAAGGATAACTAATGGATTTCTTCAGCAGCTGACTAAACATTTATTCTTCTAATTTATACTCTTATCAAGATGGGATTTTAATGCTTTTGACCACTTTTTTTTCTTATTCCATTTGCTTATGTTTCAAAATCTAACCTTAGAGCATAAACTGCAAAATATAGGTCAGCATTTTTATTTTTTTTACAGTTTATAGGTTTCATTAAGCAATGGAATTAACATAATCCTTCCCTAATTACCACAGCTACCGATGCTTATCACTTCTCTACTTGAGAATGTTTAAACTAAAGAAGGACCATGCTATGAAGTACTCCAGATCTCTGATGGAATATTTTAAGGTAATCTTCATTCTGTTTAATTTATTGATATGAAATGAAATTTGTACTAGCACTGAGAGCTCTCACAAGTATAACTGTGTGACTTAAAAGTCCCACATTTAACCTCTCCTCTGGGAAATGCAGGAAGAGTGGCTGCTAGGGAGTGGGGACAGAAGTGATTTGGGGATTTTTGGATTAGTCACTTGATTCAAAGGACCATACTCAGAAATTCTACTAAAATAACATTATTCTCAACACCATGTAACGTTTATGCAAGTTTCTGTGAAGGAAGCTGATTCTTTCAATATTTCAATGTGCAAGTGATTATGAACTGACCCCCAATGAACCATAATAAAGCAATTATTTAGGCTTTAGTTGGTTAAATTTAGATTTTAAAATCAGTGAGATTTGCTGGAGGTTATTGCAAACTCAGAGATTTCTCCTTTTATTTCTGTGGAACTTCAAATTGCCTTATCTACATCTTGAAATTCTGCCTTTACCTTGACTCAAGTGGAGATCAGCTAGTTGTCATGACTCTGTGATGTTTACCTTGTCAAACGCTGTTTGCCCAGTGTAAGAATGACAAGTCCTCACCATTCCTGAATTCAGAGAGGAACAGAATCTTTCTTCAGCTCTGCCAAGGTTTTGATATTTGTGTTTTACTGGTTAACACTGTTTGGCGCATACATTAATTCTTGTACTTTATTACTACATATTATTCTATAATTATGTAATTATACTGGTTTGTCAGCCCATCAGTCTTTTTTCGTTGTTTTTTTCAGCCTCTATGAATTTGTTCCAGGCTTTGACATATTAGTACTGCAAACCAGTAAAACTTTTAACACTGCAGTTTTTATATTTTCTTATAAATTGTGATAAAATGGTCCTTCTGCTGTAAAACTCCAGTACTATCATGCTAGCAACCACCACTTAGTCCTGACTTCCCTGATCTCCTCTGTCTAACTCTGTAACTTCAGTATTGTTACCCCCAATCTGCTTAAATTGAAGCTGTCTGGAAGTTATTAGGAGTGCCTCTGTTGTACTCATGGAATTTTCAGTCAGGGATTTGCACAACAAATTAAATTTGAACTAGACACATTTATAGCCTCAGCATTCCATCCACTTCAGATTTTATCCAGGATTAATACAGATTGTCTGTTTAAAAAAAAGGCTATTAGACAAATCATTTGATAAACTTTCTCTGCCAAAAGTAATGATTTTTTTTTTTGGGGGGGGGGGAGGATTCTGTATCCGTGCAAATAGGTACAATGAGGAATGTATTACTATTCCCAGTATAAGACCATTTTACTGCATCCATACAGAGAAAATTTCTTTTAATGCAAATAAAAAAAATAATAAAAAATTTAAAATGTAATAAAATAGACAAATCAAGAGTGCTGGTTTTAGGCATCCAGCTGAAGCTGAGTATTTCAGCTACAGTTACTATGCATATACTATCGACACTAACTCATTTGCTAGAAGTAGTGTTTGAGTGTACACAGATTATATGTTCAGGATCTTTTTGTAGTAAAGGCATAGGAGAGGAAAAGAAAAGAATGGGAGCTATTAACTACATATTAGTTTTGTATTGCTGCACAATGTTCTCTGTGTTCACTAGCAAGAATCTGTAATACAAATGGAATAGATTAACTATTTGAATAGAGTTGTTATTCAGAATTTTGCACAATTTTAACTGTGAAAAGCAGCCCACTGTTTACAGCAGAGCTGGAGAGGAGTTTTTTGGCAGAATTGTTTTTCATGTTTTTCCTCACAAATGCCACTTTGTCCAAATTGAAACCATTTGTGGACAGAACTGTTTCTGATTAATTTCCAATTAAAAGATTCAAATTTATATTTTTGACAATTCAAAACAGAAAATAACCATTTAATCACAAAAGTAGTTTTGAAATGTAGAGACAACTTGGAGTAAAATGTAACTAAAATGAGAATTTTTTTAAAATTTAAATAAATTTTTTTAAGATTAGCAAAAGTGGCATCCTTTGCATTTCACCTAAAAGTTTGAAGAAGATTTTTGTGTTTTTGAAAATGTGTTATCAATAGTCACTGGCAAAAATATTTCAAATATTTTCACTGTCGAATAACTACATCCAATCAAGATGAAGTCTTAATCTTGAAGATCTAGCATTTGTCTCCAGGTACTGTCGGGAACAACCCCCAGACAGTAGAAACTATCATCAAAGCTGCTTCTTCATCCCTGAAGACTTTCCAGAGGAGTTTAGGATCTCTCTCCTTCTTACATATGAGTGGGTGGCAAAAATATACACTATGTATGCTCTGTACTGCAAAACATTTCATGCTCACAGCTTTTAGTGGCATGCTATATAGGAACATACAGGCAAGGCCAGTATCGTGGTTTGGGTAGTATTTTCTGCTTTGGTCAATACCGTTTGGCAAGCTTAGCTGTGTTTTTAGAGGTCAAGGATAGGATTTTGCTCCAGAGTGAGCTATGTGACCTTGAGCCATGCCCTGGGCTGCTCTGTGCTCCACTGAACCTCTGTGCCTCACATGCAAAATAGCAACTACAGTAACCAGATGAATCTTGTAATAATGACAGTAATACTTTGCAGAGAACTTGTAAAATTTGATTGAATTTTCATTGTGTGTGCTGGCTTCTTTGCAAGGGAGCTTGGAGTGATTGTTTTCAGAAAGCACACATAGATAGCTTCAGCACTGATACTGCCACTTTTTATGGAGACTAAGATACCACCTAGTCTGAGCAAAACTGGAAAAATCTGGGCTTTATTGTTGCTGGGAAATCTTTTTGTACAGGGCTGTACAAGGTGCTACACAGATGTGAAAGGCAGTATGAGTAAGCAGGTAAGGAAAGTCAATTTGTGCAAATAAAACACATAAAAACAAGGCCATTCAAACAAATCTTTACTAGAAGTTCTATTTCTACTACTACCTGAATCCCAAGCCACCTTCCCTAGCAACTTGAGAGGGATTGATTTCATTAAGGCATCAACCCAAATTCTTTCTGCTTCTTATTAGAAGATTGCAGGTCCTCCTAAAGATAGAAGTCATTTGCACTCTGAAGAACTTACCTCGTAGAGTAAATTTCAGTGGTAATTAAACCACTTCTTTGTGAACCACATCTGCTTTTACTGCAACTTTTCTGTATTCCCCCTTTCATCAAGTGACTTTCAAGCTACTGGTTGGAACCTACCAATCACGCACCATTTAATCTCAGGACTGATGTGCAGAGCTATTCTGCTACATGGACTGCAGCTTTTGCCAGAGAACAGGGTGTGTTGAGTCTTGTGTCATCAGTATCGATGTACTTGTGTCACCCTTATTTACATTTTGGTTTTGTACTTACAGAACTCTTCAAAAGCTTCACAAGCCCCCTCACCTTGGGGCGGCAATGGAAAGTGAGTATTTTCTGCAGAGTACTTCTGTCTGGGAACAAGTGGTTTCAGAGGGGGGAATATGTTTTTGTGCCTCTAAAGGCAAAGGACAGGCCATGACTCAGTGGTTTGGGAGCTACATGTATGTTGCAAATATATAGCAGGTAAAAAACATTCTTCTGGGCTACAGAATTATCTTACAGCTGCTGTGGGTTTGTGGGAGTGAGTGGCTCCCACTGGGCTAAATCAGGTACCCATGTGAGCCATCCAGTGTGGGTGAGAAGGAAGAGCTGAAACACACCTTCACCTTTGTGCAAAGCCCTCTTGAGCTGTGTTGGGTCTGTGCTGAATTCTTTGACAGTTCACTTCTCAAGCCAAATGAAGGCCATAAAAATATCTGTTAATTAGCTAGCAAGTATCATGTCATTTCAAGAAGCCAAAGTAAAGTTAACCTTCATTGCAATGATTTTTCAATGATTCGTTCAGTAATGAAAGACCAATGAATATTTCATTGATATATGGTAAGTGCTGTTTAATAAAACTGAAGGTGTAATAGTGGTGAAAATGTGAAGGCACTTAGTCAACCAATTATCAGTAGTTTTATAGTAACGTTAAAACACCCTCACCTGAGATCTGAAGTCAGGGTAATGCAATTATGATCCTCTGTTCAATGAAGGTGTGTTGCTGCTGCAACGTTGCCTTTATCTTGCAATGTCTGTTGTCACCTGACACACATTTTTCCTGCTCCGTTCTCTTGGCCACACACACAGACACAGGTAAAACAAAGGAGAAGAACTTGATCTTTCTTTCCTTCTTTATTTGAGTAGGCCAAATTCTAGGTGAAAATTATTATTGTTGGTGGTGTCTTTCTGGTGGTTCATAAGAAGAAATGACTGTTGGACACCCCAAGGAAACAAAATAATAAAAGTGCAGAAGGGGTTGAAGTGTAGAGCACAAAGAACTGAAGTTTTCAAACAGAATTTGTTCTGAATCAGTACAAAACCAAAAATTCAAATGTTTTGCTTAAAGGAAAATACTGTCATAGATAATTCAAAATATTTTGGGGCATATATGTATACACACACACCAAATACACAAAATTATTTTGAATATGTGTGTGTATAAATATTTGAGTATAGATTATAACACAAACTAAAGTG
Source organism: Aegotheles bennettii (assembly GCA_013398125.1). Taxonomy (NCBI): domain Eukaryota; kingdom Metazoa; phylum Chordata; class Aves; order Caprimulgiformes; family Aegothelidae; genus Aegotheles; species Aegotheles bennettii. The sequence goes on along the minus strand of VZRW01002458.1, from coordinate 2,105,315 downwards.
ATGAAATACAAAATCACTTTAAATAAAAACCCAAAAGATATTTTAACATTGGAAAAGCAACTGCTAAATGATATTATTTAATATGTGCCAGTTTTGCAAGGCATTTAAATGTCAGTGAAACCTTGTATTGCAATAAAAATGCGATAGGGTTTACATAAAGTTTTCGTGCTGAAATAGACCACCGAAGCATTATACCTCATTTGTTCCTTAAGAAGTGACTTATACCTAAAAATTTCACGGAGTAGAAGTTGTCCTTTTATTCCTGTCATATAATAGACCTCTATTAAGTGTGTGCTCTGCAGGTGATGACATCTCCCATGCTATTTGAAGGAGCTGATTAGGTGCCTGGGATTAAGAATCAGTGGGTTTTGACTGGAGCAGAAAATTCTTGTCCAGCCACAAGGTGGGCAGCAGAAACCCAGCATTCAGGTCAGCATAATACCCAGCTGGTACACTTCTAGCATAATACCCAGCTGGTCAGTCTCTTCCCACTAACTTTGGAGATAAGGGAGTAAGGCTCTGAAAGTGCACGTCCCTGTCTTTTATTCAGAGAAGGAAGCACATAAAAACAGCTGAATGTGACAAGACCTTGTTGTAATGGTGTTATTGTGACACCTGTGACCCAACACAGCCCACCACAGCCCACACTTGGGTCTTCTGTCCCTTCTGTCTGGAGTCTCAGAAGAAAAGCTCTCCCACTGGCTCAGAGTTGCCATATATCTCAGGTGTCTCCTGGTGGCCCCAGGGATTGTCATGGGCCTGATGCTGCTGCTGGTAGCATGTGCTCTGCCTTCCCCAGGGCTACTTATTCCACAATTTCCCCTTATTCTCTGGCAAATTTGTACCAGATGGGAAGAGAAGTCACACACCACAGACGAGAGACCAAACACCATCAGGGTATGGCACTACTGAAGATAGATCAGCAGCCTGGTTCATAGTGAAGAGGCATTGGGCTATTCTTACATCTTGTTTTGAACAAAGCAAAACTTATCCATTGCCATGAGGTGTAGTCTGCTCGGGATCTCAAACTATCAAAAATCATAACTTGTCTTGCTGGAATTTCTGGCCACTTTTGTTTGAAGGGGTTGTGAACCTCTACAAAGTTGGCCTGCGTTCCAGGCTGGCAATGAAACAAATTTTCCCTGGTTTCATTACAGAAATGTTTCCCACCTCTAGCGACAGAAAGCACAAAATAGAGAGATTTAATAGACTCACCACAGTAATAATGGCTGTGCACAACAGGGTAAATCCAATGAACAATGTGCTTTATTTGGCAGAAGTGCGTCAGCTTGTTGTAAGTGGCTCTAACAAAATACTCCTGGTCTCCTCAGATACTTATGATTTTTAACTGCTCCCAGACCTAATCTAGTATAGTTCAGCTCTTCTGTGTGTTAAAGACACTGTGGCATGTCAAGTAACCAGGATGTTTTGAGACTAAAAAATAAAACATTTGTGCCTTAGGATATGCTTAAGCGATAACACATAAGCTGTGTAAAAAGCTACTGGCTGCTGAATTAATGTGGTCTCTAGCTCTGGAAAAAGAATGTATCACAGGAGCCTGTTGTTGAGCACAAGTAATAGCAGGGCACTGCTGGAAAATCTGCAGCAAAAGCTGTTGCCATAAACGCCTTTCAGCCCAAGGCTGTGCCGTGGTGGCCGTCTGTCCTACAGCACCTGCAAGGTATCAGCACAGCAGGTCTGTGCCCACGCTTTGTGTTCAGGACCACTGATGGTGGCTTGTAAAGCCAAGAGGAGGAGCTTTCCTATCCTGGGGTTTGGATCAGGCTCATTATGAGTCTGAGCTTGATGCTGTTGCACAGCATGAGGCATCAGTGGCCGCCTCTCAAGAGAGGGCTTGCAACATCCCCGTCCGTAGAGTTTTGGTGTCTTTGCTTCATGCAGAGAGCGCCGGGAGCAACTCAGCCCTGCATTTCAAGTGTATTCCAGAGCAAATCGAATGCATTTGTTTAGGCGAGTGATTCCAAATGGGGGCAAGAGCAGAGATTTTTGGAATCCTTAATCTTGTTCACTGAAACAAATTTTCAAGGAGACTAGCTGTATGTGAGCATTCAGCACTGCACAGCTGTAAACACGAGCTCGCTGGGCTGACCTCCACACCACCTGCAGCCAGGAGGTGATTCCTAATTGCTGGTGTTAGAATTAAAGGAAAATCTATATTAGAACATTAGTGCTGCACTAAGTAGGTAACTTAAAACACTGCTCTGTACAAAACTGTGCAGATGGACTGTAGGCAATTAGAAACAAATATCCATAGCCAGTCTTAAAGAATCCTATAGAGATATTCATAATCTTACAGTATCCTCAGCTCCTAATACTGCTCTGCAGGGTGCTTTTAAGACTTGCACTTTGCTTACTGTGGTGACTGTATTTGGAGCAAACTGTCATTGTGGTTTCCACAAAATGTTTGATAATAAGCCAATATTGCACATTGAGTGTTTTCTAACTGCCATTGCAGCTTCTGGCAGCAGGTAGAAAAATCATTTACAGCTATAAGATACTTCTTTCTCTGAAAGATTGCTATATTTTTATGATAGATTTTTTTAAAAAATAACAGGTTCATTTGTAAGGAGAATTAAATTCCTTTTTATTTTCATTCATTCCCATTTTATAAGCTCTCCTTTGTGATAAAACCAGGAAATACTACTGCACCTTCTCCCCTCACTGGGGTGCAGAGTTAATTGTTCAAGTGCATTTAGGATGGCAATTGTGGGGTGTGTGAGGGGGACTCACTCTCCCTTTACCTCTCATAGGAGCACAGAAACACCATCGCCCATGTCCCTGAGCCCGTCCCCCATCAGCTCTGCTGGAAGCAACGCGGGCACTGCCAGCTCCTCCTCGGCGGGGACCATCACCATCCCTCAGCGCATCCACCACATGGCAGCCAGCCACGTCAACATCACCAACAACGTCCTGCGGAGCTACGAGCACTGGGACATGGCTGACAAGCTGACTAAGGAGAACAAAGGTGCCCCACTTGGCTTCTTCCTTGTCCCCTTTGGCTCATCAGCTTTACTCGCTTTGTGTTCCCATAGGTGTTGTTGGGAATTGGACCCAGAACCGCCACATCTAAGAGCACAACTGTGACAGCTTGAGCAAACAGACCAAATCTGCTTGCTGGCCACTGAAGCCAATGTGTATCTTCTCTTGTCAAGCACAGGGGGGGAAGTGTAACACACGCTGAACATCGGGTTATCAGAGCAGCTGGCAAATAATTTAGCAAACACGAGCTCCAAGTCATGAGAACTTTTGAGTCTGCAAATTTGTTCACAGTTTCAACTTCTCATAGAGCACCGAGGTTATTTTCATACTGCTCTGTCAACTGGTTTAAGACTATGAAAATGCTAGCTAGGATAACAAGCAAACATTAGATGTTATGTTTATTAGGAGATGTCCACTGAAAGCCATGACCCTGGCTTTCCTATGATTGGATTGCAAATCTGCTTGTTTATTTCTAACAACAAAATGTCAGTTTTTACCACAGTAATTTCAAAGGAGTTTTGGCAAGCAGTTTGCAACTGGGTTATATCAAGTATAGTGGAGTGGCTGAGATGTTAACTGAAGGACAAATTTGGCCTAATGTTGGCCAGCTGTGAACTTCCCCATGATAATGTAATTATTCAGATTCCAGCTTTGGGCTTACACAAATCATTGACAAAGCTTTCTTTGACACTAGAGGTGCAGAGCCTAACTGGGAAATATTCTCATCGTGAATTGGCTCATTCTCTTAAATTATACTGCGATTTCAGATGGCTGACTTTTCCTGACAAATGTGCTCACTGTATGCAGTTTGATCTTACTCCCATTAATGTCAGTGGCAAATTTCCACTGATTTAGAGAAACTAAGCTTGAGATTTATAGAGTTTTATGTCTGAATGGTGGGTCATAATGATCTATCCCTGGATGAGGAACAATAATAGAAGTTCTGTCCAGTCCTCCCCACTGCTTCTTGTCTTTGTTCACATTGGTTAATTTAGTAGCAGTGCAGTCATTTTGGATTTTTTCCATAGCTGCATCCATTTTCACAAAATGTGAAAGTGATTCCCTGTCAAATGTACTGCAGAATGTTACAGTGGGAATGCAGAAGGATGCTCTGATAGGAGAAAAAGATGGTGATAATCTTGTAATTAGCCCTGTGTGTTGTGGAGTTGTTAAATGTTCTACTTGGTATTGAATCAAAATAGCTCAGGCATTCAGCCAGCAGACAGAAAATATACTCAGGCACTGCTGTTATCAGTCCTAGAGCTTGATGAGAAAAAACCTGCCGACTCTCTTCATGCATTTTTCACCCCTACGTTCTTCTTTGTTCTCATTTTGATTTACAACCAAATAAACCCAATTCTGCAAAGTCATATAGGAAAAATCTTTATTCAGATGAGCAATCCCTTTGACTTGAGTGGGACTGGATACATGAATAAGGGTTTCTCACAAGAGCAAGACATCTAGGGTTATGCCCTGTTCCTCCATATCTTGTTTCACAAGCTGCAGCTCTGTTACAGGGAATGGAAAGTTCGTGTTACTTCAAATTTCATTTAAGTATTATAAACCATTGGAGAGTTTCATACATGCTATAGCTTGTCTGTTTTTAGATTTATCTAGAAAGATACCTCATTTCTATTTAAATACTCGGTTTAAATTGCATGCTTAAACACAAACTGGAATTTGAAAAATTCATGGTGTAACAAAAAAGTGGTTAAGAGCGGCTGTGGTGCTCTGCAGGTCTTTGTCATACCACATGATGGATTACATTTACAGAAGAATATATTTAAGACATTTTGATGTGAGAAATTTTACAGTCTTTCATGAAACCCAGCTGTAATGAGTTTACTAGTTGTCATCTGCCACTCTCAAATCACACACCTATATCTTTCTGGCTAGGACAGGATACCCTTTTTCCCCATAGCTATCTCTAATCCACCTTTGCCAGCTGGACTGGATATTGCAGTGCCCAAGCTCTGGTGCACTGGCGGGTTGACTGGGTGTTCAGAAATGCCCCATGACAGCAAACAAAGTAGGTCCAAACCCTGGACTCTGCCTTGAGTCCCAGGGAAGGGGCAGATCTCTTGGCCTCTGTCTCAGGGGTTTGGGCAGTCAGTTAATCATAAAAAATTGATTTTTCCCCCCTTGAAGTAAGAATGATCTCAAAAAACAAACACAAACCCACAAAGAAACCCATTTTTAAGATAAAATTGATTTAAAAAAAAATACACAGATCCAGTCACTTTTTTTTTTTTGTGGTCAAATCTCATTGTTTCTGTTGTCTGCTGAATCACAGGGGTGTCTTGCCCAAGCACATGTCCCTGATGAGCTAATAGAGATGGGTCTAAAAATGTGTCCCCATCATTGTAGTGTCTAATAGCCTTTACCTCTGGGTCTTACTGCTGTCATAGATATTTCTTGGTCATGCCCACACAGACACAAGAGATTTCTTCCACATTGTAGGAGCTGTGCAGCCTCCCCTTGTCCACGGCTGTCAGCTTACGTTTTGTGCTCCTCTAAGTATGCCTGCACGCTCCCAGTTTGAACTTGACTGATGTCCAGCTGGCTCAGGGTGGAAGACAGAAGCCTTTCTTGTCAGTCTGACAAAAGATGTGCCATTAAAATAAAAAGGCATAGCAAGAGGGAGAACAGCAGAACTGCAACCTGCTGAGCTGATCTGGTTTGAAAAGGAAAGTGGGAACATACTGCCATATACCTCTGGTTGAATTGCCTCTGGTTGGTAGAGGTTTAGAGTGTGTGGGAGAATAGATGGAGTTTGTCATAAACTCTGCATCTGTGGCAGGCCAGGGTGAGCTGCAGACTTCCAAAAGCCAACCCATGGGCTGGTTTGTGTTGGATCACCTAGAGAGTTGTTTACCATTTATAACATCGGATTCTCAGCTGACTTAAAAATATTGGATAATTTTTTAAAGCTTCCAAAGATAGCAGCATTTTTTCCTCTACAGTAGAACACTATCAGCTCTGTGGTGATGAAGGCCTGTGCTTTCACGTGTAAATTTAATAAGTGGCTTCAGTGCTTGCAGCTTGTTCAAGAAATGTTAAACTGAAATTAAGCCTTAATGTGAATTCTCAGTGTCTAAAGCAATTATTATTTATTTCAGCCTAGAATGAGATCACTAGAATGCAAGCAAGACAGTGCATTATTTCACTTCTAAATGTATTGATTTCACACTGGAGGAGGGGAATAAAAGACAGAGGAAGGAAGATTAAAAGTAACTGCTGGCTGCAGCATCTTAAAGCAACTGGTGATAGCCCTAAGCTTTCATTACGCTTGCCTCCAGCCAAATCACTTTGTGCTGTGATACTGCTGTAGCTCCCAAGCTGACCAGGGTCAGGCTGTCAATACTTGGATAGAAGACCTCAAAGCAGCACTTACTTGCTGAAGAAAGTACCGATAATGATTTTGCACCCAGTAACTGCTCTCCTGAACTGCAGCCAATACAGTGCTAGCTGGCTGAGTGCCATGCGCTGGATTTTAGATAGGGTAAGAATGCAAGGGCTCAGCCACTGGTTATTGTGATTGTGGGTTATTATCTGAGCTCTGAGGGGCTTTTAACTGAGAGCGGGCTCCCACTTGCCTAAATATAGTATGAGTGTTATATATGTGGGAATGCTTGTGCCCCGGTGAGCAAAAAGACAAGCTGTGGGAGAATAGAGGACAGAATCCAGTTCTCCATTGAAAGCAATTAGGAAAGGTCTGTTGGCTGTAAGAGGATTAGTCTTTCACCCAGAGAGCACCTAACTCATGGCATAAAGTGAACTGGTGTGTTGCTTCCTAACTGTGGCTGTTTAATGACCTCCTGTTAACCCTTCCCAACACCAAATCCCAGTGGCCTTACCTATCTTTTCTTTCCCCTTATAGGTTCCCATCTTCTAGATGTTATTTTCCTGCTGTGTTTCCTCTCTACTCTTCCTTCTACTCTCCCACCCTACACACATACTCTGGGACCAGTAGCTGCAGCAGGATGGGCAGGGGGCCAAAACTGCTGCGATGGCAGTAACAGAAATTGGAGGGTGGGAAAAAGAGCAAGCAAGGTCTTCTGCAAGATCCACACTAGCTCTTCATGGCCAGAAGAGGGTACAGCCTGAAGAAGAAAATGCCACAGTTTGTTGTCAGCTATTTAAATCATACAGTCAGAAAACTTAGGGTAGAAAAACTGGAAGTGGAGATCATCAGAGCTAAAGGAAGACCAGTGACAACCACTCATACCATGTTGTGGTTTACTTCCAGCATGGATAATCTGATTTAGTCTGTTTAAATATATTGTTGCCTTTGTTTAAATTCATTCCTACTGACCATGTGCACAACATCTTGAGAACTCACTAATTGCACTGCTGCTACTGAGTGGGAAATCATGGCAATAGATATATTTCTGTACCATTGCCTGAAATAATGACTTCTGTTTCTTGTGTATTGCAGAATTCTTTGTAGACCTGGACTCAGTGATGGGACCTTTAACACAACACAGCAGTATGACCAATCTGGTTCGTTACGTTCGCCAAGGACTCCACTGGCTCCGCATTGAGGCTCATTTGTTGTAGTGACTGCTGCCCTCTTCATAACATCCCCATTCTTCTACCTCTACCAGCGCAGAGACGATCACTGGTGGAACTCCACTCATTTCTGGAAGTTTATTCATGTAACTTCATTTTTATTGCCTTTTTTAATATCCTATCTATTGGAAGTAGAAGTCACTATAAATTGAACTTATGACTCAAGAGCAGTATGTGTTGTACCATCTAATCATTTTCAACAATTTTCTATGCCTTGTGTCTCCTGGATCCTGCCATCCTTATGTGCTTTATGGAACGGTACATTCCCTGCAGTATTGTTTTAAGTTCATGCTGCCTTCAAGTGAAAACAAAAAAGCACTTTGAGAAGATATGGATTCCTGAGAAACAGTACAAAGCGTCTTAAATATTTGAGGGTATATATGAAAGATCCCTTCCGAAATAAATTAGTAGAAGTTGTAGCTATTCATTCAAAATTGTCTTCTGAACCTGAACCAAGCTTTTTGACGCTTAATTCTGGCATCATTACCTGACACAGCACATTCCTAATATTTCATACTTCCTATAGGCTTAATCTCTAAAAGAGAACATTGAATATCTTACAGGTACATAATGTAAGATCACCAAAGGTGTTAAGAGGTAAAAGGTTGGAGGAATGCCTCATTAAAGAATGATGACGCACTATGCAATGAGGTCTTGATATTCCATTCTTCCTGTTTATTGTTGGCTTAATAATTTCAGTAGGCAGCAGAATTTATTGCAGTTTCTAGGCAATTTCAAAATATTAGCTTTCATAGTCTCATCTACCATTCCTATACTAAATCTGTGAATTTTCTTTCAGTTTTACTGTTTAGTCTCAAACAAATACTCATCCAAGGTTTTTCTTCATAGAACAATCTCTCCTTGCATAGTGACTTGGTGAAAGCAGATTTTAACAGGACAGCTACACTCTAAGCATTGATATTGTATGTAAAAGTCCATTAATAAGTGTATGCAGATTCTTCATGAAACTCTCTAGTTTAACTAACCAGCTACTGTTGAAACGTAATTCCATGTGGCATCAATTTTCACCTGTTTTGTTCATTTCAGAGCATTAGAAACGAACAGTATTATCTTGCTATCTTGAAAACAATGTCAAATTAAATAAAATCACCAGATTTACCCAAAAGCAATATAACATTTGTCTAATAATGGCCATGAATACTTCAGTCAGATTACCTATTTTCCAAGCTCCACATCTGTTTACTCATGCTGTCATGTTTTGGACCTTCTTCTAATGCGTGAATAATAATGAGACAATTCAGATAGAATTTCAAAGCAATTGTGAATAAATTACACCGTTTCACATTTGCTCTTTCCTCTTCTTTTTTTCCCCTGTTATAAACTGCACTGCTCTTCTGGTGCCACTGCAAGAAGCGCTGGTGCATGAAACAAAACAAAATGAATTTATATCAATAATTCACAAGACTTTAAATGGTCTCATTTCATTCTTGATATAACGCCTGCATACCTTACTGAACTGTAAATTCCATTTCTATAAACAGAAAATGCTCATAGCAATGTAAATATTATTCTGCCTCATCTCATTGAAATAATACAATATGTGTATTAAACGCCATCCAGATATTAGTTAATTGCAATTACTTTCTGCTATATAATCCTGTATGTCCTTTAATCTGGTGAGTTATTGGATTCTACTCACTGGGTTGTGACCAGATAAATAGGACAAATTTGCATTTAAAAGGTTCAGACTGTTACAATTTTTAGAGCAGGCCTTGGATATTTGCAATATGAACAGTTTAAGGACTCTGCCCAATGCACATTTAAGACAAACATTACTGTAGCTGTTGTACATTGGCTCCCTGTAGTACTAGCTTTTCTTAAAAATCAATAATTCCTAATATTTTGTTCCACAAGACTATTGTAAATGTAGCCAAAGTGCATCATTAGAGGGATCATCCAGTTTAGGGTTGTCTGCAAAGGATCTTTGCAGAACATGCACATCCTTTATTATCTGCACATTCCTGTTCCTGGGGTGGTCGATACACCCTTATCAGTTCTCTGAGGGTTTTGGTAACATGGCTGAAATGTGAATCTGACAGCATTTGTCACACTGATTCTGGCCCCAGTAACTAATGAATAAAAACAGGATAGTGAGAACTATTCAGAAATGCAGATGAAAGATGGTGCTTGTTTGGTTTTTTTTTTTTAAAGAAAAAGAAAACAAAACACTTGAAATACTGTATTTTACTTTTTTGAACAGGGAGCATACTTGAGGTGAAGTAGCGTTGGGGTGGTTTTGTTGTAAGTCAGAGTTTTCCATTCTTTTCACAAGATCTCACTAATGAGATACAGTAATTATTTAGTCTAATTGAATGCATTGTCATCACTTGTTCCTTTAATGAAGAGTGAAATCCTAGACTTCATGCATTTATGAAGGACGGATGTGTCTTGAAATACAATCTTCAGACACGAAACTGTTCAAAGAGTTAGCTGCAATCACCTGATGAAGACAGCGTTTTATCTTTCCCCTGTTGCTTGCAGTGAACAGACTCCTATCTCTAAATTTACCCCATGTTTACAATTTTTTGCTTAAACAGCTTAAGTAATTAGCCCACCTGATCTTGTATCCTGTGACTTAGTTTGAAATGTGTGCTTAATCAATGGCACGATTATAAGAAGTCCAGCAGTCAAGCCTAGATCACAAATGAACTTACCATTTAGCAGTCTTGTTTCGAAAGCGGCTTAAAAACAAATTAAATATGGAGAGTGAATTACCATCTTATCCCCAGGGATGATGCTTCTTTTGGGTTAGTTATTAAGGATTATTGCACTTTTACTGGCACTATATTCATCTCATTTCAAATGCCAACATGTCGTCTTTGTAGAATCATTCTACCCCTTAAAATATTACTTCCAGCAGAGTTAATCAGATGAGATTGTTTGTTGCAGTCCATGGGGAAGCAGCGCATGTTTACGTGGGATTTTGCTATGTCTGCTCTTACCACTGCCCACTTCAGGTGTTCAAAGTCATGACCCAAGCCCCCAGAATTAGAAGTTTGGCCTCAAATCATGGAGTTTTTTTTAAATAAACTTTTTTGGTTCCTATATGGTCTTCTGGATACTGAGCTTGGAGACTGATCTCATGACAGGTTTTCAGGCATTTTTCAAGCCTGCAAAGGCCCAGAAATGTCACATTTGTTTTTAATAGTGATAAACTGGGGCAGTGATGAAATCTCTTGATTTCTGCAGCTGGGATTTAAGAAGGACACCGAGCTTCATAAAAAATTGCCAGAGCTGACAAGATTGTCATTTGTGTCCCATGCTTCAGGAGATTAGGAGCAATATCAATAGGTCAGCAGTGAAGGGATCATGCGAAGGGCTAAACACAAGCATTTGGGAGCTCCATCGGTACAAGATCCAAAGACAGCAAAGTCCTAAGTGCTCAAGCGAGGCATTTACATAGCACTTAACCTCTATGTCAAGAGCTGCAGAAGGTCTTAAGTGAAGTATTTGACAATGTGCAGGCAGAATATCCTGCTGAGTGCAATCAGTATCTCTAGCCATGTGATGTGTGTTGGGAAACCATGGTCCTGGAGAGCAGGGATCGAAGGGAAAGCCTGAGATGATGTATCCCACACAGGCCATGTTCCCCTAGACCACGTGCCACTGGTCACTGATCTCGGCTACACTCCTTTGGCTCCTTTCAAAGGACAAATTGCCCTTCCCACTATTAGAAAACTAACAGCATGGACAGTTCACGCTGAGTTTGCATAGCCAGCTTTGGCGCAGTATTTGTGCTTTTTATTTTATTTTATTTCATTTTACCTTATTTTAGTTTTTTAGTCATTCTGGGTTAGCTTACAGCCTTTGTGTTGATAGTGTTGGTGGCAACCTTCCCAGCTTGCTTCTTGTATCTTAATTTCATTTTTTCTTACATGATCTTTGGGCTTCTAATCATTTAAATAGTCTCTCTGTGATTGTATTTTCTTATTCATAGATGGCCTCCTTAGAAAGATAGGGACGGGTTTGTTGATTTCAGTGTGGGGCTTTTTAAGAATAAAGCTTGAGATCTTCATTCCTCCTAAAGAAACAAAATCTGTGAAATTTAATCTGAACCTTAAGTTCTATGCTTTTTTAATTTCACAGATCTTATTATGTTCTTCCATTATGATAGTTTTGATTCACTGATGAGTTTCGAGGTACTTTGGAAGAAGTGTTTTCATTGTATTTTTATCAGTATTTAATGCTGTATAAATTCAATTATTAGGTTTGTGAATGCAACTTAAAAGATTGCAAAAATGGGACTGGTAACAGATTCTGACTTAGGTATTAATATACTTCTTTGCTTCAAGTTCAGGGGAAACTCTACTAGACACAGTATTGAAGCAAGCGTGTGTGTATGTGTGTCTGTAGACATGTGTATGGAATTTGTTGTGGATTTGCAACAGAAAGTTCATGCTCATTACTTCACGGCACAGGAAAAACGATGCAATAGCCTTAAAGAGGAAACACTCTTACCACTGCTGAGTGGTAGCAGAATTATTGAAGTGTTCCTCTGTAGTTTGTGTATAGTCCTGTTTGCATCTGTTGTCTTCTTGCAGGCAATGAAGGTGTGACCTAAGGTAGAAACAATTCTGTCACCTTGGTCCTGTGGTCCCTGAAGTCAGCGTCAAAACTGAATGTGCTGTCAATGTATGGTTTTTCAGCAGGTTAACTCATTTGCAATAGATCGCTCTCTTGAAATTTTAAGAAAGGCAAAATATTTCACAGGTAAACAAAGAAAATTAATTTGTCATTTTGAACCAAGTGTAGAAATCCCCTATACAAGGGGATGAAGATGAGAAACCAGTCCACTGTCCTTATGACATCTTCCAGCTCTGCTTTACATGCTGTTTTAGACATACAAATAAAACAAGTCCTGTTAATGCTGGGAGGTCTCGATTCCTCTAGTACTCCTGCACTTCCATGATCTAACCAGACCACTAGACACAGCAATGCATATAGGCATTCTGTATTGTCTAATGATATATATATATATGTATATAAATCACTAGATTTAGTGACATATTTTAGATATATCACTAGATATTTTGTAGCCTATATGTATAGGCTAAAATCTCAGTTAGGCTCTCCTTCACTATCAAAACCTCCCTCCTACAGAATACAAAAAGTTCCTGCCTCACTTCCAGAGTAGCCGTCTTCTTTACAGACATGCCTTTCCAATGGACTTGGTCTCTTTAATTTACCCATTCTGTTTCAAAGATATTTCATCTATTTCTTTTGTCTTCCAAGATCAGTGATTCTGATCATCTCACACCACTTTAAACTGGTGGTGGTAGCTGTTGAAGTCAGAAGAGATTGAGTTCAGATCTTGTTTACAGTCAGGGGCATCCTGGGACTCTACAGATAGAAGTGAGAGCAAATTCAGGTGCAGATCAGTTACTGCATAAAAAACTGGTGTCAGATGAGAACCAAACCTGGCCACATCGGGCGGCATTTCAATAGAAATACTGTGAAGATAAACTGTGCCCAGAATCACAGGGTACGTAGCAACATCTCAGGCAGCTCATTGGCACTGTATTCATATTAGGCAATAGTAAATGTGTGAAGAGTGGTTTAAAGAAACTGGGACAGGTGGATCTGGTCTGTCATTGTGAATCTAACCTGTGTGTGCTTCTTGGGAAGGGGGGGTCATTATGTCCTGCAAAATAATACCTATACCATGGTATCCTACAAAATCCGAATATGGCACCATCCCATCCAATACCTCAATCCACCTCAGGGTGCCACCACATGTCACAAAGAGCTGATTCTTGTCACTGACTTCAGTCACCATATAGTGTTAAACCATTTTTCCCTTACAACTCCAGCAAGGACCAAGTCCAGGGACCCTGTGGCCAGCTCAAGTAGCGATGTGTGTGCTCAGTGCTTTGGAGAGAGGCCGGAGAAAATACCTGACCTTCCCTACCATGGGCTGTGGAGCTGCTCAGAGCTCCTTGAGCCCTCCAGCCTGCTCAGGGTGTTGGACTACTATGGGTCTGTGCAGTGGGAATCCCCACATAGCCCTGGCCACAGTATTTGTGTGCAGGAGACGTGGTGGGGGACCAGTGCCCAACGGGACTGAGTGACCCCCATCTCTCTGCCTGGGCACAGGAGAGCTGGGTTCTGCATTGCCTTTTGGTGTTGGTCCTCTGTGGCTGCAGATGGGACTTGGATTTGCGCACTCACTTTGACTTGTGCTGCATCTGGAAATGCCAAACAAGTTGACAGAAGCGATGCATGCAGTAACTTCATAAAACTAAGGCAATAGTCACTGTATGCAGAGTTGTAGTTTAAATTGTAGTGTCCACAGGACCACTCATGCTTACAGGACTCTAGCTGAGTCCTGCTGGCACCACTGGTAACAGCCATGTGAGTGGATGATTCGACTGTTTGCGACTCATTTTCTTCTTCGATTTTAACTGAGTTACCCTCTATGCAAGTCCTGTAAAGCCCTCTGTGTTGGATATAAGGTTACTCACAGTTATGTGAGTATAACCCTGTTGTAATTCCATTGAATACCCCAGCAATTAGAGGTAGCCCTAATTTCTACTCAGTTATTTCTTTCTCCGAGTTAGAAGAAAAGTCGTATTCTGAAATGAATGTCACGATTTTAATGGACAGCAATAACAATAATGGACTAAACTTTGAGCTAAGCACATTTAAGGTAATTTGGCTCAGTTTGTGGAATTCATGGGACCAAATTCTGCTGTCACATGGCAATCAGGCAAATCTTACAGAACTTTCTGAGCACTGTTTATCAAAGGAGAAGCTGTTTAATAAAAATGGCATAGCAGTACTGGAGTTAAGTTTATTGGGCCAGAATTTCAGTTGCATGAACCCAATTAATTCAATGGAATTACAGCTGTTTTTGTTCTGGCTGAGCAGCCACCCCACTGAAATTAGTTGAAGGTCTCTGGACTAGTGCTGGAATAACTGCTAGCAGACTTGCTCTTCAACCAGACCATATATTGACTCAGCCCTTGCTCAGGGAAGCCAGCATTGACTTCAGTGACAAACAATGTGGACTTACGGATATGAAGAAACTTTGTTCCACTGACAGGAGACATTTACCCTTGAATTTATGAATTAACTCAATAGTGGATAACACCACACATGTTTTATTCATGACAGAGGTAGAGTACAAGTTCTTCAACTGGTGTAAACTGGTATAGGAGTACTGATTTCAGTGGAGTTAATCCAATATGCATACACTTAGAAGCAAACCCTTTAACCCCAGACTAATTTTTGCCAGTATATCTCTATGCAGATAAACTCCCAAAGCTTTTATTATCATGCCTTTTTTACTGATCATGCCAATGAAATGATTAATGTACTATAATCCTTGCCTGTAAGGAAATACTGTACTTTGCAAAGCTATGCAGTATAGAGCACATCATAAAACTGCTTTGGACCACACAGACTGGAGCAACATTATCAGAAACAAGACTAACAGAGCAGCTTTTTATCTGATGTCGATTACACTTTCACTCTGCACTTCCACTGCTGAGATTTTTACATGTGGAGTGAATGATGGGTGTACATTTCTGATGACTGTGGGCCAAAGCGTCAGCTGATGTGCCTCTAAGTAGCTCCGTAGATGTCAGTGCTGATTTACACCAGCTGAAAAACTAGTCCTCTCCTTTTTCATACTGTACAGTATGCTCTCATGCAGCTTTATAAATACATACTGAAGTTGATTATATACTGAACTGTTCTGATTCAGCACCAGATAATCCCTGCTAAAAGAATCAGAGGGTAATTTCTGCCTGCCACCTAGGCTTGCATATGTTTTGGTTTTAACTAAAAGGCATGTTGCAATTTCATTACCTCTGAGTTTAAATATTTACTGGCATCAGCATTAGCTTGCATAGAAAAATGGCAAATAAATTCAAACGTGTCACAAATGCTCTCAGTCTAGAGATGGAATCTGTTACTTTAGTTCAAAGACATTGCAGCAGGCTAAAGTGGTTTTTCTAAGCCCAATGGTTTTTGTATATTTGAAAGTCATGGCAAATATTTATCCAGACCCAATTCTGCCATTCTTCCTCTGAGCATCCTAATCGGCAGGTTGCTCCACTGAAATCCCCAGGAGTAACTGTAAATTAGTGCTCAGCACACAGATTGCAGAATCAGGAACCGAGTGTGTGAGGTTGATGCAATCAGGAGTTTAATTTTAGCCATGTGTATCATTTGAAGACACTTAAAAATTACGTACATTTTACGCAAGCTGACAGTCCTTGTAATTCCATATAATAGTGTATAATTTATTCCTGTCTGTATTTATGACATTTCTGGATTGCATATCTTCTACTGAATCTCAAATGCTGTTTTTTTAAAGCCCACATTCAAAAGGTCTAGGACATAATTGTCGCAGAGTATGAAAAGGAGTCGAAAGATCTGGTTATTTTTTGTGTTGGTTTTGAGCTCTCCTTTAGTTTGTGTTTTGTCTTTGCTACTCCCAGTATTTTAAAACTGGCTCAATTCAATTCAAGTTGCTTCCTGTCTTCTGAAAAAGAAAAAAAAAAACAAAATACAACTAATGTTCAAGAAAAGTAATCCTGGCAAACTCAGTGACTGTTTGCTCTTTCTAGTTGGCTTGGTTTTTTTAACCTAGCTATGTTGGAAGTAGTCTGTTGTGTGCCCACCATTTTTGGCTGTTGCGGCAAATACTATTTTTTCCTTAGTTTTTTTCTTCTTTTGTGTGTGTGCGTGCGTGTGTATAATTAACCAAAATATCAGGAAAATTTATATATGCTTTCTTCTGTGTCCTGGAAATAGAGCAACATTATGACCTTATGGTCTTCCAGCAAAAGTCAGATTTAATTTCTGCATTGCAGTGCAACTTAATTAGCTATTGGAACTAGATTACAGTTTACTAAATGGCCCTTTACCTTACATTCTTTTTATTTACTATTGAAGTAGCCTTTTTTTTCTCATGTGTGCAAATATCATACCAATAATCATTGCAATTCCACAAGGTGTCTTCGTTCTGAACAAGCATGTTATTCTTGTAAAGTTTTAAGTATAAGTTAAAATGTTTTGTACAGACCAAGATAACTGTTAAAATGTCAAGCAATTACTGAAATGTTGTATAGTTATAAAAGTTTGATTTCTTTTGCTTTATATGTATAAAATTGTATCTTGCCTGTTTTGCTTTGTATTTCCAACGTGTTGCACAATTATGCATTTTGTTTACATTTGTTCCTTCTTCAGAAAAAAAAGAAATAACAGTAACACTTTATGTACAAACATTTTAAATGTACTTTTGTTGTTTTTAAACACAATGTCTCTGTATAAATAATATTGGTTGAACTGGTACATTTGTGTCTCTCATAGAGGGATTAATTATACTGCCAGTGCATTGAATTATTTAAAAAAAAAAAGTAAAATAAAATTTTTATGAAAATGTAACCCATTTTATCACTATAAATTATTCTGTCTTCTACCATTTTTCATTCCTTTCCCCGGATACAATAAGTATGGTACAGTAAGTACTGTTTGTGGGAGAGCTGTCATTGGTTTTAATTTTTAATCAATGTGTTTGTGTCATTGCGGCGACTTAAAATGACTTGACATTGGAAACAGTGTAGTGCTGATACCAGCTGTGAGGTAACAGGATCAATAGTGTGTTTTCCCCATCCCTGAGGGGCCTCAGCTGCACGACAGCAGCCTAAATCCTGCCTGTCCCAACCCCAACCTCGAGAGCAAAGGAGCCAGGCTTCAAAGGCAGGATTTTTTTGGCTGCCGGCTGACAGGCAGCCCAGGGCTCTGGCGTGACTAAAGTGGTGCAATTCAGCGTGCTGACCCTCTGCACGGGTGTGTTCCTCCCCAGGGGCTTCCCAGGATGACAAAACTAGAAATGCCAGGTTTTATATCATCATTGCAGAAATAGCTCTAAGAGCCGGTGCCAAGAATACCAGCTCAAAAGAGATGTAAAAAGCTCTCGAGAGATGCTCAGCAGCATGTGATGTGGCTGCCCAGTGCAAGGCTGAGCACTCGGTGCCACTGAGCGCAGTGCAAGGGAGGTCAAGCTGCCCGCCGGGGAGGGATGCACCACAGCGCTTCCCACGCAAAACCCAGCTCAGGACACTGTCTCTGAGCCTAAAGAAGCCATTGCCATGGTTTGCTGCACAGCCCCTCACATTTACAGTCCTGCATAAAACCTTTTCCTCTCAGCCTGGAGAATTGCGTTCTGCAAGAAGGCACGACCAGGATGTCTTGGCCCAGCCACCACCTCCCTCTTCAGTAGTGTCAGGGAGGGGGCTGTGAGCCCAGACTGCAGGTGGTGTTGCAGAAGGATGCCTCGAGAGACATAGCAGTAGGTGTCAGTCTGGATTTGAGGCTGTTAATTGTCATGTCCTGCTTAAAACAAAGGGTCAGTCGCTGACACCCTCCAGCTTAAAGCTGCCAGGTCCAACCAGGGTTTGGCTTTTCCAGTGTTCCTCATCTCACCTGTGTGAATGGTTACCTGTAAACTGCTGCTAGAGCCCAGTCCTGCTCCTAGCAATAGGTCGCTTCAGAAGAAAATCTGGATTGGATATTTGGAGCTCACTTTGTGTGGAATGTATTCATTTTACGTTCAAGGAGCCAGAAAACATCCTCTGTGAATGTCTGAGACGCCTTTTGGGTCAGCAGGAGAGAGGGAGGGCAGATCTGATGCTGTGTGTGCCATTCATTCCCCGAGTCCTTAGCATCCTCTGGGTGTGCCCAGAAACCAGCTTGAAGCTTGACTTCAGATAGGCAGCTCATGTCATTCCCTGCATGTGTAACCTTGTAATCGGCTGTGAAGTGTTCTGTGATCCCAGCTATGAATGATGAATGGCTCCACATAAACCTGTGCTGTATGGCACTGTTAGTGCAACTGCACAACTCAGAAAAAAGCCTTCTGGGGAAAATAAAAAAAGGATAATTATTCATATAGCCAGTACGTGGGATTCCCCCAGCAGCAAAAGATGCCGCCTGCTGAATAGAGTGAGAAGTGTCTCCTCAAAACATGGCAATGACAGGGGTGGTAGAAGATGGGCATTTGGATGCTCATTTTCATACAGAATTTCACAGCAACCTCAGGCAGGGCACTGTATGCCCTTTTCTCAGCCAAGGAGATATCTTCCCTCCTTCACTGGTTGTGTGGGGCTGAGGCAAGGGAGTAGGATGTTGGTAAGAGCTATGCAAGGCTCAAGAGAGATAGAATCACTACAATTTCTCAGCCAGCTAAGATGATTCAACTGCACGACTCTTTCGGGAATGAATCTGGCCCATGACAAGCTGCTCTAGGCCACGGGATGTTTGGTTGCCAGCAGGAAAGATGTAGAGGTTGTGAATCCTTATTTATAGCTGAGACGTCTGGCTGGAGCTTCCCGTGGCCTGTGGAGTTAAGGAGTAGGAAGCATAGCCTAAATCCTTTCACTAAAGGCCTGAGACTCTCGTCAGCTCCTCCTGCATGGTCCAAAAGGAAAGCAATGCAGTATCAGCTCCACGTAATAGAGAGGAATTTTGCTTACCAGCTGCATTTCAAAGTGAATTTAGATATCCTTTTATCCCTTTGATTGAAAAAGGCACATGTGCATGGGGAGTTTCAGGGGGTTCCCCCCCATACTGTGTCCATGCAGTTGGAAGGACTTTATTATAGCTAATGTAAATGTGTTCAGCACACAAACCACATGTGAAGCTAATGTTAAACAGAAGTTCGTGGTCATATGAGCTACGGAAAAGTCCCTGTTGATATTTTTAGGCATGTATGTAGACTGGCTGCCTGAAAATGAGACGTGCTCCCCCCTCTTTTAGGAGCCCATACGCCTATGGCATGTGAAAACAGCGAAACACAAAGGATGAAGTAGGTTAGACCTCAGGATCTGAACTGCAGAAGAAAAGATGCTACCTGACAGCCTTGGCCTTCCTAGGCCAGAAATACTTGGCAAAATTGGGCAATAACCTTTAGACTCAGTTTTCCTTCAAGTTATAATCATTCATCTGTGAAACCAACTTTGGAGCTGTTCTCAGCTGCTTTCTGGTTACGTTTTTCACACACGAGTTTGTCCACTGTCCCTGGGCACCTTGGGTGTTTTGCCGGACTTAGCAGTGGTTTGCAGCTGCCTGAAAATGTGGCTGCTGTTTGTAGGAGTGCATGAAGATTTGCACAAGAGTTCACATTTTGAAAGGAAAATTTGAGTGAAAAAGTAAAAAACAAAACCAACGGTCTCCACTATCACCACCATCGACTGCCCGTTTCCCAGCCAGCATTCACCCTTTCAGCTGGGTGGGTGCTCTAAGAAATGTGTGTGGCTGGACATGATGAAGCCGCATGAAAAATGCTGTTTTCTGCTTTCTAAGAGAGCTGAGTCTGGCTGCTTTTGTTGCCAGAGTGCCAGCTTCCCTCTGGCCTGCCCCTCTTGGTGACACCTCGGTGCCAGCTGCTCTCGTTCCGTGTGCCAGCTCCACTGCCATAGGAACAAACCCCTCACGTGTTTGGAGGGCAATTCCCACCTGCAGCCGGGGCTGCTGGAAAACTGAGTATGCCCCAAGTACCCCCTGGTGCTGATCACTTTGAGCAGCTTTGGGCAGCACTTAGGAGCCTGGTATAACTCTCCATCCCGAGGAATTTCAGCCTCATGGTGGTGTAACTCAGAGCAAATTCTGCAGCACCTTTTTCTGTTGGTGGGTTTTGGGGTTTTTTTGGCAACTCTGAATTTGCTGCCTATCAAGCAGAAACTAAATAAAAAGGCTGTTATTCTGCTTCGAGCCATCAATTTAAGAGCAATCACCTATGTGTTTGGGATGTGCTGGCAGGGAATTATCTGCAATGAGAAACTGCTTGCCAATCAGCCTTGTGAGAGCCCGGTGGCTTTAGCTGTACCTAGAAGTGGATACAACTCCTTCAGTTGATGTCCTTCTGATGTCCTTTATGGTTTGGAAGCTGATGAGCCAAGGGCACCCTCCTCCAGACAGGTGTCCAGGCCATCCCTGGTGCCCCGGTCACCCGCTCAATGCTGTGGGTTTTGGGGGTTTGTGTGTGTTGCCCTGCCACAGCTGGCCTGGCTCCACAGAGCAGATTTGCCATGGGGGAGCACAAAAGCTGCAAGACAGAAGGTGTCAGAGGAGCAATAGGCCTGGGAAGCTCTGACATTGGCATCGAGGAACCCCAGAGTATGGTGAGGGAAATACTTTCATATGACATGTCCCACAGCCAAGATGAGATGATGTCTTCGGTTTGGACCCAGCTGCACCAGTGAGCCTCTCCCGGGCCCAGGCAGAGGTGAGATTCTTCCCAAGGGCTCTTATGACTGAAGGTCCCCTGGGTGTCTGGAGACTACATACAGACATTTGGGCAGCAGACTCTTTTCCACACTACTCAAATTAATCAATCCCTTCTTGAGTCCACAGAGCTGGTGGTGGTTCAAGGGCAGACCCATATTCTCCAGGCTGCCCCAATGTGACAGTGATGAGGGACTGGCCTTGCAGACCATCTAATTAGTTCTGTCTCAGGCAGGAGTGATTTCCCCACTGCTCAGCTCAGCTGGTGCTCCCTCCTCTGGAAGCAGTGTCCTTGTCACTGGTGCTGTTGAGGATCTGAGCTCCCCCTGCAGCCAGGGCTGCCCTCGGGCTTTATGGTTATCCCGACAGCTGCTGCCCTAGGAAAGGAATGGCCTTGTTCATCCAGCAAAGATAGACTTGAACCAGGACTTGCCAGGTGATGTTTAGTGGACTGTTGGTATTCGGGAGGTTAAATCAGATGACCACCATGACTAAAAAAATCTACCAATTTATTATCAGGTCACCTGCCCTCACCACAGTGTCTTCTGGGGAAGAACCTGAGCCTAATTCCAGGTTATTTCACACTGACTTAACATGTCAAAAGCCAGAGTAAGTGAATTCAGATTCAGGCCTCCATATTTGTAAGATCAGCATGAAAAACAGTGCAGCTGCATTGACTACTCAGGGTTTACACAGGCGTAACTGTGATTTCCCTGTCAAAACTGGCATCTCCTGTGGTGAACGCTGGACTCTCCAGGCCTACGGAAATGTCATCTCCACGTCTCAAGGAGGCATTTCAATCTCAATCATCTCTGAGTCAATCAATGAAAATAGCACATGTACTTTAACAATGAAGCACCGTGGGCCAGCTCACAGAACTCCCGGTGTCTGGCAGCGGGGTTCCCGCGTGCTGCCAGCCCCTGGCTCAGACCCCAGCTCTAATCGCCTCCACCAGCACTATCAGCCCCCCAAAGTTGCTGTTTGCATGTGATTCCAGAAGGGTAATTTATTACCCTGAAGAGCCCGACTCCTCTCTCCCATCTATCTATATCTCCATGTTACATTGTTTATGTTAGCATAATCATTTCTCACGGAGAATGTCAATAAATGCTGGAGACAAAAGCAACACTACCACCACCACCACCAAAAAGCTCAACTGCTAAATAATTCCTAGAATGAGTTGTCAGAAACCTTTTATTTACTGATTCCACGTATTTCATTTATTCCTGGCAGCGGGCCAACCTTTCTGACAGTTAAGATTTATTGATTTAATTGCCTAGGGTAACCATGCAATAAAATCATCTCAAAGATAAATTTTCATGGCACTGTGTAGCATTGAAGTAATTTTTCAAGTGCTATGGCTATATTTCTGCAGGTTACAGGTGCAAAATTTGCTTAAAGCAGAAATGTCTCATTATTGTAACCCCAGTGTGTCAGTGTGGTCCCTCCTGTGAAACTCCTTTCTTCTTCCCTTTTGCCCCCTCTCCTTTCTTTCCCTTTCTTTCACTCTGTCACTGGCTCTTTCTCTATATCTCCCGCCCCCCCCCTCCTTTTTTTTTAAGGGAGACAGCGCAGGTCTCTCAGAGAAGAAATTATAATTTCTTAATTGGTTCATATATTCAATGCCCAGGAGAAACGAAGCTTCAGTTTAATTAGTAGCGGGCTTAGAGGTTATTTACAATGTTATACAGAAGCATTTGTTTCCAGCTGTGTGATGCTTTTTAACACAGAGGCCTCACATGGTAGATGGCTGCCATTTGTGACATTATAGTTTATTGAATCTTTAGATCTTTTTATTTACACTGTTAAAGGGCTCATTATAGTTCAGAACAAGGAGCAAATGAAAATCTATGATTAATTCCCAGGTTAATGGCAACAT
Organism: Aegotheles bennettii; assembly: GCA_013398125.1. NCBI lineage: Eukaryota > Metazoa > Chordata > Aves > Caprimulgiformes > Aegothelidae > Aegotheles > Aegotheles bennettii. Next base: position 2,082,610 of record VZRW01002458.1, on the reverse strand, counting down.
GTCTGAAGTCAGAGATAATATAAACTTCTAACAATGTGAAATGTTTTCTCCTCTCTTACGATTTGATTGGGGTGAGGGATGCTGTTTGGTTTGAGTGTGGGATTTAACGGCCTATTGCTGTGGCAGCCTTGGCAGCTTCCCTTGCCAGATCTGGAGGTTTAATTTCACTCCTCTGCCCCACCGAGGACATTTGGCCCAAGGCAGCTGCAAGGTGCCGCCAGCACGATGCGGGCACCCAGCCCTGCGGTGCAAAGGCTGGCAGGCAGTGGTCCTGCCTCCTCGGCCACTGTGGCCTCTGCCAGCCGTACCAGTGCTGAAGCATCAGAAAATAAACCAGGAAACAAAGTAGGGGTTTTACTCTGCCAGCCTGGCACAGCCATGCAGGAGATAGCTGTCGTGTGGAGATGATGAGCCGCCAGCTCCCAGGCACCTCCTTAGGGCGATACCACCACTCAAGACCTGCTGTCCCCTCAGACCCATGCTGCTGTGGACCAGCAGAGCTTCCTCAACACCTCTGATTGCTCTGGAGCCCTTCATGGGGCTGCTGTCAGGTTTGCCCTGCTGAGCTCATCTTGAATTTTAGTCCCATACACAGGTGGACTTTCCCCTACACAGATCTCATTCTGCAGCTTTCTCTTTCTTTCTCTTCACTGGTAAGTACAGACCCAATACATGGCCCTCAGCATCTCCCTGTGCACTCACCACCATTCTGCAGCGTGGTCTTCTCCCACTCTCAACGCTGTTGTCTAAGCACCTGCCTGTGAAGAACCTGTTTTCTGTAATGGTGCAATGAATTTGCAGCCATCTGCTGGACATGATGCGTGACCTGCTGCTGCCATGCTGCTGGTGGCCTGCTAGCCCTTCCCACAGCAACCCGGGGAGAGGGCAGGTCTCCTTAGCCCACAGCACTGTCCCACCATGCTGCAGGAAGGTGCTGCTGCCTGCACAGACACCGAGACACGCTGCTGAGCACTTCTCCCACTGCACTAGAGAGCTACACTGCATACAGAAACTGCCCAGCCAGGTCCAAAAACACTCTCTATACAGAAGATGCATAAACAACATATTAAAGCTGAGTTTACTTTAAAAACAAGACAGCTACAACTTTGGGCTGTTAATTTGGGTTAGCTCCAAGACAAACAGTATGTGAGATGTGTTCCTACCTGTGAGGGAAAATTTAGTCCTTGTTTTCCAAATCAAACACTCTGAGATGGGCAGATTAGGGTCTACGTTACCATTGTTAACCTATTAATAGATCAGGTAGAGGGTTTTGCAAAACAAGCTTATTTTAATTCAAATTATTAGTAATAAAACGTGAAACTGGCTTGACAGCTCTACTTTTTCTGGCGGAACAGAGAGCTTGGACTTGCAGATTTCCTCCACTGACAAACTCGTGGATCTCACACAGCAAACACTGACTGTAAAGCCTAGGACTTTTACTCTTGCAGTTTAACCTCTTCGACCTCTACCCCTCTGACTTCAGCCTTTCATTAGGTGAAATACAAAAGCAGGTTGGATACATTAAAAAGAGTATTAGTGAGAAGAGAGGCAGTTGAATCAATAATGTCAGTAAGGGTAGACCTATTTATAGAGAAACAATGTCAGCATATGATAAACCTGTGACTAAATTGGCTGAAAGCCCAGAGCTTTGTACTGGTTTGGAGAGCTTGAAGGGATCTGAGCAGCAGCAAGCACAATCAGTAATCCTGGGGCTCAAAAACGTCAGCCATGACAACTGGGGATCAGAAAAACCAAAAAGACTCCTGGGGCGGGAGAAGAAGGAAAGAAGGAAGGAAGAGGGAAAATGGGCATAGTTTCAAGTATTGTCAAAGGAAATGCCAAGTGCTTAAGGCTGGTAGCAACAGTGAAAGCTGGGGTTGTGTTTGCTCTCTTGAAAACAAGGAGCTGAGCAGGCTGTGAGCCATGCAGACCTCCCACTCTGCAGCCACACCTCAGCCTCCAGGCACACCTGCAATCAATAGGCACCTCCAAATTGCAGGCAAAACGTGTCCAGGTATTCAGAAAAAACATCCCACGTGTACCGACTAGATTCACAAGTCCCTCCATTGATCACCAAGAGAAGAAACCTGTCAACTTCAGAGAATCTGATTGGCCCTAACCAATCTGATACTTGGGTTTGGCTTTTTTTGAGGTAAGAGTCCACTCAAAGCAGTTTGTACTCAAGTCTACAAATAACTAAAATTGACTAGAAGTAACATCCTAATTATTTTCATTGACTCTATAGAAAGTCAAGGGATGTGAGCTGTATTAGAGTAAAATTGGTATTGTGGTCATCAATCCTAAGGCTTGCTGGGGCCTACTGTGAAGAGTCACATTTTGAACATACTCTTGGTAATTAGCATTAGTTGGAAAATGTTTGAAAGAGAACAGCATTTCTGTTTCATGTGAGCAACTCTTGTTCTAGTTCCAAAAGGAAAGGGTTTTTTTCCCCAGTTGTCAGAATTCTCCTTCTTTGCACCCTGACTCTAAAAATTCCAAGTTTGGGGTAACTCCTTGAGGTTCTTCCCAGAGCACTCAGAAAGCTTCATTTTATGAGATCAGCCTGAGTTACAAAGCGTCCTTTGTTTTGGTTTTGTCTCCTTAGGTTCTGAGATGGCTTCAATGAAGTAGGACACAGCAGATGATGTGAGCGGTTACGTTTCTGCTTAACTGACTCTTTCTCTTCCTTTTTTCCTTTTGCAATTCACTGCTGCCATGGGCAGGCTGACAGCTCAGGAATGTAAGAGTACATAAAACACAAGACTCATGTTTGTGGGGGGAATTCAGAAATAGCAACCAAACCAAGGAGCCTCTGAGTAGATAAAAACCCATTCAGAAATAAAACCAGTGAGATCAAGCCTCTGCCCTGAGCCATAGATGTGTAGAGCCAGATGTGTACCATACAAATGTGTGGGTACGCTGTACGTTCCCAACAAACAAACACAGGAGGAGATAGACCTACATCAGAGCACTCAAACCACTTGAGCCCTACAAAAAATCCATGGTATTGAACCCTTTCAGGAGATCTCAGTCATCATCACTGGAAGCAAATGGTCACAACAGTGACAGTGTTCCAGGTGGCCAGGTTTAGAGGGCCTTGGCAGTGGTGGTGTCTGAGAGCCACATCCTAAACCAGGCCGAGGCTGTGAGTTTTGCTGCAGTAGATCCAGTGCTCAACCTGGAGCCACGTTAGCCCAGTTCTGGTCACAGAGTGTGTGCTGGATTTCCCAAACAGAACATAAATAAAAAAGGAAAGGGCTATCAATCACATTAAGACCCCTACTGACACATACTGTGCTCACATACATAGTATAAACACCTCTAAAAAGCTCATTTTTAAAGAACTAGAGTTACAGCTGTTTCAAAGCCCCTGCACTTTATTAACATTGAGAATGTGTCCTTTGATATAAACTCATCTAGAAATGATTCAGATGAATTAGCACAGGAAAATCTTGCTGAGTTGGAAAGCGCTGAATCGGAAGCAGTGCAGTCAGTGAACAATGAAAGCAAACCATCATTCTGAAGTATGACTAATGGTGACATGGCCTGTCTAGAAGAACAAATAACCAAAAGACATACTGCTTGGCCCCAAAACTGGGCTGAACATTTTTTGAAATGACTTCACTGCTGTATGAAGACCATTAACTAAACTGGAAACCCTGCCAACTTGTGGACTACAACTCTGATGAGGGAGAATTTCACTTGTCCACAGGAGAGACAGATGATTCACTTTGTAAAAGAGTGGGACTTATTACTCTTAGAGGCAATATTAATAGATCCATCCAAAATCACCCATGGAACAGATCTATTGACAGTGCCAAGATCCTCAGCTGAAAAATGTGCAGAGAAAGTTGAATCTGCAATGTAGAATGCTGCAGTGAAGTGATTACATTTTGTGGCACCTAAAATGCTTTTATCAAAGGATGACTTGACAAGACATCAAGATAGCTAAATGCTTAGGACTGAACGTCAATCAAAAACTTACATGTATTATTCAAGGTACAGACTGAGCTTCAGCTAGGCAAAGGAAAATACTAAACGAAGGCTTATGGAGAGTGTGTTTGGGAATAGATAAGAGAGATCTTTGCAATCTGGGTATGTTCATTCTACTGCTTGGGCTGGATGCATCGGGTGTGACTTTACCAACTGCATGGGGAATGAATTTGACCCATTGTGTCTCATTTAGGAGATGAGGTAGATACATTGTCTAGGCATCGTGTGGTTCCAGGACCCAGTTAGAGCTGCAGAGATTTTCAGCTCAGTGCTGGTAGTCCAGCAGCCAACAGCTGCCAGTTATGGTGTGCAGTAAAAGAAATACCTGTCACCAAGAAAATGTCTTTTCTTTCCAGCAAGAATGAAAGCAAGAACAAATGAGCTGCTATTCAGATTTAGCACAGTGATCCACCGTTTGAATGCTCCCACACCAAAGGATACTCTCCACCAGTAGGAAGGTACCTCCCCCTCCAACACTTTAAAGCCCTAAGCAGGCAATGACTGCAGGCAATGAATCAATGACAGCACAGAGCCCCACAAGCTTGGGAATAATGCACCACTGGTCACACAAAGAGGAGGAACACATACTTTCAGTCTGCTTCCCTTTGCGTGGCCCTTCTGGAACATGGGGCATCACCTGAGAAAAGGATGAGGTCAAATTACTGCACTATTAAAATCAGGAGTGAAACAAAGGTAAACAGAGACTCATGCTTGATCTGCTGTCTCCTTGCAACTGTCTAATTGCCTTCCATGCCCAAAGAGTTTGCAAGGAAAGAGTGGGAGCAGAATGAAAGACAACTGCCTTAAAGATGTTAAATATACATATTAAGGGAGGAAAAAAGCAAATTTTCCTATAGGGCTCATGTATCAATTAAACCTTTCAATGGGGAGGCCTCCCTTGTGCTCCCAATATTAGCACTGGCTATGTTACACAACTCTACTTACACCTTTAGTTAATATGAATGCGCAGCTACTATAGCAATTATTACATTTTATTATGCACATAAAAATCCTGATACAGTTAAGAGATATGGTCAGTGTTTAAGCTTAGCTCAGCATTTAGCAAGCTTTCCTTCCTAGATGTTTTGCTTACTTAGGAGAGCCTTAACCTCTACACCATAATGAAAGACTGGAAAGTTGTAGGGTAATTTGTAGGAGAAGGGGTGTGCATAAGGATATATGCGCTATTATAAAGCTCAATAAATAATCACATGAAATTACTGGCATTTAAGACCCTCCAGAGAGGAGCTTTCCCAGCTGGCTCCTGAGCCCTCATACCCTGACTAATTCCAGATTAAATCCACTGACTTTGTGGAAGCGTACGTGACAGCAGAAGCCCACCGCGTGTTTCCAAAATGCACAGTAATTGGCTCCAGACAGCGGCGAGGGAGTTGTACGTGGCTACAACCGTGGGGCTTTGACTCCTCCATTCCCAGTGCAGCTCAGGGGGAAAGTGGTGCAGTGCACAAAGGGCCAGAGCTGTGGGAATGATGTAAGATGTCTTCCACTTGCATTTTATTGAGAGAGCCCATAAAATTCAAAATCCAGCTGTGCACGTTGGTTCAGTCTGCCTATTAAAAGGGCAGCATTTTCTCATGCCTATGATTGATATGGTTTTAGGCACATCTGTGTACTCTCTTAATCCCCTTCCCTCCACCCTCTCCATCTCAAGCCACTGCATAGACATGAAAAGTGGGAATTTGTCTTTTGTACGTGAGGGTATAAAAGGCTTCTTGACTTCCACGGAAGGACAATAAGTGGCGGTTCACTTTGATTCCCTCTCGATGCCAATTTTACCTTCGTTTTACCCAGGGAAAACATGGAAGCCCAGCACCAGGGTAATCAGCTCTTTTTCTTTCTTAACCTCTAGGGCACAGGAAAGGGACAGCTTGGTAAAGTGACCCGGACACATGTTACAATAGATAATCAAAGGCTCTAGGAAAATGCATGTGAAAGCATTTCAAGCCCACATTTCAGTAAACATTCTCCAGAATCTGTGGCTATTTATCAAATATGAATGTGCTTTTCAGGATGAGGATCTCATTTCCCCCTGGTGTTTTTGCTCCAAAAATAATTGGAAGTGACAATACAGAGAAAGATGATATTTCAACTTCATGTTTAAAATAAATATAAGGCTGTCGTCAGAGCAGAGCTGTCTTGTGAAGATCCCTCTCACAGGAGTCAACAGGCAGCTCTACTGATAGAGAATCGTGTTCCATTATTGATTAGCTTTTAAGTTCTTGTTACATATTAGATCAGGATGGCTGTATGCATAGGGAATGAATAGCCCAATTACAGTCTAAAATAGCTCATCTCAAAGTGGTTTAGGATTTTGATATTATAGAAAGAATTTTAAGGAAATTACAGGGTTTATTAAGAAAGCCTTCCAGGCAGATATTTACATTTTTATTGTGTGGCTTTTCAGGATGGGGAGGGGAAAACATCCCTCCTTTATTACATACAAGGCTGGTTTCAGCTCCCTTCCAATTAGCTTTTAAAACTTTGGGAGTCAAGGGTATGCTATATTTGTGGGGTATTTTTTGCATAGAAAGTACCAGACTAAGCAGCTCTAGAGTTACGCCTTGGGGCTCCTCCAGTTTAAAGGAGAGCACCCTACAGCAAAACTTGCACCAGGCTCTAAGTGCTGCTTCTGAGACTCAGGACTTCTTTCAGAGGCAGTGATGGTTCTCAGTAGAAGCTGGCATTCAGACACTCAGGATGTCCTATCATACTCTTTTGTGCAGGTGGAACATTGATTGATGGTGCTAAGACAGTCACAGCACCCTGAAGATGGCCCTCAAGGGCACGGAACATTGGCCACTGGTAACCTGGAGTAGGCTCAGGGCTGCTAGAGCACATCCCAACATTCAGCAAAGGCTCCGATCCCGGTGACCAGGGCTCTTGTGGACGTGGGACCAGCACTCTCATAACATAGTATTCCGGAGAGCGCTGCTGAATCTGCTTCACTGTTGCCAATTTTTATAAGACCGGAACAGTTTTAGGGATTTATGTTTAATTTACAAAACCAAGTAATTTAATTTTTTTGCTGAAGTCTGGCAACCTCAAGGTTTTCAAGACAAGCATAAGCAAAGCCATAGCTGATGGAGTCTGGCATTAGTGATACCCCTCCTCAGGCAGGAGCGGGGACCTCAGACCTCCAGAGCTTCCTTCCTGTTGGTGTTTTGTTGTCCTTGCAGACACACTGGAAGGTCCCCCCAAGGTGCTTCCTGGGGGCTGTCCTGGAGAGAGGGGATGGATGTTGACACAGGGGGTCACAGCTCCCTGGCCCCGCTGCGGGACAGGCGGATCAGCCATGTGCCATGCCAGGGCCACCCAGGGAACATGGGAGAGCTGCAGCAGCTCTGCATCCCGAATGCTGGAGACACCAGTCTGGCTGCAGGGGAGCGTGAAGCGGGAGTCAATGGTGTGTGTCACACTCAGCATGTGAGCCTTGACAGGATGGACTGCCAGCATAATTTAGGGCCACCTGAGGTACCTCTGAGAGATGCCAGCCCTGGGGACTGAAGGAAGGTGACAGAGAGTGAGCTGCTTCCCACTCCCGCTGACATACACATGCACACAGAACCACACCAGCCTCTGCCCTCCCTCACAACCCATGTTTTAGCACCAGCTTTAAAACCCTCAAGTGTTAAAAAGAAATTTTTATAGTTGCCTAAAACACGTTCATCTTTAATTTCACAACAAAATGTAGTTTTGAACTTGGAGGAAGCCCAAACTCAGACCTCAGCTCTCAGTACTCACTCATCACAATGCTGAAAATCTGGCATTTCACATTCCGTATAACCACCCTGAATATTTCGGTATAGAAAATAACTGCTCTTTTTCTACAGAGAATTTCGAGCCTTCAGCAAAGTGGAACAGTTTTAAAAATTAATCTGACCTTCCCTCAAATTTGCCTAATTTATCATTCCCTTCGTAGGTTAATCTCTCATATGAGGCTAGCGTTGACCACATCTCCAACAAAGCATGGAAAATGTCACCAGAAATAGATATCCGAGCCCTTGAAGAGACTCTGTGGGCAACTTTTTGCCACTATCCAACACTGCAAAAGTGTGATTAAAGGTAAAAAAGAGAACCAGGTGGGAAAATTGCACGACCCTGGGATCCTTGACAGTGAAAAACCACAGTAAAAACATTTAGGAAGTACTCCAGGCCTACTGACTCACTCTTTTTGGAAGGTAATACATGAAAACTTTAGAGAAAAGTTCTGCTCACCGAGTTGTAAAGCACTGATAGACTCATAATATTTGTATTAGTCTGCCACATAAGAAGCCCAAGGTCCCTTATTTTTTGTGGTTGCAAGCAGTGTAAGAACCCAGAAGGCTTTCCTTCAAGAATAAAGGTCCAAGTCCTCATATATGTGCGTGCACACAAGGTCACACTGGCTGCTCAGGTTAGAGATCTCTTTGTCCTCCCTCCTGTTGTTGTTGCTGTTATTATTATCATCACTATCTCTGTACCCATCGCTATTGCTATTGTTATTACCACCTTAGAAATGTTTATTTGCTTTCCTTTACCTCAGTAAAAGCAAGAGCAATTATGTAGCTTCATCCGTATCTCTAAAGGGCTATGGAAAAATGTTCCTCTCAAGAAAAATAATTATAATTTTTTACAAATATATAAAACAAAATACTCAAGGCATTTTTGAGAGGCATTCTCACATATTGCTGGAATTACACGCAATGTGTGAAAATTTGCATAACAAATGTGACAAGATGGTTACTTAAGGGACTGAAACAGAAGGAATAAAATATATATCAGATACCTCAGCTCTCATTAATTATTATTCTGAATGAGAAATAATGCCAGGAGCAAGAGGGGTGTCAGAAGAAGCAATGGGGAAATATATTATCATGTATTTAAAAACCTTTAAAAGGTATAATAATAATTAGGGAATTATTGCGCTACTGATCTTTTTTAGTAGCAGAGCAACCACCTGTTCACACTTTTATTAATCGCTTGCTCGCCTCTTACTTAGAGACGATCTGTGAAGATCATTAAAGGAAAAGCTACCTGAGTAGAAAGGAAGAGAAAGGCTTGCAAAAAAAATCCCTATAAAATTCATAACTCTAATTGAGAGTCACATGTGAAAGGACTGTTTTAAGACTGGTTTATAGCAAAACATAATCTGGCTTCTAACGAAAGTGATGGAAGAGAGTGAATATTATTATTATTTATTTTGTTAATTTGCTCCAAATGCCCTGCCTTACCCAGCTTTGTCTCCCTGGTGCTTCCTAAAACATCATTGGTGCAGCAGTGTAGTTAAGGCAGCTCCATGGGGTTCGCTCAATGCTGGACGCCCACGTGAGGTGCTGGCTGCAGGAGGCTGGGTCTCCTCCAGCAGCACCTGAGGCTGATCTGCAGCAGCACATGGCCTCAGAAAACATCCCCTGGGTGAAGCTGTTGCTAAACTGGGAAACTGCAGCCTTCCTATTTCAGGAGATAATGTCAGTTAATGTATGTTTGCTGTCAGACACACATTCATCTCCTGACTCACACTGCTACATACTTGCAAGTGCTACACGGTCCCCTACTGCTCATCTCCCTGCCTGCAGATGGAGACAAAAGGGGGTCCTATTGAGGGATTGATCCCTTCCCTGCTGCTCCAGAAAGGTGCACGCCACGGCAGAATCACTGCAGGTGTTTGTGCACACCATGCTCCATAATTATGGCAAGCAATTTTGCAAGCATTTCTCATCATTTACCCATTCTAAAACAGAGAAATCCATTCTTCTATCAAACTCTTTCCTTTAAGCCTTCCATGGAAGCAGTATAGAATTTCCTACTTGCTCCTTCCTGCAGTCATGTTTTGCCTTGAGTTTCCCCAGAGGTTTTGTCTTGGCCTTCCCTGGAATCACCATCTCCCACAGACAGCAGCTTTCATTAAATGCAGAAGTCCCTGTGCATTTTCCCCATTAGTCTCCCTTATGTTTCTTTTTTTCCTATTCCCTGCCTTGCACTTTTTCGCTCCCAGCTTCACCATCTGGCCCTGGGGAACACTTTGGAGGAGCTTCTGAACTCAAACTTGAGTCCAGTGGGCCACAGTGTAGGCATCTCCACTGGTCCATTACCATTCTCCTAGTCCACCCTCACATGGGAGATAAAGTGAGTTCAGTATGGACAGAAATAGGTGAGAGAGAGAGAAACTTGCTATGCAGTGGCACTGCTAGCTTGGCAAATACCTGTTAGCACTCCTCATCCTCCTGGAAGTTATTCCATTCCCCGACATCTCCTTCCACTTTAAAGCCCGACAGCTGGGGGTGAGGGGGTGGGGAGGGAGACAAAAACACACTGCACACTTTGCCCAGGGTCCTCTACTGGTAGAAGACAGAAAGTGTGCCAGTTTATTGTGCCAGTGCTTGACCTTACTATGAGAGAACATGTGTCTTCACTCTGGGCTCAGGGGCATGGCTGTGTGCCCTCACCTCCTGCCCAGATCCCTGCACTGAGGATCTACACAATCCCTGTCCGGGGGCTGGGAATGGAGTCCCATTGTGTCCCATGCTGTACATGAGTGCAGCAGTGGGTGAAAGCTAAACCCATTTAAAATCATTTCAAGAGGGAAAATAAGGCCCTTTCTGGAGATAGTATTTCTAAGTCATGTTTTACTCTGCCATTAATATACTTTTGGAATGCATGAGAGCTCCTTGCACCCAAGGCAGGTAATAACGGTCTATTAAAAGACACCATCTCTGTTTCCTAATGCTCTATCAAAGGTTCATTGATGAAAATAGCCATTTGACTGCTCTCATCAGCTTTAAGGAATTCCATAAAAGAATGAAATATGCTTTCCTCATAATTGCTTCTGTATAAGATTTATGACAATGTGAGTAACAGACAAACTGGGCACTTGCTGAACAAGACTCAGATTTAAGATGTGCAGATGCAAATGAGAAAGTGTCCGACTAACAGATGCAGCTCTTGGGAGAAATTCAAAAATGTTTGCAAAACCCACAAGTTACCACATACATCTGGGTATGTTCACTGCTGGTGTAAACACATACAGCTCCAGCGAGGCCAAAGGTACTGCATCCACTTGCTCTGGTGGTAAATTTGGGTCTCAGAGGCCAGTCACCTGAACAGCTCACAGCTGAGAAGAGGACATTGACAGCATCTGGGAGATGTCCTGAGTATAACTATACAGCTGATTAAGCAGTAGCATTTTTTTTGTCCCTGCATCTGATGTTGTATGTATAAAGTACATCACATGCCTGGGGAAAAGAAAGAAGTCCCTTAATGCCTGGCAGCACTGTTCATGCTCCTGCCAACAGTGAAAGTAGCATCAGTGGGAATGGACTGTGTGGTGGGATAATTAAATCCCATTTGCCAGCTATTCATCTGGCTTAAACAGTCAGAGGTGCAATGGTCATCACTGTGCCTCTTCACCATTACTTCAGTTATTTGACCTTATGAGCTTTTGGCTCCAAGACTACTTAAAGCATAGGATTGACACTAAGGAGATTTTTTTATTTATTTCCAACTCTGCTATCAGTTTTTGGTGTCACTTCACTATTTTGTCCTCAGCTTTTCCACCTCCAAAACAGAAATAATGATTTCTTGCCCAACTTCATTGCCCTTTAGGAGGTAATCAGATACTACAGATGGAAGTGCAGCTTAAATACTTGTAAACATGTTTCATGCGACACTTTACGTGGTAAGGCAATCACTACTATCTCACTCAATGAGAAGAAACTATTCAATCATATACAGTGAAGGTCTAAAATAGTTAATGTATGTACATTTCTGAGCTGCTCCACCACTATGAGCATTTGGCATGCCCACCTGTGTGTCCAGAGGAAGCTCAGGGGTAGCCTAGTCCCACACAGAAGGTGAGAGGAGGTGGTGGGCATCTGCTGCTCAGAGCTAGAAGATGTGATGCAAGTTTAGATGTTTTTTAGATTTTGAATCTGAAAAATTTTGAGTCTGCCAAAATCTGAGTCTATACAGATGTGCATGCTCTGTCGAGCACTGTCTCTCTCTTTGCATGCATGCACATGCGCGCACACACACACACGCATTTTAAGACTTTCAGCATGCCCACTTTTGGGTATTATTTTCACTCAGAAACACCAATAACCAGCATCCAAAATTTTACACCAAAGATTTGAAGCTTGCCAGAGCCATAAGTGAGCAGACTGAGAAAGACGGGAAGAGCCAGCCGTTTTGGTTAGAGTCAGTACTACAGCCATGCTTTTAACATCCTAGTTACTCATTCAGCTTCTCCTTTTTTTTTCCAGCTAATTACACCAAGAAGACTTAATGGAAATTGTTGCCAAATGTTTAAAATGAGAGCAGTTCAGTTGTTATTTCAGTCCCAGGTTACTATGGTAAATGGTACACGCTCACCTTGTGCATTCATTTGTGAACATTTGACGTATCAGTGATTAATTAATATTAATGGCAGAAATCATTTCAAACTTGCTTTATGCTAGAAATCACACACAATCCTGGCTCTAATCACTCAGCACATAAAGAAACTTTAATTGATAACCCAGGTTTAATATCCATCAGGAATGGATTCTGTAGGAGGAACGGAGCAATGTTCCCTGTAATCATCCTAGAGGAGATAGAAAGCTTGTTCTACCAACATCAAAGAAGATTAGGCAGCAGAAGCCTGATAGTAAACTAGCAATTATAGAGGGTTTTTTTAATTCTGTGCACCTGCTTCATCAAAATAATAGGCATCTTTTAGCAAAATAACCTGAAACTCAGTTCACTGACTTTCAATTATCTGATGCTGGGAAATGCATCTGGAGAGACATGAAAAAAAGTGATAGACACACAGAGAAATAAAGAGATGGGGGAAATTAGAATGAGGGAAAATATGAAAGCTTCTGTAAGTGGGTATTATAAATATCCTGTGCCTTGGGTTGATCATAGGAAGGGGCTATTTCTGCTGAGTTAGGACTGTTGCATCAGGCATATTTGACCAAATCAGTCCCTGGCAGAGTGCCTTTGACTACAGTAAACAGCTTACACCAGGGACGGATTTGGCTCATTGCTTTTAAGGGGAATTTTAGGCATCAAACCTTAATGCAAGCAAGGTAAGCATACAGTAACTTTCCACAAACATTTCAGGCTGTATAACTCTAAGCAAAAATTGCTATCCTCAAATTCCCCTGCATCAGGTGGTCTTGCTATGCAAAACTGAGAATGACCACATAACGGTTTCAATAGATGATTCTAAAGTTAGACCAGAGTCAGTATTTCCTGGAGGTGGGAACGGAAAGACAGCCCAGACACAGTCTTGTTTTTTACTTCAGGGATTGCATCCCCATTTCTGGAAAAGCACAGGGAGACCCTCAGGCCCAGAGTTAAGAAGCCTGCCTGGGGCATAGTACCCTTCCTCGTTAGTCTCTATGGGTGTTGGTTTTTTAATAAATCCCAGTCTTGTCCGAAAACAATTTTTCAGAGGACAGTGAGCCATTCACTTAAACATTTCATGATCTGCAGCCCTGGAGCCTCCACGGGCAAAGAAGTCTTAGCAGAGAGAAGCCACATTACCAGCTCCATTACCAGCTCTTGCCAGGCCCAGGACAAAATTGAGGACAGCACTTTCCCACCTTTTCTTTCAGCTTTACATCCTTGTTGAATTCACTGTGCCCTCTCATGCACATCTCTCTCCCTCCTCAGTCACATACCCTCACCCCCATCTCATTCTAACTCAGAAATGATCCCCACGTGAATGCTGGACAGAAAAGCACTGCTTCTGTATTTTTTCTCCTGAGCCCTTGGGGCTCATGTTTGAGCTCCAATCTCCCTGCAGGAAGCCCAAGGCTGAGGGAACTCTCCACCACATCCTCCTCTGCACACCTTCTCTGGACTCTGCAGTTCCTCCTGCTTGATCACAGCCCTGTCTTCACAGCTTTGTCTAAAAGTCGATGGCCTTGTTAGACAGCACTGTGGATGAACACGTGCTCAGGGCAAGTGCAGGCTTGCACTTAACCAATGTGCAAAAACGGGCTCTGTGAGCAGAGCAGTTGCTCTCCCTTCAGCCATGCTGCACCGTGGCACATCCACACATCCATCAGACACTGGTCTGTATGGTGGAGGTGGAAGCACAGAGGATCATGAGCTACCAACTGTGGTCGACAGAGGCTGATCCCTCAGCAAGAATCACCACCACATCCCACCTCATGCAAATGAAGCAGAAGTAATCCATTGTAATTAAACAGGAATTTTTGTGTGAATTCCAAATGAACCTTTGTAACATTATCATTAGTTCTCAATATATGTCTTATTTTACCTCATTAAAATTATTGGTAATAAATGGTAGTAACTGGATTGTAATGAAATAGGAATTAAAATATGACTTCTTAATGAACTACAGCAAAGCAATCACTATTTGAATATACATTAATTGTTGTTCTGTTAGGAATACAGGCAACTTATTTTTAATGAATTGCTACAAATTATTATGAATATATAGTCTGAGCCTACAAAACAGTCTCACATCAGTAAATGTGCCCGGTGGATGTCAGCCAGCTGTGCAGTGAGCAGACCTACTCAAGGAATATGGGACTTACAGCATGCTGATGCCAGCAGAGAATACACTGAGGTATGACATCTCCACAAGAAACTTTTTTTTCAGAAGTTTGCAATTAATTTACAAAAACACCAGACAAGATGCCATTGTGGGTGCCATCAGGGAAGTGGACTAAAAAGTATGAGAACCTAACAGCAGTAATACAAGACCAATGCATTTTTATGTTATTGGTTCCTGTTTGATTATAATAAAAGTGCTTTGTAATATGTCCCAGGGTGGTAAGCTGCATATAGAAATACATTCTTTCTCTGTATACATATATATGTATAATACATGTATGAATAAAATTTCACTTCTATTACTGAAATTTCACTTCTATTACTGGTCTAGATTTAAAAGCCATGGAGAGCGTTTGCTTCTTTTTATTACTGTTGAGAATATAACAGGCATTTGGTATGAGGACATGCAAGCTATAAGAGGCATGTTTGTAACAGGGAGTACTGACTCTCTGATAGAGGTTTTGTATCCATGTTCAGGATGGGCTTATTCTGGTTCAATGAAATGGTGGGGAATGATCTCAAAGCATGCATGCAATTGCTGAAAAATCAGCTTTCTGTTTTCACCTGGAAAGCTGGCAGCATGCCTCCCACCAAGCAGCCTCTCACATACACAACCCAGTTACCTTCTGCTTCCAAAGTGACTGACACTGGGCTGAATTCTCCAGGCTTTCACAGAGCACAAGTCTCCCCCACTAGTTACTGAGGATTTTTTCCTTCCATGCTCCTCATTTCTGGCCCATCATTGTCATCTCATGCTCTTGATTTCTAGGGGACAGCAGCAGTCTGCCACCACAAACACGGGACAGCCAGTTCCCTTGGACATGGCATGAGCCTTCACACTGGTGTGATCACAAGGCCAGTCTCAACATGGTTTTACATGCCCTGAAATATCTTCACGTCTCCGTTTGTTTCTCGCTAACATTTTACCTCTCATCATACCACAAAGTCAGTGACTGACTGACATTTACAATCCCTTTGGATTTCCAGACCCAGGAGAGGAAATTCAGAATCGGGCTCCAGACAGGGTCTGTGAGAGCCACAGTGAAACGTGTGGACTTGGGAGAGGGCTGCTCACTGCTTAGGCATCTTTGCTATACACAAATTTAAATCACAGAGATTGAACAGGGCAAGAAAACTCACTTTTCCAATTTTGTTACCTAATCAAAACTCTGAAGATTTCTAGTGCTGGAGAGTGTTCACATATCATCCACTTTCCATATCCAATGCTGACAAAACAATAAGGCAGGAATAACATAAGTCGTGAGAAAACTAGTCTGTCTCATAAATCTTCACAGGAAAGTGGCTGCTGTTTTATGTTATTGCACTGTGTTGTTTCCAATGAAGTGATTACTCTTAGATGTATTTTTAAATTGCTTTTGGTATTTTTAAAAATACATGACTTTGAGAGTGATAGAAATGAGATTGAGTGGCGGTAGACAGTGCCTACAATATGATTAACTTTTTCCCAGACCACTACTTCTGAAATTAAGGTTACCAATATAGCTATTGTCAACTTTCCCCTGTCTGAAAAGGGCTCACTGGAGTCTGTTGAATGTATGCAATTATCCCACAGCCCACGTAAACCCTCCTCTTGCTTCAGACACTACATGGGCTTGCGTTCTGCTTCAAGATATTTGATTAATAATCACTACTAACACAGAGCCCCGAGTTACTCCCCATTGTGACTGAGAAGTTGTGGTGTCTGTCCATGGAGGGGAGGGACAGCTTTGTGTGGTAACAGCTTCAACCAAGGCGCACACACTTTCAGACAGGCTGAGCTACACTTTAGATAAAGTTCACTTGGAAGACATTCAAGGCAATAAATATCAAGTGAGAGTTTTTCTCAGGGCTTTACAAGTCATTAAAACTCCAGGTAGATTTTACCAATCAAAGGCTTCACTTGTGGCTTGCTGAGCTTACCCAGTCCATTTCCTGGGCATCGCTGTATCCCTTCCAGCAGCTAATGAAGCCTGTAACCATCCCAGGGCCCACCTATGGGGTCCTGTGGGTTGCTGTGGGCTGCACAGACCAGGCACTGCAGGGTTAAGCTTACCCAGGCAAGAGGAGACTCAATCAGAGGTAAAAGGAAACTAAATTAGAGGAAAATCAACAGGCAGCAAAGGAAAAACTAAATTACATTTCATGTACACACATGCACTCTTTTGGCTGGAGGGTCAGAAAATGTAGCCAAACCCAGGCTGTTTTTATTCTAAACAGTGTATCAATCCATTGATTAATTTTACACTTTGTTCCTTATGAACCTGGGCTGGGGCCATGAATGCTGCTATGAAAAGAAGAATATAGCCAAAAAGGAACTCTTAAAAAGTTGGCAGCCGTTTCAAGGCAATGTGTCTGGCCAGCAGGAAGGAGATGGCTCCTCCAGGGAAGTGTATGGAGCTGTAAAACCATTTGTGAACCGGCCCTGCTCAGTTTATAAGGTGTGTGAGTGACTTAAAGTCAAGTTTCTTGCACAAATTTGTGACTTGTAAATTGAATGATAAAAGTAGTCTTAAGTATCATTTTTCCAAAAGGGCATTACAGGATTGGTTAAGAATGACTGTATTTCCTCACTAATACCATTAACTTCAGAATTGTTTCCATCCATTACTGAGTCCAACAAGGAGGGTTTACCGTAAATTGCTACACGCTGTACAGTTCAACTGGTCAGCTTCATGGTATAGGAAGCAGAAATAAACTAAAATCAAATAAAGGAATACAATAAAACACTGTGGACCAACTTCAGCCTTGGTGTAATCAAATGCAAATGGAAATTAATGGAGTTGCGCTCACTCACACCAAGGCTGACACATCCCTTGGCCACAGAGGAAAGCGAGGCAGCTAACCTCATGTCCCCATGTTGATTCCTGGGAACAGCTATGGTGAACAGGAGCAGGCTACTATTTCATCATTTTCCACTTACCTGCTATCTGCTGCCTAAATGTTTCTGGAAAGCTTAATTTACCCCAGGATTTCCCTTCAATGAGTGTGTATTCCTTTCAGCAAGCTAGATGTTAAGGCACGATTTGGGAAATACCCTTAAAATTTCTCCAAGATAAGCCAAGAGTGACTTTAAGTAGGTGGAAGTCTGTGTAAGATCTCAAGAAAATGGGACAGAAGGAGGAGGAAATTCTGCCTGTGATGTATCTTATTCTTCATCCAGACCGCATTGCTTAGTGGGGAATAAGGCGGGGAGTATCCTTTTACAGGAGGTTCAAAAATCCTGTGATACTGCTTATCTTGTTTTTATCAGGCAAGAGATCGCACAAATCCCACTTACTGATGGGGAAACTCACCTTCTGTAGAAGACTAACACAAAGCCAGGACACCACTTAAATGCCTTAAAGCAGGGGTCTGCAGAGGTGCAGGGCAGCACAGGTTTCACACTGGCACTGATCATTGCTCTGTTTGACACACAGCGCTCCATGGTCAAAACACATCCTAGCATCTGCCTGAGGGAACAGTTCAGCTCAATGGTGAATTTGACTATGTGTTCAAATTTGGCAACTGCAACGAAAAACAAAATGAAATATATTTAGGCAGGTTTCTAAAACATTCATTGCTCATCTAAGCCACAAAGCTGCTCCTGCTCAGGGTGTTTGACTGCCCAACTTTCAGACCTCATAAGTGCCCACAACTTCAGCAGAAGAACTTTTTCACTGTTAGAGTGATGGAGCACTGGGACAGGCTGCCCAGAGAGGTTGTGGAGTCTCCTTCTCTGGAGACATTCAAAACCCCAACTGGATGCATTCCTGTGTGACCTGCTCTAGGTTCTCCTGGTCTGGCAGGGGTCTTGGACTAGATGATCTTCTGAGGTCCCTTCCAACTTCTAACATTCTGTCATTCTGTGATAAGCACTTCTGAGCAAACAGGGGTCCCAAAATCTCTGCACACAACCAATTCTTTCCCTTTTCACTGCATTTTAATATTGCTAATTGCTAATTAATCACAGACTTTACACAGCCTCCCCCTTGCCCAAGTTTTATGGTTAAAGTTTTGTTTGAACCACACTCACCCAGCTGAACAGTGCTTGAGGGTCAACAGAGCTCCCAATGTGCTGTGAAAAGTGATGCTTCTTTTAAGAGGCCTCGTTATTGAAATAACTTTTGGGTGAGTGTTTGGAAATAACTTTGAAATGAGGACTTGCACAGATTTGTTTTCTTAGTGCAGCAATTAGCCTCATGATCTGGCTGCAGTACCTTCTGCCGTGTCTGACACGTTAAATAAATTATTCACTCTTAGTTCATTAGTTGGAAATACAGTTGTAATACCTGCCGAGTTACAGAGCATGCAGCAAAGCCACAGATTATCTCAAATAGAAAAACAAAGTCAGGTTTTGCTGCGCCCACATAAACAACAAAAGGAGAGGGAAAAAATCTAAATAAGATACTGTTTTTCCTACCATGTGGCTCAATCAGTTTCTTTCAGAAAACTGCCCCTCTGCCCTGTTTCATTTTTAAGGATCAGATGACAATTCTCTCCTTCCCACCAAGCTGGACTGCCTCAGCAGAAACTCCCATTGCCTCTGGTGGAAATATCCTCAGCGTTGGTTACTTTTTAATGGAAGTACAATGTCACAGCCTCAGGAAAAAGCTTATTATTTTTCCTGACAGTCCATCTCACTGTTGCAAGAAAGGCTGTTGCAAGTTGTCTCTTTGTCAGGTTTCAGATGGGCAGACACATTTGTGGAAAGGTGGAAGCTGGGGCAAGGATAAGTATGAGTGGTCCTTCATGCTTGTTGGTCTCCAGTCAGCTGGGACAGACTCACAGCACTGGCTGCTCCCATGGGAGATGGGATGAGCTGTGGAGACAGCACTTGTTGATCTAACAGCTTTTCACCCCCCACATCTGTACACAAGCAGGCCCATGGCTGGATCTGCAGTTGTGAAGTTACTGCTGGTCCGAGTTGCTGGCACACAGAATTGGCCCTTGAGGAGCCCAGTCTGGATACAGAAGGTTAAGCTGGACCCAGCTGAGAGCACTAGGGCTTTTCATGAGTGGATGGATAGACTGCAAAGGACTACCCAGACATGCGGGTCTTCCACCTTCGTCACTGTCTAGCAGCCCATGCAGTCAGGGTCCTGACCTGGGATGATGCAACATGTAGGATCTTACCATGCAGGGTATGACATTTAAATAGAGAAGTGGACTTTTAAATACCAGTTAGCAGTGGAGCTTAGCTAGTGATGGCAGGGCAGGAGCATGGGAAGACCTTTGGAGTCTTACCCTGCTCCTCCATCCTCATCATTCAAAGCAGCCCTAAACTGTTTTTAGTTCAGATTCAGCCAACTTCAACTACATCAACATTTCCTCAGCCAAAGGAGCGTTCTTCAAAAGCACTGGAGCCAGCCACTAGTAGTCACTAGTCAGGAAGCAGCATGTAATGAAATGAGTGGGATTGAGGCCAGAATACATTTTACAGAGACCAGAGCCTGTAATTTAGCTCCTAAATATATATTCAAGCATCAAAAAAGGTGACATAATTTTACAGAAATTCTAAGCAGTGATGGCAGTGAAGACCCCAAGGTGAAGTCCAGGACATGTGGCAACGGTGTACTCACCTGCAGCAGAGCTGCCACCCTGAAGCAGGCCTTGGATGACTTATCCCTTTATTTTGTTCAGATTCCCTCAGGTAGAATTCAGAGGTTTCTCCACTGCAGTTTAGCTGCTCTCTTCCAAGTCACATACCATGGATGACACAGGTCTGCAATGCAAAAAATATGTTGTGTAAAGAAGAGGAAAAGAAAGAAGAAATCTAATAAATACCCCATTATTTCCAGCGTATATTATGCAAAATTTGGCATGAAATCTTTATCTCACATAAACGTGAATGTCATTTATTTGTTCATTAAATTCTGTTCAGTCTACATCATTATGCTCATAGTTTTTCTTATACTTAATGTAGTAAGGGCCTGCCAAACTCATTAGACATCAGCTGATAAATGGATTTGAACTCACAATCTGTTAAAAATCACATAGGCACATTAGAGCAATATTTCCATGGCTTAGAGACCATATACATTTAAATCATCCCAGAGAACATTTTGAGCATTTTTGATCCAGTGCAGCAGACTCAACACATAATTCAAGTCTGCTTGCTGTAAAAATTTACAGGCTGGGATCTTAGTATCACTAGTCATAAATCAAAGCTGCACACTTAAAAATGTGGTAGAGGCAAAACTGTTGCATAGGGTGTAAACATCATTAAGTTCATTGTCATGCAGCACTAGCATTGAAATAATAGGGGGAGATATTGTTAAATATTGTATATATTTTCTCTTGTGTGGCAGGATTTGTACATATAACATATAACTCTGTGCAATTTCCAGCTTGGGCAAACCTCTGGATGAAGAAGAGCTTCTGAAGTTGTCCTGAAGTCTCACCCTAGTGCCATGGCTTCGGATAAGGTTTTACCTGAAACATGGACAGTGAACATTGGGCATGTTTATGCCATGGTTTATGTTTCACTTACTCATTGATCTTTATTGTAATTTTCCCCAACTGATGACAAAATGCTTATAAAGCATTGGCCTGATAATTTGCAGGCTCTCCTGCTGCTCTGTTTTTTATAAAGCTACTCATGTCTCCAGGAGAGTCTTTCTTCCTCTTGGATTTATGAACCTAATGAACCACTGTTATTCTCCATCACAGGAGGCAGTGATGCTGTGACATTATAACAGGAAGATTTTAAAACTTATGGGAAAGCACTTGAAACAAACCGCTGCTCTTAATAAGTGCTTCTTGTCTTCAGTGTGGTCTGAGGAAGATCTAAGCAAGTTAATGAATGAAAAGAACAAACCGAGTCCTGCACTAACCCTGCAAGCTCCACTGCAGAGTAAGTAGTGCCAGTGAGACAAATCCTCTGCTGGGATGAACACTATTTGTCAGTGGCAGGATGCTGGTACACAGCTCCACCAAAGGGCCCACTCAGCATACAAGGAGCCCAAGTCCTCAGAACAGCTTTTTTTTTATTTTATTTTATTTCCAAGATCAGAGTTATTGGAGACTAAATACAATTAAATTTAACTGCAATTAAATTTAACTTCTGCCTTACTGAAAGGTCCTTCCCTGGAGCTCAGCTGGATGAGTAGACAGCCCTTTGCTCCCTAAGCATTCTAGATTCATTCAAGCACACCTTTTTTGGGGGCCATTCTTGACAGTCACCAAATTCAGATAATTTCAAACCAAAGAGATGGAGGTGGGGGAAAAGGGACCACTTCCTGAAGACTAGCTGCTGTTTACAATATTATTTTCATCAAGGAGCACATTTCTGCCTACCATGACAGGACACAATGAAGAGAAAGGCAGTACCATGGCTAGGACAGCCCCAGGCTATTTAGGAAGTTATAGGTCATAACCCACACCTTCATCTCCACCTGGAGACCATTAAAGAAGCTCATGTAAAACCTGGAGCACACGATTCATTGGCTCCCAGTGCGCTGCCCAGAGTTAAATCATGACCTGTTCAGAGCCCCATTGTGCAAGCTCTTGCTATCAGAGACATTTCTTAGACCCAAAAATTGACTTCAGCTAAAAAAGCGTGTAGAGCAAAACAGAAGTGAGTTGCCTGGTGTTAAGCAGTAAGTCAACAGCAAAGCTAGACATAGAACCCAACGCCTTGGCCAGGAGCAGTAGCAAGACACCAGTATGCTCTGGCAAGGTTTCTGCTGCCTGCGGCTGTTTTGCTGGATTCCCAGAGACCACTGGGTTGAGCCAGTTGAGCCACACTGCCTGTTGAGGCAGAACTTGAGACAATGCCAGTCCCTTCCCACCCTAAATGTCCCTGCCTGCAGAGCCAGCTGGCTCCCTCCAGGCTCAAAGCAGAGTGCCAGACAACACCTCCACAGCGTGGCTGGTCAGGGAGCTTACCTGTAGGGCAATCCTGAGCCATGGGCTTCTATGATAGTCTTGACATACCCCTTGTTGTCCAGGGGGGATGCTAGAGGTGGCTGGTTTGCAGGTGAGCAGTCCTGCCAAAATAATGAGACCTCCCATCACACACAATGCTTAAGCATGTTGTCAACTCTGTGTATTATTCATAAAAGCTCTGCTGTCTTCAGTTAATCTGTAATCATCACATCTTTCATCATGGCACATATATTTCAGCAATTGTACTCATTACAAAACCACTATGACATAACAGGAAACAATGACATGTTCTTTCTTTTTTCTGTGGGATACAGTGGGGTTGGGAGCTCAGTGCAGTACAGGTCATTTAGTCAGCAAAATATTAGTGGAAGATGTACAGCGACATCCTAATCAGTGCTTTGAAAAGCTGAACCTAGGTGACTGTTTGTTAAAAAGTATTCAAAGCCCCAATTACAATCAGTTAAAAGCAATAAGCATGCAAATTATTTTAAAACAAACTTTAATTAATTTCAGCATATGTTTCACTTAGGCTGATTAGTCAAATCTGATTTTCTGAAAAGAAACAATAAACATCTGCTAATGATGATTTACATATTACTGCTCACATGGCCTGCAGTGTGTTCTGTGGCGATGGAGGTTCTGCGCAACACAGGGAAGAGACATCGTGCTGTGCCAGCTACCTCCAGCCTGCAGTCATCAGGTACCAAGAGTGACAAAAATAATTCTTCGCTAAAATGGCTAGACATGTCCTAAACAAACATGCTAGTGTTTGTATGAACAACTGTCCCAGGCTTTTTTTTCCTTTTCATTAAGCACTCCTTGGATGAGAAGCCTGAAGACTGAACTCACAGGACCCCAAGCTGAAGCTTTCCATAGCCTGACTTTGGTACAGACCCATAGTCCAAGATGCCAAGTGAGAAGTTATTTAGGCAGCCACAATAAGAAAAACAAGAAGGGCTTAACCTATTGTTCAGACCCCATTTCCCTCTAAAATCAGTGGGAAAAAAATATTATCATTTTCTGTAACTTAGCCAACACAGTCACTTATTCTCTGTTCATTATACAGGGAGATAGGATGTGATAATCTTGCATAGTCAGGAGGTTAAATCCCTCTTTAAGTCCAAGACTCTATCACAGGAGGCCTGAATACAGCCCCCTCATACCTATGGTCCTGTAGCTCATGATAATGTAAATATTTAAAAGTCCGTGGCATTTTCTATTCACAAGGCTGATAATGGAATAGCTTTAATATCCTTACAATGCCAAATCCAGAATAACACGATAATAGTGGCTCCCAAGCAGTTTATTAGCACTCATACTCAATATGTAGTAATCCTAGAGAGGAAAAAAGGGGGGAAAAGAAGTTCCTGTCAATGTATACTGCACACCAAGCTGCAGGATGTTGTATTCCAAGAGTTATTTCAGTTGTAGAAACCACGTGGTGCCATTATTTCACATGAAGAGGGGATAAAGACAATTGTCTATGACAGGTGTAGCTTTAAGTATTTTGAAGATATGCATCAGGAAGAGTTCATAAAATGCTTCCAAAGTAGCTCTTACATCCAATGGGCTTGGCAGTCCTTACTCTTGAAACACATGAACTTGGCGCAGCAGCCTCTTAAATGTTTTAAACTAGCTTAATCCTCCCAGTAATGAAATGTGCACTCAGCTAGATGGGTGCATTTATCCAAAACACTTCTATACAAGCAACAAAAACATGAAATTAGCTGGTCCCGAAAGGTAGCTTTGTACTTCCCAACTCTTCTGCTATCATAAATCAACCCATTCAAGAGGGTGCCACATTTGTTTTTCCCATTCTCACATTCTGTATGAACAATCATTCCCCATTTAATGCCAAAGATGATCCTCTGGAGATGTTTCTGTCTGATTCAGTGATTTCTGGCTTCTGTGGGACTAAAAGTGTGTGTGTGTTGGCAGATATGAGGAGGTTTGCAAAATCTGGAGTTCTGGGAATGTTTCAAAGGAGGTTCCTTTACCAAACAGTGCTTCTGCTGTGCGGGCTTCCAATGTGAGTGGTAACAGGAGGATCACCACATTGCCATCAATTACCTCTCTGCAGAGAGCAATCCAGTGAGCAGGAAATAGAGCTGTACTTTAAATGTCTGCTTCTTTTATACCCAGAGTGCTGCGGAGGCTCAAGTGCCCAGGCAGACAGCTACACACACTCATCACAACCACGCAACACTTTCTAGGCATACTGGTTCTGCAGAAGGTTTTTGTATCTCCTCCATGGGGAGGGAGAGCAGCCTTAATTTATTAGGTGCAAAGAACTCACTGCCCAACGCTCTGCCCAGCTTGGTGAAATAAAGGATTTTCCAGGAGTCCTTACCAGCATATTTGCTAGTGTGCCCTTGCTCCATTATGCTATTTCTGCATAACAAAGTGTTCTGTGGTTGAGTGGCACAGATATGTAAGTTGTTTTCAGCTTTAGGATTCAAAATTACTATTGTATCCTTCCAGAAATTACACTCTCCCAGCAGAGATCACTAGTTCATGACTGCAGAGAGTAACACACTTTGGAAGGAGAAAACACCAGAGCAACAGGAGATCAAGGCTCACAACTGATAGCTGAAAACATCATCACTAAGCCAGCCAGGCCCTGGGCAATCACAGAGCTTCTCCACGCTTCATCTCCGACTGGAAGATAATGCCAGTCGGCTTCTATCAGAAAAAGTAGCAGCTCTTGCAAGGTTAAAACATTTGCATGCAAAGTGATCTGAAGATCAGAATTTGCCTTTTATTGTTCTTTTATAATGTGGCACATAAGACAGTTTAAAAATAAAAAAATAAAAAAGGTGCTTTTCTCACTTGCCTGAGAGAATGGCATATTCATAAGTACACCTTCATTTGCCTTTTTACACCAAATTATCACCTGTCACCTGATCATTTTATCTGTATGACTGCTACAAGGAGTTCCCTTTATTCTGGAACATTTTCAAGTACAGGATTTAAAACAGCACAAAAAGCAGCACCAAGCTTGAGAATGAAATCAGGAGCACAGAAATAGGAAAGAAAGTTTCCACAGAAACTTTTAGAAAAGAAACAGCAGCTCTTCATTCATTTCTGTATCCTCTATGTGGTCTGGAGTAAAGATTTGCTGGGAAAATGAGTTACATGTGAATATACCAGATGATGAGTCAGAAAAGCTCTGGGCAAGAATTCAGCAAACCTCAGTTTTACCAGTGTTCATATGCTTCTAAAACAAGATCCTGAGGAGCTTGTTGTCAGGCACAGGAGAAACTGGGCATGCTGGATATGCAGCTTTTGTCAGCCAGCAAACCAGATGCAAGTGTGAGATGGAGGTGGCTTCTCACAAATACTACTCTCCTTTAAATACAGGGGTCCCCCTATTTTGTTGACCTGGGATCAATTGTGACCAAAACCCACTCTTCCAGAATATCAGATTTTCCTCATCTTGTCTGCATCAATTTGAATGTTTTAATTCCCTGATGATCCAGGCAATACTGGAGGGTCTCAAAGGTGACACAAGAAGCAAATGTTGTAAGAGATGGGTTCTTTTCTGGCAGGTATCAAATAACACCTCCAACTTCCTCTGGAAAAAGTGAAAAAGGGCAACAGAATAAAATACACAATGTGATAGCAAAGCTCCTTGTCTTTGAGAGCATAACTCCCATCCTGTGTGAGGAATATGAAGGAAACAGATGTTCCTGTGCAGAGTTTAGTGGCCAGATTGTTAAAGGGGTAACATAATTTCTCCTACCTGTGTGTGCCTTGTGCAAAATAATATGGCAAAACTTTTTCCTCCTGACATAATGATTCTTGATTAGGGACCAGATTCTGACCTGTTCCAAGGTAAATGAGCAGAAATACCCTGATAGCACTCCCTCCACAAGAGCCCTGAACTAGAAGCTGAAAAATCAGCCCACATGCCCAGGGAAGCAGAGACCCCTTCCTCTGTAGGTTTCTGGAAGTAGGCACTTCTTAGTAGGAATAATTCTACCACAGGCAGGACAGAGGCAAAGGAGTTTCTGGGTAGTCTCATTTCCCAGCTAGTATCTATAAGCAGCTATGTTTTGGGGTCCACGAGCTTGCATCAGCTGCAAACCCCAGTTGTGCAATTGAGTTTCCATCAAACGGACATTGAAGTGTTCTGACCACAGACAGGGCTTCAGCCCTCAGCTCTGAGAGCTGACCAAGACTGCAAGCCTCTCAGACCCCCTGAAAGAGAAGGGTGCACAGCATTAAACCCCCTCTGCTGTGCCATGCTTCCTCAGTAATCATGAGGATTGGACAGAATGGACAGAATTTGTCCTCTAGAAGGTCACAGTTTGAGATTTTGCCACCAGGCCATACACTCAGTTTTCCACTTTAGGTTTTGAGCAATTGTATTGAGTACTTTTCAGGTCAGCTCCTTTACTCTTAAGTTAATCCTGATTTCTAGCTACAAATAAAAGCAGAGAACAGCAAGTACATTGCTGGGAAAGTCAGTAGCTAAGGATCACCTACATAACCATGTTATGTCCATGAGAGCTCCTAGAAAAAAGGTCACCACGTATTTATCCGGCTGCACGCTCGGTAGGAAGTGTGTTCTATAAGAAGTGCTTTTAGCAACAGTTAACATTTTCAAGACAATATGTCAGCTAATGGTAACCTTTGAGAGGAGGGTTCAAAGAAAGGTTAAGGGAAGTTAACCTAAATAGCTTAGAGAAATAAAGAGAAGTGTTGGAGGTAATTAATACTTGAGAGGAAATAATGTAAAGGAGAAGAAAGACTTATTTAAGGTTGGCCAAGTGCAATGTACTACAAGAGGTAATGGCTTTAAATTAAAGAAGGGCAAGTTTAGATTAGATAACAAGAAAAAACTTTCCAGCAGGAACAGTAATTCAAGAGCGCAGCAGTCTGAAGGGAGAAGCAGCTCAAGCATTATCAACAGACGCATTCCAGCCGACGCCAGCCAGCATTCTCAGAGGGAAAATACCTGGGACAAACCACAAGAGATCCTGGCGATTTGACTCAACAATCTTTATAGACCATTCCAAATGCAACATCTATGATCCTGTGATTAACATACACATCACCTATTAATCTTACATGTTCCAATGGCTACCACTTCCCATTTAAAGCATACCCACCTGACATATACGGATGGTGGATTGTAGAACCATAATGTAGCCCTACAATGGATTATTGGTCTGATCCTCCCCTCAGCCATGCATCACATCTCACCTCATATATGTAATGTTACAGTAAATTTTCAGTCTGGCTCCCTCCCCCAGAAAAGCCAGATGCAAGAACTGAGTTGGAGAAGTTAAAAAGTGTTTCAGGTATTGATTTAGCCATGTATTTAGCTGACCACAGTCTGTAAATGTGCTGAAATGTTTCAAAATAAAAATTATTGGATCTTATAACAACATGGCATCAGCTCCTATTTTATGAGTTTATTTGCCATGATCTTTAGAATTCTGAAAGATTCATATTTCCTTCCTCAATCTCATAATTTTCCTTCAGCAGACAGTATCATCTGTTAGCCTCTGCTTTGTTTGCAATGGCAGTTGTTTAACTGAATTTCAAAAAGATTTGATGTCTTCTTACAGGGAATAGAAGATACAAGATGTTGCATAGTCTGAAAGAAGGAGCAGCACAGGATCTCATCTATCACACTATACCACATAATTAGCAGAAGCATTGTTTCACTCTGATTAAAACCGTCTTCCTCACGGCACAGTTGTTCTGCCGTGCATGTCTCTAAACCAAGACATTTGCTCAAGATTAAAACTTCTCAGAAAAGTACAGGGAAGCTGAAGACATCCCAAAGGAATCTAGTAACTGGTTGCAAAAGTACAGTGGTTGTTCTCAGTGAGGGTGCCAGTGGAGCAAAGAACTGCAGGATTAGGGCCAGATCAGCTGTGATATTCATGTGCTTAGCCACCACTGAAACTCAAGAGACACTGACCCATGCTAGGCTAGAAAGGCAGTCAGAAACATAGCTATGAAATTGGGGCTCCTGGGTTTTCTTCCCAGCTTCACCATTGAATACCCACAAGGTTGTGTGCAAGATAACAATTCAGGGCAGGTTTGCAAGGGTTAATTTATGGGCTTTGAACCACTTGACATAAGGGTAGGTCATGTCTCCTCCACAGCTTTGACACAAGGTAGAATGAAGCTTTTAAGAGTTTGCCTGGGGGACTTAGGAGCAAGATTTGCAGTCTTGGCTCTCAGCTTTGAAATCCCAGCTAGCTCCAGAATCACAACATCTCTCACAGCCTGCTGGAAGCACTGAAGCAGCTAGTGACAAAATCATCAGCTAGTAACAAGAACTAAACTTCTAACAGCCTCCCATCCCCAGATGTTTTCTCAGTGGTTGCATAAGTCATCACATAGGCAAAGTCTGTCTCATGCCTTTCTCCTCGTGGGCCATGAGGTCACACCTCTCTCCCCATAGACGTTATGGGTGCAGATTCACTGCTTTCAGGTCAAGTTCTGAGATGGGGCAGAGGGGTCTGCATTAGACTGATGGGAAGAGATACAGTTTTCTTTACAAGAAAAATTCTGCATAAAAAGTTAACAATACCAAAAACTTTAGACTGCCAGAAAAGCAAGCAAATAGTATGCTTTACTACTATTATATTTCCCTGGGAAACTTTAATTTTGCTTGCCACTGTACATATGTTATTATACAGTCTTATATTAATGGCCTCACAGATACAACTAGTTACATGTGACCTACAAATCCACATCCATCCTGAGTCTGGGGTAGATAAAGAAGCAAGGAGACTGGACATTCAAGTGCTGGAAGTTAAACACAGCACAGGAAGAAGATTATCTCTGTAATCATTCATCTGCAAGTTTTCTAGATAGCATTATATTATCATGTATAGATACAAAAAGTTTGGAGGGTAAGTGGTCAAATATAATTCTGCTATTTTGCAGCCACCGTGTTCTCTTAACATAGGTTTTAGAGGTGACACCTATAAATCACTTATATCCTCAAAAAGTTGCCAAACACATGGTAAAAAATAGTTCTTCCTAATGTATTTATCACCCAATCTTCTTACTTCTCTGCTTACCAGATCTAAATATGTTTTCCATCACTGAAGGGTTTTGGTAGTATATCTAGCTATATTAGTCAGATGGAAAGATTAGTGGCAGAAAAATTGTCCAGGGTTCAACAGCAGTATTTAATCTTAGAGCTTCGATGTAAGGTTGTCCCATCCCTCCTCTCAACAGGTTAATTCATGAATGGTAGCCACAATGATGGTGGGCTCAGAAGACACAGTACTAAAGAGGAACTTTAAGAGAAAAGGAAGAGAAAACCATTGATTATTATGCAGACCCTCAGACCCAGGTCTAGATGAATAGAGTTCAGCTTGCAAAAATAAAAATTTAAGTGGAATGAAGTTGAACAAAAAGTAAGTTTCATTTCTGCAAATCAACTCAGAGGCCACTGCTACTGGCCAAGACTATCTCAACACAGCATGTCATCACGTGTCTCTGCTAAAGAAATTGCTGCCTTTACAACTTTTATTGCCTTGTCACGTTCTGTCCCAGCCTTGTCACCCTCCACAGAATATTTCACACTCTTCTGTTCATCCTTAGATCAACTAGAAGCCTTCACAGGAAAATGAAAGAGAAAAATCCACAGTTCCAAGATCCTGTGGCAGGACAGACACACTCCCTGATCTGCTCAGGGAATCAGAAATCCATGCTGAAGTACAAGATTCTCTCTGTAAGTTAAATTATCTTTCCTCTGAGGAAAAAGAGCTGCACAGAGTCATATTAAATATGGTTGTCTTCAAAGGCCACATGACCATACTTTGCCTAAAGTTTAATAGAGTTAAGTTGGCTATGAAGTATGAGCTGGATATTTGAAGAGGTTTCAGCTCATCAAAGGACTTAGTTATTTAGAACAGCTGTCTGACAGACACAAGAAACCAAACCCACTTTTAGGTGGATCTTAATAAATGAATTAGAGAAACTGCAGGATTGACTTCTCTGTAAGAAGATGATATTTGGGGAAATACAATGTTCTTGTAAATCATTGATTTGCTTCTTGGCATCAGTTTCAGTGATGTCTAGCAATGTTATAAGGTGATCTGCGATTTCTAAGTACCAACAGAGTTCAGGTTAAAGGTTACAGGTAACATAGTCTTCCAGAATAAAAGCTGTATTTGTGGTTATAATCCACTTAGACTTTGCCCACAGGTTTATTTTCAGTTCTTGTTCCATCATCTACCTCAGATGCTAAATGCCTTGCACTGTACGAATGAAAGCTAGGAGTCACACAAACATTAGCTGATGACATTTCAGGTTTCTTTGTGAACTATCCCAGCACCCACAGGGTACACATGATACCTCAGACCTCTAGCCATTCACCCCACACTTTACTACATCCATGACCAACATCAACAGCATCCACCCTGTTGCTCCCAACCGACTGTAGCTGAAGCCAATGAGACACTTTCTCCATGACTGCATGAGGCACTGGCTTGGGCTCTTCCTGCCCAGAGAAACAGTGGGAGTGACATGACTAATTTGTCTGCTCTTCCTGCAATGCAGCCTGTGCCTGGGTGTACCCAATGCCTGCCCAGAGCCCTGGTGCCCTCAGTGGAGTGTGGGTGTGAGAGGCTACCTGCATGCCTCGAAGCACGGCTGTGCCACTGCAATGCTCTGCAACAAGGGAGGAAAATGAGCAGCAAAATGCCC
This sequence comes from Aegotheles bennettii, assembly GCA_013398125.1. Classification (NCBI taxonomy): domain Eukaryota; kingdom Metazoa; phylum Chordata; class Aves; order Caprimulgiformes; family Aegothelidae; genus Aegotheles; species Aegotheles bennettii. Next base: position 2,051,500 of record VZRW01002458.1, on the reverse strand, counting down.
TTCTGTAGCCATTGGCAGTGACTATCCATCATACCTACACACATCTACATGTTTTATTTTTCTACACAGGTGTGATACTTGGCCTGTGCAGCCACATGAGCCCCTGCCACTCACGCCTCAAGGAGTTGCTCACAGGAGTCTGGAGATCAAGACTCACCCGCTGCCTTTAGCCCCTCAGCAGACACCAAAGGCATTCAAACTCCAGAACTCTGTGAGCCTTTTATTAATATTTTACATTTCTTGGGTGACTGAAATTACTCAGTTTCTAGCCTGCTGTCTTCTTACAATTCACAGGGGCTTATTATTAATGGCTCAGTAAAACAATATACAGCCTGTTGTATCTTAATGCAGCAGTCAGTAATGACCAACTCCAAGAAATCATTTTAGACCTATGGGTTTTCTAAGGCCTTTTGAAGGTAATGGCAGTAAAATATGCATATATTAATGTTACTAGCAGAAGGCAGAATATAGTGGCAGTATAAGCAATAATACAGCACTGTGTAATAAAAATTGAAAATTCTTTTCCCTAAGTGTAAATATAAAATACCTCTGGGGGACATATCTAAAGGAAGAGTGTTTCAATAACACATAGTTAAACTCAAAATTATATTTTTCAAAGCTATCCAAGTATAGTCTAATAAATAAACCATAAAATAAAACAACATTTTACGAGGAAGACTCATACTGTATTTCAAGCTTTTTGCCACTCTTAAAATCATTATTTAATACGGACAGTTTTAGTCACAAAATTTCAAGAGTTTATTCAATATCTTTTATGTGCTTTACAAGGTTATTAGAGAATTTATTTTCTCTTTCCCTTACAGATTGGAAGGTGGGCAGTGATATATGAGCTTTCACATTTTATTTATTCACCAAACTGTTCCAGATGTGATCCCATCATTTATCCACTGACACATCAAACCTGCTGCGTGACCTTTACAGTGACCTCTTTACAACATTTGCTTTCATGCTCTTAAAGTTATAGCAGCTTAACAGTGCTTGCTTCAGTGGGAAGACAAGAGAATTGATATTCGGGGGGGCTGGGGGGCTATAATTTAAAAATAATAAAAATTTAATTCCTCTCCTACAATATGAAAACTAAGTCCAGGTGGTAAACTAGCCAGTGGAATTATATTCCCAGAAATGTTTCAATCATATTTTACCCCAAACAGTATTTCACTCCACGGACTTGGAATTTACTGGATTTGCACTAGCTAAATTTAGCAGGCACTAAGTCTTTCTCCACTTTTCCTGATTTGTCACAGCAACAGGCATTCCTGGGGTGATATGCCTTTCCTTACCATACAACAGCAAATAATATGAGGGTCCATCTGCAGTTTTCCTTCTTAAAGAGAAAGAATTTCTTGCAGTCAACCAAAATTTCCATGAGCTAAAAAAATATATACATCATTATGACCCTAGAATTATGCAAAAAAAGAATCTTGGCATCGTGTCTTAGGGAGTCAGTGAGTACATGAAATTATTTCAGGTACAGATCATTCATTCCAGCAGTTCCCAAAGCCCAGACCCAGCCAGCTGGGAGTTTCCAAGTTCAGTGAACTTTTCCTTAGTATTTCTTTGTTTTATGTACTTCCACATTTGGGCTGATACCAGCACCAGATATGCCTCCGTTGCGGTTCACACAATAGTTACAGCCCAAGAGGTAGCAGGGAATATCAAGAAGCAAGGACACATGCACACAGATGCACACCTACCCCCCACACAGCCTGAATCCAGGACAGTTCTAGTCAAGGGATGAAGCTTCAGTAGCATGAAAAAGATGCTGCATGCTTGCTAACTAACAACTCCCCACACTTTAATTTCACTTAGAAGAATTCCCACTGACTTGAACAGAAGTGTTCAAGTGATGTGTAAGTAAAAAATAAGTTAAACTGGGGAAAGGCTGTGGTGAGAACTTCTGGAGGGCCTCTTGGTTTCCATGTGCTCTGCTTTTTGCTCTACACACACCCACTGCAGACTCATTTCACAAGAATGTTTGAATTTTTGGATTCATATCAAAGCAAAACCTGAATCATGAGGTACTGAATAACCCCCTAACATTATTTCTTGTTCACTTCTCCCCTCCCTCCCTCCTCACAAAGGTGATCAGGGTATATACCACTGCAGGGCAGGCGTCTGACCAGCCCAAGGTACCAAGCCCACACTGCAGAATCACTGTAAAAAAAGAGGAGCAGAATAATCCTTGCAACTGCCTATCAGCAAACACTCCCCGAGTTATATACAGATACCTATGGTTAACCCAAACATGGGCTTCTATTTCAGTGACTTTTAACATGGACCTAAACACCGAGCTGAAGCTGATCCTGTAAGATTTATACTCAAAGCAGAAAATCAGATTCACTCCTGCCATGTTTTTCCCCCTCTGCAACTCCATGTTCTGAAACCGGTTTTTGCCTTTTTTTGGGGGGGGTAGAAATAGTGAGGTTTCAGAGCAGATCTTTTTTTGCAATATTAGTTCATCAATAATGGAAAAATGACATCGAAGAAATAGACTTGTTTCTTAGGTGTAAATCAAAACACAAAGCAAAGCTGGTAGAAAAACAATGCATTAACCTCATGTGCTTCAAAAACAAATGAACAATACAAATAGTAGATGTGAAGATGCCAGCAGGAGAATATTATGAAGCTATCTGGAAGTACTGCTTCCAGGTTAAGTGATCACAGAAATTTTACAGTAACACACCACCACTAAGTGATTAATTCTCAGCAAAACAGAAAGGTGCAGCCCTGTTTTGATCACTTCTCCAGTTCACAGACTAACATTTCAGCTGGAGTCATACTTTAAATAAACAGAGCTGAGATTTGAAACTTTTTAAATAACACTCAGAAGTAAAATTCAAGCCAGCTCCCCTGCTTGCTTTCTATCGCTTATCCCTGCTGGCAAAGGAAATGCAACTGTTGGCTTTCGAAAGCCACAAATTTGCAAGGGTCTGGGGCGTGAGCTGGCAGGAGGCTCAGGCTCCTCAATGTTTGTAATTGAAAAGGACATGAAGTAATGAAGTAATTTCCCTGTCCCTATTCTCCATGTTTATCAGAGGCCTGTCTGCAGTGGAGGAAGGGTGACAGGGTAATCTGAGCCTCCACAGAAAATCTGCTTTTTCTCCAAAGTTATTTAGATTTCCATGAGCGCTGGCAGAACTTTGGAAGGAGTCCAGGCGAATGAAGGAATTTGGCTGCTCTGAAAATATCATACAGGAACTTTAAAAATTGAACTGATTTATGCCCTGTAATGTTTTCAATACTGTATAAATTAAGTTTGAGTTCCTAGCCTGGGTTTTAAGAAGAAATTTTATATGTTATGAGCCATGAAAGAACTAGAGGAAAAAAATGTTATTGTATGATAATTCCACCTCTCCTATAAGAAATGCTAGGCTTTGCATATATAATGTGTTCAAAGGAATATGGAATATGGAAAATGTATTACTTTGTAGCATTAAAGGATGTTCCAGAATACCTTGAGGTCCTGACAGCTATTTGTAGTTTGCTAATATCACACAGCACTGTGAAATACATTAGCAATATAAAGTTTGTATGTTCTGTTCACCACTGACTAACTGTAGAGCTGGGCTTGGGAACACTGTAGCCTTCTCAAGTGTGGCATCTAGAAGGCGTAACCTAATTGGAGGGAGAAAATGATCTCCTACAGAGGACTGCTTAAAGCCACCTTTAGTCTTTCATGTGCAGATGGCAACGCCTGGGCTTCTTTCCCTTTCGGACATGCTAGCCTATGTCAAACACTCCCAGCAGCAACTTCCAAAGCAGAGTCTCAGGAAGTCCTCTAGCATCAATAAACAGCCATGTGCTTTCTGAGGCTTTATGATAAACTGTGAGGTTTTCAAAGGAACCACAATTTGCACATCTAACAGACATAAATATGTTTATCCATGGTGCCTTGTCCTCCGTCATAGGGAGATACAGCTGTAAATAGCTAAATATATTTCCCTCTTTTAATCAGTCACGGACACAACCTCAGCTGGGGACCTAAAGCTTGAGTCACAGTTGATCCCTGATTTGATTAATCACTGGCCTCCTTTGAGGTTTGAGTCTTGTTTCTGGTTCAGAGGTCAGCATGTACCAAAGGCCATTCCCTGTGAACCAATCACCTCTGTGCTAACGAACAAACTGTGCAAACCACCACCGCAATTGCAAGCCAGAGCTGCAGAATATGCAGCTTAGTGTTCAAGCTGGTCCCCAGCTTCAGGCCCAGGAAAGGAGCACCAGGAGGCTGAGAAGAGGTAGCTACCATTCAGAAGTGTGAAAACAGCAGCTTAGGGAGGTCTGCTGGAGTCTGAAAGAATAATCGGGAAGTTAGCAGAAACCGACAGATTCACCAGAGAAGTGAAATGATAAAATTAAAGCTGTGCTGGCTGCCAAACCTCCCTCGGAAAATTTAGGAGAGTGATGCAGGTGATGAGCCATTCACCAGGCAGCCAGGAAAGAAAAAAGTTATTCATCAGGCAACTCTTTCATAAGCAGGATTGTACCTTCAGCCCGCAGATACACACAGGCTTGCCACTGGCATTTCCTGCAAAGTGGAAAAGAACAGAATCTATTGGCCGTAACTGCTGTTATGCACCACCATTCTTACATCCCTACACTTTGAGTCATCTTTTCAAAAATAGCTCTAAATTTGCTGGTTGCAATCTTCAGTTCATGATTACTTGTAACCAGCGTCATCACCTGGCACACATTTGTGTACAAACATCCAACTCCGTGCCTCTCCACATGCAAATGAGACAACTATTACACCAAAGCTTTGGTATAAATGATTGTGCATGAACGGGTTAAAATAATTAAATGAAAAAAATAATTAACAAGAGCTATGCTCTTCCAGGACAGATGTTTCTCTGTCTCTTTCACTACTGTGTGCCATACATGGTGTTGAAGATATTGTCACTCAGTCCTTTGAATCAAGGCAACAATCCCTCTATTTCTGCCTTTTGTGACATTAATAGCTTCATCCCCTCTTTGCCTGCTGGGATGGGCAACAATCCCACCCTTTCAGCAAGCCATCACGCTAAGAATATACCTCTTTTTTCCAAAAATGCACACTTTCTCCTGCTCTACATGTCCATAATCCTGGCATTCCTAAAGCAGGAACAAGAACTAACACTGGACCAAACCCACCTTTTGGACCTATGAAAATGAAACAGCCACAAAACCCAAAGCTGTTCTTAGTTCTGTGGAGAAATCTAGAAATGTAACCTCTTGGGAATGGGTGTTTCCAGAGAGACTCCCAGCAGAGTGGAAAAAGCTCCAGATTTACAGTGCAATTAAAATTACATTTTTTCTGTTATATTTTCCACTGTGCAGCTTTTTTTTTCCTCTGCTGTAGTATTCTGCAGACCTGAAAGAAGTGTCCCTGTATCTTAGTACACAGAGGTCTTGGGATATTACTTGAAAACAGTACACCAAGAGGAAATTGTGCAATCAATTCCATGAGAATGCCTCCCTCAGCAATAAACACTGCCTGTGCCAAATAAATGGGTGATGTGCGTCATAAATTTCCTTTTCCTGTCAGAGCAGCCACAAGAAATGGATGAAGTTATGCACATTTGTATAAAAATAAAAATGTGTTATTTGCTCTACAGAACACTGTGGACAGGGCACTGCAAGCACGGAGGAGCTGCAGAGTCCCAGAGCCGAGCAGCCGAGGGCAGAGCTCCTCACACACAAAGGAAAGCACATCCAGTTTTTCTCACAGTCATATTATGCCAGTTCCAGACTAACTGGTCACAAAAGATGAAGGAATGGCTTCATTTTTGTATTCAACTTAAGCCCCTGTCAAAGACTTCTTGTTTTTAAAGAGGAGGTGTTTAACACCTGCTGCAAATCAGACCTAAGCACACAGTATTGGCTGAACAGCCCAAGCTTCACAGTCCAAAACCACTAATGGCCAGTCTGAAAAGTCAGGATCTTTTATTCTCTTTTATTCCAGGTAGTATTTTTCCCACTGTATGAGCCTACAGAGGGAGAAACTTGCTTTGCATTTATATCAAAAGGACATAACCCACCAACATTCCACACTAAGTTCAACTCCTCATCCAGCAAAAATGAGCACAGGTCACCAACTCAGAAAGCTCACTCCAAGTGGAGATTTAGACTATGGTAAGAACACAATTTTGGACTACTTCATTCTTTTTATTCTAATATTCTTTATTCTACCCCATTCCAGTGGGGTTCCTAATTGCAGAAGAGTGTTACTCACTGTGATCATGATGATGAGATCATCTGACCTTGAGCCCCTCCATGCACCAAACGCCATCTGCATCCCCTTGCACATCTTCAAAGACCATTCCTGCCCAGGGCACATGCTGACTGACGTGGTATTATCCCTGCCTCTCCATCTCCTCTGCTTGCATCCCTCCTAAGGAAACCACTCTTCTTTACCAGCCACTTCCATAGGATTCCTGGCTCAACTGTGGGAAAGAGAGAATTGTCAACATTGATATATTAGAAATACAATTCAAGCAGCTGCTATTTGTGTTTTATTTTTAGATTACTTTATTTTTTTGCCTCAAACTGATCTCAATTTCTATATTATTCTTTCTCCTAGGTCAAACAACATCTGTTGTATAAAAAAGAAATTAAACTCATTTGCATTATCAAGTTTACATCTTTCCATTTATATTTTACTATAGTTGCCTCACTAATAATTGCCCTGCTCTGCCCTCTGATACGTCATAAATTACTGGGTCCATAAGAGAATCTTGGCATTAATTTAGCATCAATAACCACAGGCCTTAACCTGATAAACCATAACTGCTCCACAGCAGGATTTACAGGCTGTGTCCATACCGCCCTGAGAAGCGGGGACTGGAGCAGTCACGGGGGCAGCACCCTCCTCCCACCCTTGCTGCCTGCTCCCTAAGTGCAACAGGCTGGGGCTGTACCAGCAACCCCCTGTCCCTGCTGCTGCAGAGGGCTCTCCCTGGCCATGAGAGAGGTCACTGGTGACTAACTTTGGCAGTCAGTGTAGGCACAACTATAGCCCTGGGCTGGCTGTAGGACTGGTACCAGCGAGCAAGGGTGCTCTGTCCTGTCAGGGCTCACAAACAGGGAACCAAACCAAGCCAGAAAGTGAAATTCAAGTTCCTACATCAGAACCTGATTTAATCCAGCAAGAGCAAAGTTATTCAAACTCACAGAGGGCTCTGCAGCTCTGGCTCTGGCCTCTGTGCCTGAGGACCACTGGCAGAATTCAACGTCTTTGTTTTGCTCTTCTACTTCTCAAAGAATAGAGCCAGAGGGGAAAAAAAAATAAAAGGAAATATTCCAGCTCTTTGGAGGCACAAAATTAAATCAATGGCATTGATTTGATCCCAGCTGGCATTTCACACACTGAAACGCCAACTTCCCCCCCTCCAAGTCAAAAGGAGCTGATAGTTAGAGAAAGCAGGACAGAGGAAGATAATAGTGTTTGCCTGGATGTGTTCCTCACTAGCAAAGATGTTTTTCTTGTATCTGGTCACTTCTAAGAAGAGCAATTGGTTCAACCATCAGAGGACAGATCCACACAAGAGCCAACGAAGAAAGGACTCTCTGGCCTGGAAGAACAGGTAGGGGTCTTGGGAAGCCAAAGAAAACTGATGAGGCCCCATCATTTTTCCTGTGGCTCATACCTGACCTTTGGTGCTTATTTTCCTCCTCTGCTGCCACCTCTGCTTTTCAAGCAATAATGAGGATCAGAGCTGTAATATTTTCCATCATGTCTTTCATAAAAAAATGTGTGACTTTTCCATAAGGCTTTGCTCTAAGAAAATGACAGTTTACAAACATGAAGATCTTTGCTGGTACTTCCTAAGTTTAAGGGGGAAAAAAGGCCATCTCCATATGCTCACATTTGCTCTTTTATGTAGGTAAGCATGTTCCCTGTAATTCTACTAAACTGCTAAGTCATGATGGATTTCTACAGCAGACTTTCTCCCCCTGAAGACAGTACAAAGAGCCCTCACGCACAGAAAAGAGCATGAAAGGTAAACCCCCCCATGCAGAACTGGTTTTCATTCTGGTCTGAACCTTCATCATGTTTTTGAAAAGCAGCAAAACCTTTATTGCTGATCATGAGAACACTAATTTTGCTAGCACACAGCTGGCCACAGGAACATCCCTCGAGTTGTTCACGCTTTCTGCTGAGGATGCAATCTCAGAGGAGTACACAGGCACCTCTCTGAGCCCTTCTCCTCCCAGGCACAGCTCAGGTAGGAACATGAAACCAGCCTAACTTCCAGAGGTGACATGAAGGACACTTTATTGCTGAAACACAGAAGTTGCTCCTCACAACAACAGTCCCTTTGTGAAATCAAACCAAGACACGTCCCGTGGGTGAGGTGCGACCTGCCTGCCATCTCACTGTAGTGCAACTGGCTCTAAGTGGGAGGATGGGGGGGGCTGCTGTCCCAACCCACTGAGTGGCTTATACCCAGACAGGTGAAGTCTTGCAGGACTTCAGTCCATACACAATTCAAAGGTCAAACATCTGCAAAAATGCAATGTTCCAAACATTTCCCATCTTCTTGTTCAAACTTGCTGGGGAACAGGCATTTTTGCTGCAGTCAGTAACAATCAAAGCACCCTGTACTCATCACTTGTCTCTCTGCTCCACTGTCAGCTCCATCCCACCTCCAGATTCTGTTACCTCCAAAGTCACCCTCTGCCAAGAAACCCCAGAAACTGAGGAAGGATGTTTCGGAAGAAGGTTGTGGACTTGCTTCTATTGCCTAGAATTATAGTGCTCCTGGTCTAGAAAAAACTGCTGGGAGTTGTGAAAGAGCGGCATTTTGTACAATGGTTTGAATAGCTGATGGTTCCAGCCTAGTCAAAAAGCCTCACAAGAAGGGCCTGATTTTGGAGCTTGAAGTATTTCTGTTCCCAAAGGGCACTAGGGTATGGAGAACCATGCCACAGTTTTTATGGTTAACTGAACATTTCTTTTCAATCTCTGAAGGGGTTGGGGTTTGTTTGAATTGTGAATGATGGCTCATGTCCCAGCTCTGTGTGTGACATACTCCTCTAGGGACAAAGTTCACTCACTGAGCCTCAGTCAAGAATCCACACGTAGCCTGAAAGTTGCTGGTACCCACAGCGTGTAATTAAGATCATATGAGACTTGGCATTTCTTTCCCTTGCCCAGCTACATCCAAGAAAAGGGCCAAATTACTCTCTTTACCCTTAAGATTTGGAAGGTAAATCCTGTCATTTGGCTTTTTCTTACATGCCTTCATTTCTAGCTGTAATTTCTATTTAAATGTTTCTTTACACTCTCCACACCAAGCATTGTCATGGTACATTACGGCATGACCATTTCCCGCAAGATAGCAAGCCAATATTTTCAAAAGCAGCTAAAAGGGTTAAAAGCACAAGTGCCCAGACAAAATCTCTCCAGGATGAATGATCCTATGAGTAGGGAAGTTACATGAGCAGCACAACTTGGATCCTCACCTCAGTGGTGCCAAGAGATTATTTTGGCAAGTTACTTTAAAGACCTGAATTTAAAGGGATAAAAGGTTGGTCTGGCAAACTGAAATAGTAAGGATCATTCCACAGATTTTATAGCAATAGTCAATTCTGCTCCAGGGGATTTAAACAGCAAAAATAATAACAAGTCTTAAGGTTTCTTATTAGACACCTATTTTATAATTTTGTGCATCAGCCTATTGATTGTTTTATCAGCAAAATGAGAAAAAAGCACCATTTCAGAGAACTATTAATTGTTGTCATTTAGGCTGCTATCATGACTGTGGCTTGTAACTAACAGCTTAAGGTAACCTAAAATGCTCAGCCTTCCTCCAGTGGTCATGAAGGAGCAGAAGAAATGGGTATTATAACAGTTTGACAAGTGCATTTCATGCCTGGCACAAGTGTGTTGCATTAACTGGCTCCAGGCACTGATTGACAAGCGTACCCTAACCCAAGGGAAAGCAAAATAAGATTGTCTCTTGTCCAGCTCAACTGAAATCAGCTCTCTTCTATAGTGGGCAAATTCAGAGCAAGTTGCTGAACTTGTTCTGAATGTACACCAGTGAAAACAAAGGAAGATTTTGGTGCGGAATTTTTATGATTAGAAACAGCCGCACCATTGTGAACTCCTCTGCGTGTGGAGGGAAAGCCACATCTGAGAGTTTCGATGGTCAGTTTGTGTAATGTTCCATGCCCTGTCTTCCGTTTGATTGCTGAGCTTCTCCTCGTCCACAGTAACGACTTTGATCTCTTTTCATCCAAATCTATGGGGAAAAAAGTATTGTTCACTCCGCTGCACAGTCTGCAAAATTTGTACTACTTAAAGTAACAACCCCTTCGCTGGAGATGGGGCTCCTTCGGGAGTCAGAAGAAGCAAGGTGACTAAATAGTCTCACTTCCTGGGCAGGGGTGGAGGAGAAGCAATATATTAGGGAAACACAAACCAACCCCCAGACTGGGGGTAGGAAAGAAAAAGGGAAGAAAAGAGAAAAATCTGAGAAAGAAGAGATGGAGGGAAGAGAGAAAGAGAGAAATAAATACTCTGGAGAAAAATATGACTTCAAAATTCCGAACCTCTGTTAGAGCTTAAAGGGAAACTCTTTGTGCTCCTCTGATTTCCTCTTTAGATGATGAATGAACGGGGTGGGCAGAAGCCTGCAGTGGAAAACCCAGCACTCTCACCTTTGCTTACAGGCTGGGTTCTGCAGGTCTGCTCTTTGTTGCCTTATGCTACAGCACACTGGTACAGTGTCCAACATCGCTGACAGTATTCCAGGTGGGATCTAATGCCTTTTCCAGCAACAGACAGATTGCCTCTTTTGTTTTGTATCCTGTCCCTCCATTAATGCAGCCTTGTCTCTTGCTTGCCCTTTTATTACAGCTGTGATCTGGGCAGACATTCTCAATGATTTTTCCAAAAGAAACTAACCCCCACATACATCAAATCCCTCCTGTAATCCCTCTGCTGAATGCTTGCTCTGTTTAGCACATATTCCCCAGTCTGATTCCCTGCTTGCAGATTAATTACTTTACATTTCTCTGCACCGAGATCCATTTTACCATTTGTTAGCAGAGTCACTGAAGAGATTTTGGTCCTGGTGAATCTGCTTAGGTTATGCCCAGTCTTGAGGAGACCTTGCACCAAATTACCTCTTTCCTCAGCCCACTGCAAAGCTGGAGTAATTTCTCAGACATCATCAGCCTTACATTTTCCCAGTGTTTCTGAGGAACAGGCTCACTGTTTCAAAGCCCAACAAAAACACTGACTGCTCTGAAACATGTGGCAACACAGCAGTGCTGGCAGCCCCTCGCCAGGGCTCCAGGGACACCAGTGACTCCAGTCACAGCTGACAACTGTTCCCACCTAACAAAGACATGAAAGGGCTCCTGGCTGATAAGGCTGGGAAGTCAGAAGGGGGTCTAGTTAGGATGCTTTGCTGGTGGTGATGCCAAATCTGGGCTGCCTTAGCAACATGAGCATGGTGAGGCACCTTTATGCTGTCTGGATTATGCATTACAGAGGTCCTGAAACAGTCCTAAGAACAGCTTTCTGCCAGCTTGAAAAGTTTTCATCTGTGCTTATTGTCTCATACCTGCCCTCGAGCTGGTTTTGATCCAACAGCCTCTATTACCTCCTCTTCCTTTACCTTTTGCCTTAGCTATTAATCTCTGATGTGGAACTTTGTGAAATGCTCTTTGAAACTCTAAGCGCACTGCTGAATTCCCCTTATCTAGCCTGGCAGTAATATCTTCAAAGAACTCCAGGAGGTTAGTTAAGTATGACCTCCTCTAGCTTCAAGCTCAGCTTCCCAGCAAGCCCTTCACTTCATTGCTAGAGATGAGAGGAAGAGGACAGGGAACTCTGGGACAAAGAGGCACATCACTGTTACAATAAAGCCAGCAGCAGACACAGCACTGCTCCTGCTGCCCTGCATATTTTTAAATCACATTGGTGACACCACACTCTCCGACTGCACCTTCGGTTTTACAAGGGCCCAATGCAAATCGTGCCTCACAGCAGGCGAGCTGCCACTACCCACACAGCAGAGGATTTTAAAAGAGGCACCAGGGATTTCTGAAATAAAGCCAAGGACCCAGCTGTGTACCCTTGCACCTTTGGATACCCCCTTTAATGCCTCCTGTTGTCAGGTTCTCATCTTTCATGCTCTCCATTCATGGAGGCATTATAGACTGATTTAATGCTGCAGGAAATGTTTTCACCCATGAAGGTGCTGAAACACTAGAGCAAGCCTCCTGGAGAGATATCTCCATCCTTGGAGATACCTGAAAATCAGCCATAGTCCTGAGCAACACTGCCTACCTTCAAAGTGGCCCTGATTTCAGCAGGAAGGTGGACTGCAGGGTATATTAGTATAAGGCTTATTGGTGATTTTTATTTTCCTTTTGGACCCAGCCCATCTTCTAGCTCTTAATTGATGAGTCCAGGAACCCAAGCCTAATTGTAACCTGTCCACTGCCCTTCCAGAACCTCAGCTGGAATTAGGTACAGCTTGGTGTGTTCCCTCCCTTCTGCATCAGCCCAAACAGTATTTAAAGTTTATCTCTGCAATGAAGTGAGTCCACGTTTTGATTCCACCTCTGCCTGCAATGTGCAGAATTTCCCCTTGCACTGTGCTTCCTGCTCCTTCACAGAGCACCTTGCTGTGTTTCCATTCACACATCATCTCTTGCTGGTTTCTCATTTACATCATAATCCCGGAGTTGCTGTTTACACTGAGCTGCACAAAGGTATGTTTTACATCTTACTGTGGTGTGATCATTAACATCACACTGCTGGCCCCAGGGAGTTTCATGACTGGATTCAGATCCATCTGTCCTGTGCTCCCAACAGGGGTTCCCCCTGCAGGCCTGAATATTTTGGCAGGAGACAATTCAAAATGTGCAAAACACTATATGTCAGGCAGAATGTGTTACCTTAAATGATGATCTATTTATATGAATGTGCCTGTTGTTTTGTATCTTGCCTCTTTAAAGAGCAGCCTCTTCAGAAATCATGGTGCAATCCATGCTTTGTCACAATAGAAGTGCTAGGTATACCTGCAGGGAGGTAAACTCCCTTAACATTCTCAATTTACAGATAAAATCCACCCAAAAGAATAAAAAAAAGACACAAGATAGATTTCCTTACTTACTACTGATACAAGGTTAGTAGATTTTGGAGCATTTTCTTTATAGGTTTGCATCTCAAAGGTATAGATAATGTTTTTACCACCTGTATCGGCATAGTCTGTCTGGAAACTAAAATAAAGACGCACATGGAGATGCTTCAGACTTATCCCACAGAGCGACAGACTGACACAGCCCTGAGCATTAATCATGGGGGGAACCAGGTGTTTCAGATGTGCTAGCAGCCACACTGTCCACAGGCAGTGGGATCCAGGCGGGGGGAAGGAGACATCTGCTTTGGAAGTAAACATTGACCTGGCAACCTAGGTGAAAACAACAGCTACAGAGAAAAATGAGGATGGTGAACACGTCTTTTCCTTATAGGAAGTCCTGTAGAGGTTCTGTCACTTTGAGGGTTGGTTTCAGCAGGAGATAGTCCTTTTTTATTTCTTCTTAGTTGTATTTACACCTAGGGCTTACTGCAGCTGCCCTTGAATTCCCTTCCACCACGTACATTAGATCAGATCCCTCAATATTAGATTTTAACAAACACGTGTGGATGGACAAAATCCAACAATTTTTTACCTTCAAACCTGAGAAAAAAAAACTTAGTTTACTTCTGCCCTTTCCTCCTATTTGGAGGGAAGTGACACTTTAATTTGCACTGGTGGGAAATGTCCCTTCAGCTTTGAGGACAAAAATTAATTCCTCACACTTGGCACAGTGTAGGCTCAAAACTACAGCCTGAAAGTGGCTGGGTTCTGTGAAACAAATATGAAAAAAAAAATTACTAGAGGAATAATGAATTTGACAGAACTTTTCCTAATCCACAGCAATCTCTGTAGGCTTCTCAGAAGTTGCAAGGCACACACTTGCAAACAGAAGTGCCCTCAGGAGAGATCCTCAACACAAACTGGGCCCCTAGGCTGGCTTTGGGCTGTATCCTTTCATCTGTAATACACAGCTCGGGCTGACCTTTAACTAGGAAAAATTAAAAAGGGAGGTGACTGTTACTGAGTCACACAGAGGGGAAAAAATAAGGTGTGAATTACGATGGGAAAGGATGGAGAATATTTAGAAAATCCTGAGAGGCCAAATATTTTGAGAACACTTCTGGCTGGGGCAGACACACTAGCAGCACTGGTTTTGTGCTGATGCAGTTTTGCCACCGGGTTCCCCCAGGTTTTCTCAGGATAGATGCCTGAAGTCTGAGATTTCAAAATCCACAGGCACTTCTGAGAATCTTGGTTCTTCATATGTTCCCACAGTGCTCCAACAGCTGTGTAGCCTTGAATTTACATTAAGTGCTGCTACAAGGGTCAGGACAGGTATCTGTCTAGGAAGTTTCTGGGTCCAGATTTGGCAGATTCAGGCCCCAGGATGTGGTAAGGAAACTCTCTCTCACTATCTACCTCCCTCTGCAGGTAACAAGCTCAAAGAGAGGTTCCTCAGCATCTTCTCAATGTTTATAGATGAAAAAGAATTTTAAAATCTCAGGGTCGTTCCTTTTCCTTCAGCATTGGGCTACAAAGTCAATGTAACTGTGCTGCATGGGTACTCAGTGGCTTTAAACAAGCTGTGGTACAACCAGCAACACAGCAGTGATGGTAGCACATTATCCACCATAGGCTGGATAATAACCATCACCAATCTATTCACTTTCTTGGGAGAGCTTTGCAATCAACCATGGCCACAGCCTATCCTTCACTATGTTGCTCACCATATACAGGGTAGGTGACCTGCAGGTAGTTCAGCTATACTTGTATCTACTCACGCCTACACAAGGAACAGAAAAACACTCCCAGATGACTTACCTCCACACATATCATCTTCTTTTCAAACTCAGATGGGGCTCCAGGGTCCCTGCTCTCGCCAACAGGCCCAAAGCTGCCTTTACTTGGGTCTGCAGGGGAGAGCCCAGAGACTGCGCCCACAGCAACACAACTTCACACCAGTGAGAAGAGTCGTGTGGAGAAAGCTGGAGAAAAAAAAAATCACCCAGAATTAATCAAGCCATCATCAGTGGCTCCAGGTGCAATAGCTTTACAAGAAAAACAAATAAATCACCCATGGTTAAAAATAGCCCTTTTGATTACTGTCTTCAGTCTTCGTCCAAAGACAGCATAACGATATAACGTTCTCTCAGGAACTAACCCTTGTCCAATATTTTACTGCTCCTGCCCTTAGAGCTAGTCAATACTTGCAGAAGATAGAGAGGTGGATTAATTTAAGGTAAGAGATACCTGTACTGTACACATTTGCTCTTGCTGGGCCCAGGACAATGCTCACGGGGTCACAGGAGGGATGCCCAGGACCTGCACAGCTTGATGGCCGTGCTCAAGCCTTCAGGGCCAAAAAGCCACGTCAAGCAAGCCCAGTGGTCAACCAGCCAGCGAAAGGCAGTGAGTGCTCATTCTGGATGAGTGAACTCTTAGGAAACATCTGTATTGATATCTATGTCTCACGACAGGAACTGCAATACTGGAACTTGCACCTACCTATGTCTGCAAAGTAATGTTTATGAAATACATCTTCCACGAGCTGTATTGTCTGGGGCAGCAGTCGTTCTGCTAATGCTCAGGTTCTAACGGTATTCACGAAATAGGAGCAATATAAAGGACATGAAGCAGGAACACACATAACACGTTCATTTTTTAAGTACTTTAGATTCATTTTTAAATGTTACCATATCCATAAACCACTTTCATTAGTGTTATCATCTCCAGCAGATTTCACCTGGGTTCTCTGTCCTAAATAGACAATCTAAGTTTGATGCTTAAAAACAAAACAACCAATCTCCAGTGCTGGCAATCCCCGTTGGTGCCCTGCCGAGGTTTGCGGTGTCGGCTGCACGGGCCCAGCACCGGCACCTTCCGCGCTGCC
>VZRW01002458.1:1981196-2035465 GCA_013398125.1 Aegotheles bennettii | reverse complement strand
GCTCCCCGGGCCCCCGCCTGTGGCCAGCACACGCCCGAAGACGGGCAGCCCCGGGGACTCCCCGCGGCGGCAGCGCAGGTAACCGCGGGTGCCCCCAGTGCCCACACGGCTGTCGAACCCTCTCTGGAAGCCCAGCGAGCCCGTGGCCTCGAGTAAATCTCGAGGCAGTAAATGCGACAGGTTAATGGCCACAGGGCTCGTTTCTGAGAACCCAGGTGGCCTCAGTTAATTCTAAATGTGGCACCTTCCCGCTTCAATGTCTTCTTGAGAAAGGGCAACCAGGAGCAACCAGTGCCTGCTTTCCTGCGATCCAGTACTTTGATACAGCATTTATTGTATTTTCTTCATTAATCATCCCAGTTATTAGCTGGCCCAGACTTTTCAGTCTCACCTCACATGAGACTTTTCCCCCAAATGCAGCTCATGGATTATAAACCCCCACCTTACTACGTGAAGCATCCATCATATTTAACCCTTTCACCAGTGCCAAGGAGCACAGTGAGAACCTCAGCCCCAGCACCCAAACGTTGGCACTGCCAGGCCTAACACATCCCACATCTCAGCTCCCATGCACAGTCCTTCCTTGCCTGCATTTATCTGAGAGTTACCAGAGCATTGCACCAGAATCATCTACACTCCACTGTCAGTGTAACGCAGGGCCAGTTCCTACTTCTATTTAAAGAGAAAATCACTCTGGGTCTGCCCCTTTCTTGCAGTTTGTGTTTGGTTGCTGCAGAATTCTTCTGCAGCTCCGTGGCTGCACAGGGTACACAACCTGTGAATCCAAGATCTGGTTACACAGGAAGATGATCCAGGAATGTTACACATAAATAGATGGCGTCAGTACAGCCTGATTCACCCAGACTAATTTTTTCTGACTTCTGCCCTCATGTCATTTGCCCAGGAATGTTCTCATTTGTCCAAGTACCATCAACACTGACAGCAACAAGTCCTCATCTGAAAACTACGTGCCCTCCTGCTGGCACCTGGCTCAAGGAGTCTCAGGCAGTCATGAATGAGGGTTGGAGCTTTCCTGAGCCTGCAGGGAGGAGATTCCTGGTCTCTACTGGAAAACCCTGAGAACTGGGTAGCTATTCTGAAATCATGCTTCAAAACAGACCTTCTGATTCACTACATAGTGAGTCACTGACCTGGCTCCACAGGACAACCAGGAGCCACAATCCTGTACTGCCCAGACCTCCTTCTGTGGCTCAGCAGACCTCAGCCTCACAACATCAGCAACCACATCCAGCCAGATACTCACTGCCCCAAAGCCTCTTGATCCACACAGTGCAGTCTCCTCCCTTACACCAGGTGAGCTGTAGTTATGGATGGTGTTGTGCTTCCTCCCGTCCTCCATCCATACTCTCCTGGTGAAAGTGTCAGATTCAGTGCTGGGATAATAGAAGAAATTTAAGTAACATTTAGACTTTTCCACAACATAGTAATCACTGGTGACAGTGTCTCATGGTGACACATCAGACTCTAGGAATGGCCTGGAATGAGTCTGGTTGCAAAAATATCAGCTTGTAAACAAGCAGCAGTGAACATGCAGTTTCACCTAAGCGTGACAACAAAGGCCCAATGTCCCTGGGTGACTTCTTGCTTTTTAATCTATAAAACTTGGTATAACCCATCTCTGCTGTACATATCCTCCAGTATGGCACGTCTCCTCCAACTGTTTGTGGGACTGGCATCTCTACACACTTCTACTGTCAAAATAAAGATAGCAAAGGAAGGGTTTTGGAAACATGATTCAAGTCTTCAACGTGACTTGAAAACTACTGGGTGACATTTCCAGAAACACAACACAGGACTGGAGGAGTTAAACCAACAGAGTCACTGCTCAGATCTTTTGTGTTCTCCTGGAGGGCTTTTATGTCATTTATTGGGCCACACTGTGCCCACAAACCCATTTTCACAAGCCTTCAGTAGCTTTTATCTTTTACATATTTTAAACTAAGGTTTAAGC
Organism: Aegotheles bennettii; assembly: GCA_013398125.1. Classification (NCBI taxonomy): domain Eukaryota; kingdom Metazoa; phylum Chordata; class Aves; order Caprimulgiformes; family Aegothelidae; genus Aegotheles; species Aegotheles bennettii. The sequence continues at coordinate 2,033,493 of VZRW01002458.1, read as the reverse complement.
CACCCAGGCAGTGAAGGACCTGACTGGTGCACAGGCTGAGGCACCGCCAGCCCCTCACTCCTGGGGACAAGTGACTCTCAGGAGCCCTGCACAGGAACAGCCCCACCAGGCCTTGCCAAGCTGCACACATTCCTTGCAGCAGCCCTCCTTGCCTGGCTTACCTCACTGTTTCTAATGAGATTGTTTTACCTTCCTCAGCCTCACAGAACTCTGCTTCACCAGGAGAGCTGGAGCACAGAGACCAACGATCCCACCTGGCAGGGAATTTCTCTACCAAGGGCCTGCCTGCTCCAAGCAGTGTCCACCCATGGGTGGCACAGTGGCCTTGGAACGTTGCTACATAAGAGTCTGGGCTCGTTACAAAGAATGAGCCTGTGCTGGTTGGAGAACACCAAGGCTCCCCCAAGGTGTTTTGTGGGCTGTAGCTGGGACACGGGGCCCAGGTACCCCCATCCACCGCCGAGTCCAGCCTGGGACTTCTCTGGTTGCATATGTTTTTACATATATGAATATATATAATATCTTTGTATATAATTCACTATTATTATTATTTTCCGTTTCATTAAAACTGCTCAAAGTCTCCCTTGTTGCCCTGTTATCCTCCCCTGGGAGGATGGGGGGGGCATCACCGAGAGCATCTGTCACCCGGTTATTGGCCAAAACTCTGACAGAGCAAACAGCTACAAGTGTAACCACAGCTTTTCAAAATGCTCCTTCAAGCTCACGGTCTGACAAATATAGTTTGTGTAGTGTTGGGCAAGTCATTAAACTACAGAGTTTGCATGTAATTAATGGGGGAGGCAAACACCACCTGGAATTTGCAAAAATATCAAGGTAGTTGTTAGGAAAAACATCTCTCTTCTCAGTGGCTCCATTCTTTGATGGTAAAAATGAAGAGAAGTATCTCATCCCATCTCACAGGGCTGCTGTGGAGAGAAAGTCACTGAAATCTGTGACACTGGTAATGGAGATTCCTTTGATTTGGGGCTATTTCCTTCACTGATGGGCTTATTAATGTAAAAAACATTCATGAAAGAAAATACAAATATTTATCAATGTATTTCCATTAAAAATTCAGAAAATCTCCATTATTTTTAGCTATGTTAAAAACATCATGCATTTCGGAGTGGGATCACTTCTCCATCTTTATTAATAATTCCCTATTGTGAGCAAGAAGAGTATCATTTTCCTTACACCTTTAGGGAACAAACAATTTTCCCATTTTCTATGACACTAATATACTTTTAATGGCTGTAAATTGTGCACACATAAGAAGTGAAAGATTCCTATCATTTCAATCTACATGAAAGTTTCAGCTACAGCATTTACCTTATTCAGACTCACTGATTTTAAAATTACACAAATGCCCCCACAGATCTTTTGAATTAAAATAAGATGCAGCTTCTGGTTTTAAGTGTGAAGTTAGCCTCCTGAGGTAGGCAAATTAATACTGTACAAATCCAGATTCCACCATTCTATTCCACATTTTAAATGAGTGTTTCTTGAGAAAATTTGGGTGGCACCCATACCCCACGTGTATCAAATGACCTGATTTGGAGCAGGACTTTATTCATCACCACATCAGGCCAGGCAACACCCCAGGAGCAAGGGCAGGGGAATCAGAAATGGAGTATGGGCTGAATGAACCCATCAACCAGCAACAAAGGAGAAAGCAGCAGCTGTGATGAGATTCAAGTTCCTCTTAACACCATGCTTACACTGCAGTATAAAATCCACACCCACATCAGAATTTATATTGCAGTCAGAGGCCACTTTAGCGTTACCCTGTTTGTGACAGTAGATCTACTGCTGCAGCCTACAACCCAGCATTAGCACATTTCTATCTCTGCTGGCTGGCTGTGACCTAGTGGTGAGACAGCAACTGTTACGAATCAACTCATTAGTAGCTGGAATAAACACACAGGAATGGCTCATCCTAGAATTTTTCTGTTAACAAGACCTCATTGGAGAAGAGAACGTGCAGCTGTGTGAACAACTACAACAGTGTGGACAGCATGTCACTACTGAGTCACAAGTCTATGGTTTCCAGAACTTCTGCACACACCTTCTTGCAGCCTCCACGTTGTGGAGTAACATGCACCCAAAATGAAGAAAGCAGGCATAGGCTATTTGCACTCAATGCTCAAAGGCTGTGCTACTGCATTGAACCTGTGTCCTTTTATTAAAGGTCATTCATCAAGTGCAATGTCAAAACACAACTTGTCTTCTAACCTGGTGGTACAATATGTCCTATCTGTACCTAGGAAACCTCCCAGTAACTGGGGGAGGAAGAAGATATTCCGTTCTGCAGGGGCAGGGGGGGGAAGAGACAGAGACAGGCATCACCACACAGCAGATAAATTCAGAAGGTACAGCTTCTGGAAGAGAACAATACATTCATAATACAATTATGGCAGAATGGGAAAAAGACTGATAAACTAAATAGCCTTAACTCACTCCCCAAGTTCTAAGTGGTGACGTGTTCACTGGTTTAACTTTCCACCAAGATTACAGCTGTGTGACATTGCAGTCTATGAATTTAGATAGCTCATTGGTTGTAGGAGACTAAACACGTACCCGTATCGAGTATGTTTTCAGATCCTTCAAACATGAGGAGAATTCAGGTAGAATATCATGTGCTACTGCCGCCTGGAGTCTCTGACACAACTCTGAATTTCTATTACAGCTTTTATACATAACTTTCAGACTTCATTAATTCTGGTGGAATTATGATTCGTCTTTCACTTTTTTTAAGGTTATGTGTGACAAAAAAATTATGCTTTCAATTTGTAAAACCAAATACCTACATGGGATCTGTCGCCACCAAGAGAAGCTCCAAACAATCACACTGATGGGGTTAATTGGCATTTTAAAATAAATCGCTGCCTCCAGATTGATTTATTTTCCCCCTCTCTTTACACAATATTAGTGCATTTCTCTATAATTATTCAATGCTAAGTTCATGGTTTTGAAGCAGACGACTGCAGACTTAGGAAATGGTGTTTGATTTGTTGCCATGGAAACATCTTGCTGTAGATGTACTCTAATCCCATGACAACTCTGTCTCTTAAGAACCATTTTTTCTGACATAATAAAAATCTGATCAAGGTCAGATTTAATAACAATCTCAGTTCCCAGACTTTATTTTGTAAAGGTTTAGCAGAGTTATTTTTTTCCAAAGGGATTCTCTGGAAACTTTGTTTGTTTTCTTAGCTGGATTGGATTTATTCCCTAAAATACATAAACCTGGTATGGTGTCATGTTAATTTACAGTGCACCTTTTATTACGGTATAATTGCATCATTAAAAGAAAGTTACTTGTAATTGTTTATATTGTCTTGACAGATGTTAACATTTTACATAACATTGTTCCCACTAATACATACATTTGGGATATCAATAATGCTTATCATTTCCTAACAACTGGTGTTTACATAGTAGCAAATGCCAGTGTAGCTTAACTTTCATTTCATACTATAATGTTTTTCTGAACTATTTGTCACAGACACATTTAAACCTGGAGGACTGGAGACAAGTGCCAATGCTTTGTGTGTCCCACCAAAAACTAAAACTGGCATGTACAGGAGAGTCATAGAATTACAGAATCATTGAGGTTGGAAGAGACCTTCAGGATCATCCAGTCCAACCCCTACCTACATCACCACTAACCCACATCACCCAGCGTCACATCCAGATGCATCTTGAACACCTCCAGGGACAGTGACTCCATCCCCTTCCTGGACAACCTATTCCAATACCCAATCACCCTGACAGTGAAAATATTTTTCCTAATGTCCAATCTGAATCTCCCCTGCTGCAATTTAAGGCCATTTCCTCTCGACAAAAAAAATGACTTGGTAATGAGAAACTTGCCAAAACCTCAGGTATCATTTTATGGACATTTTTTCCCTCCTTGTCACAACTGTATTTGTCCTTTGGCAGATAGGTATCCACTGAGGCCTTTGGACAGTAATAGCTCCATGGGAAATGATGCAATGATGCAAACGCAACTCAGCTCTGCACTTAAGGTTGGACTTCAAAAAGACAGTTAGTTCCTGACAATGCCGATAGACAAACAATGATTTCAGAAACACCTTTTCATCAATTTCAGCCCAGCCTCTGGGCAAATGAATCCTCAGGATTATATGGTCCCGCTGCGTGGGGGAGAAATCAAACTTCGGTCTGCAGCAGGGATTTCCCTATTTATGCTACTTGTCCAGCAGGACTTTATAGCCCCTAGAGAGAGATATTTTACATGTTCATTGCACCCTAAGGCACATACCAAAAAGAGATCAGATAAGTCACAGCCTAGAAAACACATCGTTTCCGTTGATTATGAAAGGAATCCAAACTAACTCAGAGGCAAAGGTCTCAGATCTTCTATCCTAGAAGCACAGTCTGCAAACCAGATCTGAGACAGTGAAGGGAACATCTGTGAAGAATACACCCTTCCTACAGCAAGAATTTATTTTCCCACATCTATTTAGTCTTATGCCTATCAATTTTTCTATAAAAAAAATATTATAATTAACTCATTCTGTCGACATGAACAGTGATCCTGGAACTCTTTAATATATTGCATCGTAATTGTTTGTATCACAACTACTCATATTTCTTCTTATTCCCCCAAGCACAGCTTCACCCCTATAGAAGATCTTTTTGTTTGTATCTTTTTAACCATCCAACACCAGACTATGTCATCTGCTCTGAAAATTGATATCACATCCTTGTGGCATTAATCAGCCTGTATTACAGAACTGGTTTAGATCCACTCACAGGTCACAGTGGCTTACACAAGATACTCTACAAGTTACATAGCAGAAAGTCCTCACCTCAGAAGGGTGGGTAATAGTCTCTGCCCAGCATGGTCTCTGACAATCAAGTTCAACCAATGGAGTTGGCCAAGACAATTTCTGGGACCATTGTGAATTTTTTCGGCAAACGTTTATATTATCATGCAATGCTACCACCAAGATATATGAAGTCACAGAAACCATCCTTACCAAGTAAGGATTGTAACAAATTTTGTACATTACTAACTTGTTCAAAAACAACAGTTTTTCCGTACCAATTTTCAAGTGTGACACCACAGGCAGAATATAAACCCTTTTTATAGCCCAGAAAAAACTGAGCTACATCTGTTCTTTGACATTACAGGTGATAAAGCATCACTTTGATGGCTCAGCTGAGATCAGAGCACATCCTAGGTACCACATAGGCACACACTAAGATACAGCATCTGCCCTGCAGAGCTTTCATTTTAAGTACCATAACACAGAGAGAAAAGGGAATTATTCATACTCCTGTACTATAGGTCAGGAAGCTGAACCCTGGGCTCTAAGTACAAGATTGTCCTTCTTTTTGCATTATCAGTATAAACAAGGATTATTGTGACCAAGAAAAGCTGAGATGGCTTCAGTCAAGATTATATTGCAGCATACAAATTATTTAAAGCACCCATGTTTGGCCTGTAGGCACGAAGGCAGAAAATACCAATGTTACTGCTGTCAAACTTTAAGGCACTGATCACAAAACCCACTCCTGTTCTGCTGCATGTTGTAAACACGCATACATTTACACACACCAGAAGACGGTCTCTGCTCTGGAAAGCAAAGGGTCCCATGAGGATACAGCTGCAAGATCCATGCATCAGTACATCCAATACAGCATCATTGTGCTGTCAGTCTTTCAGCATTCAATCGCCAGGTGAAAATGCAATGTAACAGAAAAGGCCACCCCGCAGGACAAGTCAGTCAGGCACTCTGCAGCAAAGGGAACTGCAAATCCCATTCACCCAGGCTGCCCTGCCATCTTCTTCAATAGAGTCAGCTAAAGGATTTGAGCTCTTCTCTGTGCTTACCTTCAAGCTTAAAGAAAGGTTTTTAGTGACTTATCACAGTGTGTGGACCAATATTGTACAATAGCTAAATGGTGTGCAAACACAGAACAAAAGGACACCATTGAAACTAAAGAGCTCAGAAGTTGCTTCTGTGTTAAAGATGATCGATGTCTGTTTTTCTTCGTCTGCGTACTCCAAGCAGGCTCCCTCATCTGCCCTGTTAAACACTAGACCTTGATCACTAACAACCAAGAAGAAATTACAAACAGAAGCATCAATTCCAAATATTGGCTGATTTTCTATCATTTCCATTTGGAATGAATGTCAGTCCTTGGCTATTTTTACTCAATCAGTTTTCACTGAAAAATAAAAATGACCCTAAAAAATCTGAGGGTTTTTGGTTTTGGGGGGTTTTTTGGGGGGGATAGGGGGGCAAGTGAAGGGACAGAAGGTATCTCAGAGCCCATATTTGGAGCACTAGTAAAAGCAAAGTTGCCTTGACAACTGTAGTAGCCATCTTTACATGGTAATTCTCTTTGCAGAGTAGAAATCTGTTTTAATTCCTCATTTTTTCCTCTCTGTTTCCAAGAAGATCCCCTCCCACTCCCAGGTAAGGTTCTGTCATGTATACACATTTTTTCCTTCAGTGTACACCCAGGGTACAGCCTGATCTCAATGACTAAATCTGGAGTTTTAATAGACGTTATTTGACTTTTAAAAGCATTTCATATTAAAATTTTCAGATTTAATTGACAGATATTCAATTTCAAAGTCCTACTCTCCTCTTCATAAATTGCTAATAGCATTTTATCCGAAACAGAGCTAACCTAATAAACAGATGAAACTTTGTTGTCATTTCAGCTGCTCAGAGCTCTGGGCTGTATATAATTGCTCTCTTCATTTTACAGTTGTTCTGCTTCAGATTAAACTTTTTCAGGATGTTGCAACGCCAAAACACGCATTCTAACAGGAAATCAGCATCAAAGGTAATGGGCTGGCAGACATCTTTGATGCTTTGAAACCAGAGGAAGAGAAGTAACTGTTTAATTTACAACAGTTATTGCAGAGGCACAGAGGAGGGGAAGAAACAGCGAAAGGCGAGCGAGGGGCGCAGAGGAGGATGCGGCGCTGCCCTGCCCGTGCGCTGCGCCCGCCCGCAGCGCTGAGCGCGGTCACGGCTCCCTCTAGTGCCGGCGGCGGCCCCGCACAGCAGCCGGGGGGGAAGCGGTGGCCCCCGCGGGGTGCTCCGAATATTCTGAATATTCTCCGTATTGTAAAAACAGTGAGTGAGAGGAACTGTTTTCCATCGCAAAACAACAAAACATTTTTATGATAAACATTTCTTCGTACTGGAGGGGCTCCATCCCCCTCTGTTCTGCCTTGGTGAGGCCCCAGCTGGAGTCCTGTGTCCAGTTCTGGGCCCCCCAGTTCAAGAAGGACAGGGAACTGCTTGAAAGAGTCCAGTGCAGAGCCACAAAGATGATGAAGGGAGTGGAACATCTCCCTCGTGAGGAGAGGCTGAGGGAGCTGGGGCTCTTTAGCTTGGAGAAAAGGAGACTGAGGGGTGACCTCATCCATGGTTACAAATATGTAAAGCGGGAGCACCAGGAGGATGGAGCCAAGCTCTTCTCAGTGATGTCCAGTGATAGGACAAGGGGGAATGGGTGCAAATTGGAACATAGGAGGTTCCATGAGAACATAAGGAAGAACTTTGTCACTATAAGGTGACAGAGCACTGGGACAGGCTGCCCAGAGAGGTTGTGGAGTCTCCTTCTCTGGAGACATTCAAAACCCAACTGGATGCATTCCTGTGTGACCTACTCTAGGTTCTCCTGCTCTGGCAGGGGGGGTGGACTAGATGATCTTTCGAGGGCCCTTCCAACCCCTAGCATTCTGTGATTCTGTGATTTGAAATTTTCAAGGAGAACAGATATTTTTCACCAACCCTTTGCTGTAATCGTCCATTCAGTAAACATGGTCTTCATGGATTGTCTTTTAATAGCTCCAGTTGTAGTAACAGCACCCACACATTTTCATGCTCACCTTTACAGAAATCAAAGTATCAATTTATAACAAAAGAACTGTGAAATGTTTGTTAAATCACGGGGCCTCCACCCAGCGAACTCCCTTAAGGAGTAAGTGACCTAAGAATGGCAAATTTTGTTACATGCACACAGCCCCTCAACCAAAAAGCTAGATGCTGGGCACACACTTGCTTCCTCCTCCACCTTCAGCACCCAGTGGCAGTGCTTAGACAACAAATTCGTACAAAATCTGGCCCTTACCACCTCAATATGCAGAGCTGGCAATTGTATTTCCTCAGTTTAAAGGATTAAGGCAGACCCCTGTGGGTTAGTCAAGTGAAATAGGTGACAAATATGGTTAGAAGAGACCTGCCCACCATAAGCAAGTGCACACATTGGCCACAGGCAGGTGAATTCACCCTGAAGGTCCTGCTGGATGCCCACATACCACTGGAAGAAAACAATGCAGCAAAGGTTAGGAACAAAGCCAGGGTAGATGTATGCACGTGTGTGCACATGTATAAACACAGACAGAAAAGCAAACACAATGTTTAAGCACATGAACTTGAAATATAATTTTAAAAGATTCAAAAAGAATTGTAAAATGTTGTGGTTCAATACCATTTTGGTTCAATGAAATATTTTATTGCCACATACTTCCACAGTGAAAAAAACATGGGCAAACATTACCTTTTTTCCATTTACAAAACTGTGGACTATTTATTTTCATTGAAATTGTTATTCTTGGTAACACAGAAGTATACTTATATTTTGATAATCTTTTCTAACCACACTTTAAAATGCTTGAAATGAAGACTGAAGCCTTCTGAATTAGATAATAATATAAAATAATGTTTTCTTTTCAGAAAAGGCTTTGTTTTATGATCATTTCTTCTGTCAAGTGACAGGGTGATCTATAGGATGGCCATCATGATCTACTGGAGCTTTGACTCTGGTATGTTGAGTAACCTACTACAAGACACCTATCACTCTGAGCCTCAGTTTCCCCTGTTGTACAAGGATACAATGACTGTCTTTAAAAGGCCCTCCAAGGCCTGCAGATGAAGTAAACCATACGATAATTGCCATCAATCAAAACAGCATCCAAGCAACTAACAGCAAAATGTGGCTCATCTCCCAGATTAATATTTGGATAAACATACATAGAAACAAATAATCAGACAAGAGAAACCTGTTTTCATAGAAATCATGTGTAATAATAAGCATATTTATTATACATTTTGGAGGATAAAAGAAAATAAAGATGAGTGGACACACATCAAACTTCTCTTATGGAGTTGTATTTTGTTTGTAAAGTCAACTGGCCCCTATTCCTCAGACTCAGAGGAATATTTGATAATTCACATGTGAAATTAAAGGCATCTTATTTATTCAGTTATTTATTATTCTCTGTAAAATGAGTTAGGAATTTGTCCCTGTGAATAATGTTAGTCATAATAGTTAATTTACTCCTATTCATTGGCAGTAATAAAAATGTACAAGGGGATGCAGAAACATTATTATTTCTTGCTTGAAGTGCAATTTCATGTGGTGAGAAAAACATGCTAATATGCTGCAAAGTGCTACAGGAATTTAGTTCTCAAAGGAATGGCAGTATTAAATGTATTCTGACAAGAAGGGGCTTTGGAAGGGAAACATTTATCTTCATAAAGTCATTAAATTTACTGAGCAGCACCGCATTCTTACTGCAATCTGCTCACTCCATTAAAGGCAGAGCTGTGGAACAGTCTCTGCTGTATTAGGAGCATCTACATTTTTGAAAATTGTAATAATGGGGGGAAAGAAGACTCAAGGAGGGGGAAATAATATATTCTTCTTTAAAAGAACCCTCTGCATTAAAAAAAAACCCACAACAAAAAACCCAACAACTCAGAAATCGCCACTCAAAAAGAACAAGTTTCACTGCCTACCTCAGGAAAGAAAGATTATAGGGGAATTTTGAAAGATAAGACTTTAAAACACTGAAATGATGACTAATGGCTTTGAAGGCATTGGCAGCACATAACTGGCATGTGAGGGATGCTCAAGGTAAAGAGGTGGGAAGAGCAGCTTTGCACATTCGCATTTGGTCTGTAACTGCTTTCTCATGTTCAAGCTTATAGCAATAAAATGGAATTAGGACAAGCAGATAACTGTTGAAATTGGAGATGCTGTTCTCAGTGTCATTTCCTATGCATCTGGTTACTTTATTTCTCTTTGTCCTTGCTAGCTAGACATGTTTTAGGTAAAAAAGAGAAAACCTCTGTGCATATTGCAGTGCTTCAGTAACATTTTGGATGAAGTCTACCATGGCAGTTCAGACAACTCGATCCAAGGGCCTGGATCAAAGTCACACCACAGTAATGTGCATTCCTCCAGGCAGGAGAAAGCTAGCAAGGGTTATTTTCATAGAGAACTTAGCACACTAACTCCAAAAAGAAATCAGTCCCAAAATAAGTCATGCCTTAGATGTGAAAATTGTTGCACTAACGGCACAAGAACCAGGACACACACATTGTTCTTTTCCAGTCCCACCATAACCTCTTTAATAACTTCCAATACACCCACCAGAGAAAGAAACTACCTGCACTTGCTCTGATTACAGCACACATCAAGAACAGAAAGCTAATTAAGTATCCATCAAATACGGCAGTAACACTATAAAACTATGATTCTGAACAAGAGCCAGAGCCATCAACAACATCTTTATGGCATGTTTTTTATATCAATATCACAGGGTGCTGAAGCTCTCCAGGAACTTATTTCAGAAACAAGGCAGCAGAAAACCATAACATTAACCACACAAACCCACCTGCCCTCCTAACCACAAAACAACATGGCACAGAGGCACTCCGACAAGGAGAACAACTACACAACATCAGAACCTGAACCTCATGCTCATCACGATGCAACCGATCCAAAGCAAAGGAAGAGCAATACTCTCAATGCCCCTATTCACTGCAATGAGGAATACCATACCTCCTTCAATTGATTTTGTTATTGCCACATACACAGACCCTCAAAAGCTCAGAAACAGTTTTGCCTGACTCATGAAAGCAAAGCAAGGTGTTGACAGAACTAATCAATCCCATTTTCACAGAGGTTGAATGCAAAGGTTTCAAGTGGTGCAAGTAAACTTCTCGTCAAGCTTTTCCTCTGTCAGTCACCATCAAGTCCCAGAAGACTCAATATTCACTGATTCCTGGATCTAGGAGGTCTGAAGAATGACTTTCTAATGGCTTTACACCACAAGTGCATCAGTTCTGCAGATTATCGTTCTCCCACGCCTAACAACACCTGGGTTAAAGGTCTGACCCTCCTGGCCTCACTCAGTCTCTAAATGTGCCAGACAAATATGATGGGTAAAAGTTAGACAGACTGCAGGATAATTTTACAATCATAGCAATTCCTAATATACTTGTAGCCAGTTGCTACCTTGCTGCAACATAGAAGGGAAAAAAAAACCCCTTACATCAGGAAACCACAGACTTCCCTAATGGGTTACAGTGCATAATTGAGTATAAAGAATAGTTATAGCTTGAACTACAGTTGAACTGAGATTTCCAGCTTCCCTAGCAAATGTTCTGCTACTGCTGCTAAGCTGTAGTAATAATTTCTAATTGTGTGGGTTTTAAGTGAAAACAGTAAGAAATGCTGTTCGATTGGTTACAGTAAAGCATTCCTCTCAATGTTACCAGGTCACTGGAACAAGCCCTGGAAATCAGAGGTCTTTTACCTAAACAACACTAGCAGAAGCTGGAAACTAATGAAGCAGTGCTGCAGTAGCATCACGCCCATTACATAGAGGGACAGCATTGGACACCATGAGATTGTCATACACCTTGCTCATGAACCATGTTTTACACACATTTAATTAATTAATTACAGCTGAAGTCGTTCTCTGCTAGCCAGTAACTGCTTTATTATACACAAACCTGACCACCTTACAAATACCACACTGGAGTGCTAATGAGCTATTAAGTAGGACTGCACATTACCAGCAATTTTGTGGGAAATCAAGTAATAAGAGATCAAATATCAAATAAAAGAGCTTTTAATCCAAGTGAGATAATTAATTGCACCTCCTGTCTCACAGCTTTCCTAGTACTTTACAAGAAAAAAGAGCTTTCTCATCAAGTTAATTTGATCCTATTGTCAAAAACTTTTTTAAATTACGAGTGCCATTTAGTGAGTATGACAAGAATTATTATTATTTACATAGCAGTTTCTGCTTGGAATTCCAATATACCCCAGCAACATCATTCAAACACCAAGGGAAAGATGGTCAGTAAGCCTAAAGAGCTGAAGAGACGGGTGAGGGAGGAAAGAGTGGAAGGTTACACTTTCTGCATGGGAGTTAAAAATACTCCACTACTTTCCCAGATCTCATTCATTTCTCAGCCCTGCATCTGCTTCTCCAAACCACAGAGAATATAAGCAGGGTGCAAAGAACATCCAGCAAACTTTGCCACAGGCCAGGAAGAACTGCGTTCCTTGCACTTAAGGCAGGCAAGGCAGGGAAACAGGGTAAGAGCCTGTTCCTCCAGCATGAGAGCTTGGTGGACTCTGCACAAAACAATCTGCAACCACCTCCATGTCCTGAAGTCACCCTACATCTTCATCTCTCTACTGACCCCCAGGACCCCCAGCCTGGAATAAGAGGGCATTTATGAACACATTTCCTCATGTACCAGTTGCATTTAAAAAGAAGCCACTGGCAACACCGTCCAGTCGAATTTTAGGTCCTCCTAGATGATTAAAGAATTAACTCTGCCTTTTTTTTTTTGCTTTATCATAAGGGTGAACATAAGACAGTACAGAAGATGACCAGAAAATTTAGAACACTAAAGCAGGCTGGTTTTTTGGAGTCAAGCGAATCAATAGCTGAGAAGGCCCCAGCTTGATTTTGTAGCCTAAATAGCATTGTTCTGCATTCTTCTTCAACTTGCATATGTGTATGTGCAAAAGAGTTACAAATCCCTCGGGTCTTGGTAGAGCTTTTCTTCAGTTTCAGTTAAACATAGGTTGACCATGACTTCCACAACTCTCATAAAGTGTCTAAAGTAACATACTTCTGAAGCACACTTCTTTTCCCCCTGGATCTGAAATTACATGTTCACTGTGTTTAAAAGTCTTACTGTTTTTTAGTTCACTGGCTCATACCATCATCTCTGTTATCCAATCATTTCCTTTCTACATGGTTTCTTTTCCCCTTAAACCTTCTAGTCTTTCAGCATTCTACAGCCCATCATTAGTTAATTCCTGTTGACTTTTATCATTTGTACTATCTCTAATTGGTTTGTCACATTCCTATTTCCTCTTCATTCCCTTTCCATTTTTATTTCCCTACATTCTAACTTCCTCCAATTTATTTTTCTCCTACATAAACTATGATTTTTATTGATGTTGAATGCAGCCCGCAGGCCAAAAATAATAGTCCAAAACCAAGTGACCACAGTTCTTCAGTTTTCCACAGATTACTTTCAGAAAAGAGGTTCTATTTGAGTAAATTTCCTTTTCTATATTTCTAGCTACTGAAGAAGCTGCACATGCAATAAATATTTAATAGGAAATCCCCTCCAGCTGAATTCAGGCCCCACAGCATCTCATTACCATGTCTTGGAATAGCATCCTCATTGTCAGTTGCTTAATTATGCTAAGAAAGAGTTGAATTGTGTGGCTGTTGGGATCAGAAAGTGATTAAATTCACTTGGCAAGACTTTGGATATCTCATTATGATACTCATTTAGCACTTCTAATTGAGTCCATTTTTAATTTTTTTTTAATTTTCTAGAATCATAATTTGAAAAAAATCTTTCCGACAACAGCAAATATTTCCTTAACTTTTCCCTTCTTTAACACAAATTTCTGCCATGAAGAAGAATCATGTGAAGATTAAAAGCAATTTGATGTCCTAGTGCATCACTAATCTTTTTGAATCACTGTCACCCTCACAGGAAAGGGAACTGCAACTCCCTGGAGTAGACACCTAATTTCTGATGGAGTTCTCTTTCCTGTGCACTAACACTTGCTGAGTATATTGCCCTCTATATAGTGATCATAAATGACAGCTTGCTCCCAAGCAATCCCTGTGACCACTACTCTCCAGCAGTGTTTTGAGAGCTTTTCTTCTCATTTCAGGTGGAAGCATCAGCACACAGAAGGTGAAGGTGAGGGTGCTGCTGGGAAAGAGAGGGTTTCTGCTTTAAGAGTTGTTACCTTGCTTGCAGGAAATTAACTTCTGAGAAGTAAACCAGCAGAAGAGCTCAGTATCATTTCAATCACAATTAACATGTCAAAAGATGACTTGAGTGATGCTCAAGTACCAGATATCTGCACAGGGGGTTAATTTCATCCTAAGTCGTCAGATGACAGGAGAGTGCTCTATTAAAATCAACACACATACCGTTTACCAGCAGAGATATAGTTCTCTTATTAGTATTGGGAAAGCATCTTAATAGCATCATAAGACAAACTCTCATAGCAATGGCTGTACACAGTCAGAAATAGGCAGTTTGTTCACACACACTGATTTGTATGAAACTTTCCAAAAACAGAATCATGAAAATATACCTTCAGCAAATTGTGGGTAACATTTGTGCCGAGTCCTATTTCAGAAACACTGATGAAAGTCTCTTTCTCACAGTGAGATACAAATAACATACCTATAACTTCTGAAATTAACCATCATTAAAGAATAGACGACTTTGAAGGGCAAGAATAAGGACTGGGTATGCTAGGACTTCTCCCACTAAAAGAAAACAAAATAAATACTTCCTACAAACATCCTTAGCAGTCTTTACAACCAACAGCCATAGCTGAACAGTGGTTGCTACGTCTTTGCTTTGAAGACATGTAGGCAAATGAAGGAAGGTACTTTAAGGAACCCTGGAGCAATTCTGCTGCAAGGATAACAGAAAGAAATAATAAGAAATAGGAAATCATTAATCAACTCAGCACCCAGTAAGGCATGCACATATAAGATCATTTCTGGTTTATGTATGAAAAAACAGAGATGAGAAAAGGTTATGTGACTGCTGAAGCTCACATAAAAAGGCCAATATGTCCTGGGAAACAGACCTTTGATGAAACCTTTGTCCATGCAGAGCTCTATTGGAAGACACATGCTCTAACTCAGCATAGCACCACCACTTTTAGTGTGCTCTCATACCTGGCATGCTAAAGTGGCCAACTACTCCCTCCCAAGTCTCATCCAGAGAAGCACACAAAGCAACAGTACTTAATTTTCCAAAACCTAGTAATTTCTCTTTCTTTCTTATCCCTGTAAAATGATTTCTTTTTTGCAGAATCTCCCAAGAACATGTTGCCCTTTTCAAGACAGACAGACATTTTAGGGCTTCCTTCTTTGGAGATGTGAACTTACCCCAAGAGAGCCGATGTCTGTCCACCATAGCTGAGGATTTGACTCTACTTTTAGCACAATGATTGCCACAGAAAAGTTTCTCTCAAAGAGCTGCATAACAATTACATAAAGATATCCTTAGCTACTCCAAACCCAGATTTCAGTGACTGGAACTCTTGCTTAATTTTGTGAACTACGAAATATTTGTAGGCATAAACATCTTTTCTACCAGTTCTTTAAAGTTTATCCAGGGAAACAATGGAAAAAAGAAATGGCAGAGAAAAACTTAGATCCTCAAGGCCACCATCAGCCCAAGGATTTGTGGTTCTCCTGAGTGCATTTTTTTAGTGTCTCTGTTCAAGCTGGTACAGGAGATTGACTTTTAAGGTTGATGGTATTGATCTAATTCACAGCCCTATACTCATTTATCATGATTCTTTAATCAATAGCCTAGCTACTTAAGATACTAGGATTTCGGGTCCTTATTTATCTAGATGACATTTTGATAGCACCTATCTCCTCAGGGGCTCTTGTCTTTTAGGTCAGCGCTTCATTTCACCTCATCTTTTCCCAAGGTGTATAAGCAGTGGAAAGACATTAATGTCACTTGTGTATGTTCGAGTGTGGCAACACCACATTTTGGACTTCTCAGCAGGTTTCATCATCATAATGGCACACAGGTCAGGTGCTGAACTGGTGAAAGCTGACACTCTTTCAGCAGAACCACCCTGATTTTCACCAGCCTGAGATCTCTCCTTTACAATCCATGCAGACCCCTTTACTTCTAACACAAAAGAAGCTTTTGAAGCTTAACCAAAATATGGTCCCAAGTATCTCATCGTTTCATCTCTTCAACTTTTCCTCTCTTAGCATCAAGAGTAAGCATCAGGAGAGGGTTTCCTGTCAGCCTCTTCAATAAGAGCTTCAGTTCTCCAGGATGAATCAGCTTGTCTGAAGCACCCAGTTGTCCCCGTTTTACAGTAGATGCTCTCCACACCTGAAGTTCTATCAAAACACATATTGGCAATGAGATTATCACAAAACTACACTTATGTATCTAGACACAAGTTCCTGGTTCAGTTATTCATTTCAAAGATCATTCCTACATTGATGTTTTTTGTTAGGGTGGAGGGTTTTTGCTTTCATTCAGGAGGAAGCAAAGGTTAGCTGATATTTCACTTTCATTGCAAAAGCAATGCACCTACACTGCAAAAGACTCCTGAACACTTCAGTAAAAGCAAGCTAAGAATAAACAGACACCAGCTGGTCCTTCATGCTGAAAAATAAACGGTCTCAAGCTTTGAGGTGTCAAAGAGATGTACACTGCAACCCCCGTCCCGCTGTATACCACAGTGTCCTCAGCTGGTGTCAAGTCAGGGAACCTACTTCAGTTTCACAGCTGAACATCTGGTCCCCTGCAAATGGGTTTTGCATTCCAGTAGCTGGATTTCTTTCAGCTGCTGTATTATGCAAGATAAAGAACACAAGGAATAGAAGCCTGAGCCTTGAAAGTGAATGTGGCTGCATCATGAGCCCCCTCAAAATTTGCCTGTTTCAAAATTGAATTCAAGCACTCAATGTTTTGCAAGTCCCAGAATAACTGAGACACAAATATCCTGCAATTCTTTCCACAGCTGGGCCCAGCCTTACCAACTGCTACCTAAGCGATTCTCTCTGACTAATTTCACACAGACCAACATCAACACTTCCTGGGCTTGAATCTTTTCTGAGGCCAGTTTGGAACAGAATAGTTTCCCCCAGAAAACAGGATCCACTAATTTCCAAGGCATGAAAAAAACTGCTGTCAGTGGCAGGCAGGAGTTCCTGGAGAGAAGGCAAGAGTCCAGAGACAATGTGTTTTCATGGCTCTGTGAAAATTCATTTTATAACCTTTTGCTATGGTTTACAAGAAACCATTGCTCCACAAAACAACCCCAAAATTCCTAACGCTTGCTTTGATTGGCCAAGTGTTAAACAATTATCATTTACAAATGTAAACACATACACAAGGGTAAATGTGATCTCAGTGGTGCTGCTGTCACGCTGAGTACTGCTTTGTTTTGGAAGTCATGCTACCTGTTGCACTGAGGCTCGTCAGGAAGCACGGCATTATTGCAACCCGGGGCTATGGGATCTCCCCCCTTTCTCCTGCTACAGACACATCTTCTCACTGGAGTGTGATGACTCTGCAGAGTAAATACCTGCATGGCTGCTACAGAGTTTTCAATATGTCACCATATTGGCTGCATGCCACCACAAGGCTCAGTCAGTAAAAACTTTCCACATTGTTCTGCTGTCACTCACTATGAAGCCTTCGTATCCCATAAACTTGCTTGTTCAACCAACCTCACTGTTAATGATAATCTCTTCTCACCGTGCTAGAAGGCTGGGTATTATCTCCACCAAGGTCTGTAAAGTTACAGTGACACAGTATGGTTATGTCACTTCCAGTCCTCATGAACATCCAGTCATTTGCATCTGAAAAATAAATCTCTTCTACTGTTTTAGAAAGAAGAGCAAATACATTCAATTCCGACCAACAGAATTTCCCTAACCCCACCATAACACCGTGGATGAAATCTACTCCTGTATGCAAGGTCTTCACATTCATTTCCACCTTTAAAATAGGTTTATCTAGGAGAGAAGTGGTGCTTGAACCTTCTGCTGAGCTTCTGTACAGAGGGGTGAATTTCACCAGACTATTTACCCAAAGTCATTGCTTCCCGAGTCAGCATAACACCTACAGCTGCTTCCTGACATGCAGCAAAGTGTCATCTTGAAGAAGGTCTGCTGCAGCCTGTGTCTCAAATGCAGAACAAGTGATGTGGGGTGACAGATGCTTTCATGGATGTTTTTGCATTGTAGAACTTACACAGCACATACATAAATATATCTAGTACACATGCAAGAAAGACTTTATTTACATATTTCTTCCTTGCCATATTAATTCACACATGCACACACTCAGTCTGCTGTGTTCCAACTTGGCCAAATCCTTGTTCACCAAACTATCTTCCCTCAGCACTGCAACATCCTAAGGGCACACAACTGAGAGGAGAGAGAAAGCCTATTAAGTGATGAGGTTGCAGTGTTTATAAAAATTCTGTGCTGGGTGTTTGGGAAAGAATGAAAAAAAAATTCAAGAGCTGAATTGAAGTATGCTGAATAATTTTAAAAAATTAAATCAAGGCCTTAATTACTATGTCTCTAATCTCATACAGTCACACTTCACTTTGAGGCAATTTGTGATTAAATAATAATACTTTAAGGCAAATAACAACACTTGGCACTTTTATAGTGCCTTTTGCCTAATTAGTTTGGGATTAGTTCCTTTGCATTGGGTATGGGGCTTTGAAGATATAAAGTGCTAAGTATCATTATGACCTGAGGATCTCAAAGCATTTTACTCATATGCATTAAATAAGCCTCAGAGCACTCCTATGAGGTAGGTATTTTTGTATCCCTCTGTTTGGCAGGCCAAAGGAGAGGATTGGCCAGTGTTTTCTAACTCTCAGACACATTCTGCAAACACTTGTGTGCACAAGGTGCCTGCCTGGACTGGACACTCCCATCACCCCCAACCAGAAGAGTATCCATAAGGCTCTCGTATCAGAAAGCCCTGCAGTGATGGCTGGGCATGCCCAGAACTGCTGGGAAATCAGATCATTACTTAGGAAAAAGCTATAAGAGTTCATTCCCACCCACACGAATCCCAGTGAGAAAGCTGCCCTCATTTTCTTGGTCAAAGTCTTACAGCCATGAGGAGTGAAACTGAAATATTCAACTCAAGACAGGCAACTCAAATACAGGGATTAACATGATGGAGTCAGATACAAAGTCACAGCCCCCATTTCAGGTTATACAGCCCTCAGGCCTTCTCCAGAAACACAAGTTTCTTTTCTGTTGTTTGTTTCCTTTAAACATCAGAACTCAGAGGTAGTCTAAAGATCATGGGCTGTTACCAAAGCAAAGAAACATCTTCCTGTTTTAGTTCATCCATTATGAAAACATAAATCAGCAATAAGAAGCTACAGGTTCTTCATTCTATTTATAATTAATATTGTACCTGAAGCAGTCACCTGCAGAAGAAAGAAGCATGAAAGGATTTCAACTTACTTTGATAATTAAGGGTATTTAGTGTCCTTTAAACATAAAGTTTAAAAAAGAGGAAATCCTCAATCTGCCTGAATGTTCTTAGTTCAACAAAGTCTTTGAGTTGACAGCTAATAATTAATTAACAATGAATGGTGTCTTTCAGCCTGTCATTGTGATTGACACTATCATCTTCTGAAAAGTGAAAGATTTGTTAATGTGGCAGACTACAGTCTGGGAAACATTAAAGCATCACAATCCCCACTGCTTTCAGCTAAACGTTTGACATGACAGGTGAGCTCTCTTGGGAAGAGGAGGAGGTGAAGGGAACTGCAGCAACCTCTGCCGTTGGAAGCACGACTTCCCCTGCCAGCAGTGGGTTTGCTACACATAGATGGGAGAAATTATGGATAAAAAGACCTGACTGGCTATGAAAATCCAAATTGCTGGAGGCTGGGTAGCATCAAATTGCACACTTGCACTGTGCTGATAGCCATTCCTGGTCCTGCTCTGCAGCAGGACAGGGGCTGGGATGGGCTCTAGGCACACCCTACTGGAAGGGCTGCTGCCATTGCCCTCCCCTCTGCTGGGATTACTCCACTCAGCAGCACATCTCCTGGTTTATCCCGGCATATTCACCAAATAAATAGGAAAACAGCTGTCTAAGTCAGTAACTGGGAGCTTATTTCCAATTACACATATTTGTTGTGGGTTTTCTAATCCTATTTTTACAGACACTGCCAAAAACTATGAAATATGTGTTCTAACTTAAAATAACTGACCTAATTAAACTAATTAAGCACCAGAGAGATACTTACTCTAGTAAATAAGGAGCCCTGCCTGCTCAGTATTGCTCCTGTCTACCACGGATCCAACTTCCCATCAACCTTCCTCTCCAACTGACTCTTGGCTTTCCTTCAGTGTAACTTTCAATGATGACAACTTCTATGCTGATGATCCACCTGCACTCATGGCCAACCATCTCCTTGGTCTCACTTCTGCATGTCTGACTTGACTCTTGCTGCAGAGCCCTTGTTCTACAACTGCCTTTAGTAGCACTATCAGCTTTCTCCACCTTCTTCCCACTTCATGTCTGTCAGCTTTTTCACAACTCAATTGCATCAGGTGTCTAGTACACAGGTGTTTGCTATCAGCCCCCTCCTCATTGCCTTCCTTTCTCTCTTCCATTAATAAGGTCTCTCTTGCCTTTTCACACTTAAAGGTCTGATTTTCCAAGCTTCCATCTCAGATCACCTCCATTTACGCCACTCCAGCTCAGCTCAGAGGAAAGCAGCTCTAGTAGAATTGTGGAGATCAGAATTACTTCCTCCATCAGTTTCTCTGACATCCCCCTAGCAAAGTTCGCTTTTCTGATAAAAATAAATTGAACTCCACAATTCATTCTGCCTCCTATTTATCCACACAAGATTTTTTCAGCTTTCTACCAAGAAAGGACACAAGACTTTTAGACATTTGCATGCCTTACTTTCCCCTTCTGCCTCTTTTTTTCTCCTCCTTTCCCATCAGACATAGAAATTACTTTGCTTTCGCCAACTCCTTTAGTCTTCCAGGATTCATCCCATTTCCTCTTTTCCTCTATGTCTTTGTACTCCCAGCATAGCCATATTTAGTCTCCCTGCTCAGAAAGTCCCCCCACTGACTGTGCTTTTTTCTCCACCTGTTGATGCATCCCTGCTTCATTCTTCACATCCCCATTTTGCTGGTTTCATCTGCACAATTTTTATTTTTTATTTTTCCTCCTATTTTTTCACACAGAAATTGGTCAATCCTACTGTCACATCAACATTCTTCTCTCTGGCCTTCCTAACACAATCTTTCCCCAGTACCATTCCCTCCAATATCATGTTGCAAATAGCTTTTCCTTAGCTCATGTGTTGCTGGTTTTCTCCATCCTCCTTGGGCTCTCCCTTCTCTATTATTTATGGGTTGCTTGCCGTGAGTTTTGAGGCTGTTCATGACTTACTGACACATCCCATTTCCTCTCATCTGCTCCCAAGATGTCGGTTCTTGCCTCCAATCAGCCCTTGGCACCAAACTATTTGCTACTTTTTAACATTAGGACTTCCTTGCTTTCTTTTCTTCCTCCCATGTTGTGCCCTCACACAGGAAACAACGTAAAAATTAATTCATTCTGGTTTTAAAAAATTCTTCTTTCCATTAGTGTCTACAAAGAAACTGACAATAAAAGGTCATTTTTTGCTCAGATCTCTTCACCTAAAATACCATTTCCTTATACTGTTTACGCTGCTGCCTGTCAGGAATGGTCAAAATCCCTAAGTGGATTTTCTAGTTGCTATAGAAATATAAATACTAAGTAACAAAAAACACCCCTTGGAACCAGAGTAGGCAAAATACACACAATTTGTACCATTTGCTTCTTGCAGAGAAAACTCCAGAGAGCACCTGCAAGTAAACTAACAGCCCCACATCCCTAGCAGGCTTACACGCCAATATTGATGATAGAAGATACTCAAGCTCTATACACTAGTTTATGACACTCCTTCAGGTGTTGTTTTCATCCTTACTTCAAAGGAAAAAGTGCAGTGGAGAGAAAGGGGGAGAGCATGATGAGACATCCGCCCTAATCTATAGTCTCTCAGATGATGAAACTTGGGGAGTCTTGTATTAAGTATGCTAAAAGCACTGCGAGCTAACAGATGTACAAGAGTACAACAACTTGACTTCTGTGGGACTCCTGCAAGCACAGTCTGCTTAGTAAAGGCTTTAATTAACAACTTTGCAAAGGACAATGAGATTATAACAATTACTCACTGCAGGCAGCCTGTTTTTTCCTCCTCCAGTCTCCAGCATTTGCTTTAGCCTGCATTCCAGATAAATATTTTATTCTATACAAGCAGAAGGTTCATTATGTAAGTGACAAAGAGAAAGCATCAATTGCCATACACAGATCCTAATGCACCTGGTTAATGTAGTTATAATATGTCACTGCAAAACATCGTGTCAGCATTTTGTAATTAAAAAAGAAAAGCTACTGCAATAATAAAGGCGATGCATTTGACAGAGACAAATATCACATGTAAGATGATCTTTCAAAGCAAAAGTAGACTTTACCAAAGTAAAGCCTTGATAACCTTGCCCTACATACTTCAGTACCCTTGAATGCTCTTTGGCCCAGTAAAGTACCCTTTTCCTCTCTACAATAGCACTATTCAGATAAGTAACACTGACCAATCTACAGGGTTGCAACATTTTTCAAAGGACAAAAAGCATTTCTTTCCCATTGAGTCAGCAGGATATTTATTTCCTTGTAACAAAGAGTTTTCTGAGCTGCTGAGAGATTTGTCAAAACCGAATCACAAGTGATACATTAAACAACCAGAGGGGAGAACTTATTATTAGGCATTAAAAGAGAAAGCCTCAAGTTTATAAATAAGAATAGGACTGTGTACTTGACTCTCTAAATTCTCAGTTAATGAGAAATCAAACATGAAAGGCAAACATTTAATCTAGAGTAAATTTAGCCATTTAAATCACAGCCACTCACAATCCTGCTGTCTTACACTTCATAATACACAGTAAAGGGCAACTAGCAGGGCATAAACATGTGCCTGCTCCATGCTCCGGGCTATGCTGTGTTATGTAAATGCAAGTTATCAAACCACCAGAAGGAACTTCATATTAACAAAATGCCAGCTCCCTCCATGGCAATCTAGCCCATAATGAAAGGCAGGCTACTGAACTGGCCTCAGCAATTCCTGGGGCACAACAGCACCTTGTCCTTTCCAAGGAAAGGCCTTGCTCACAAGGCTGGGAATTCTCATTGCCATCCTCTGGTGCGATGAGTCCTGGATGGTTAATTACAAACGCCCAGGTGGCCACAGCATACTCAATGGACTAGTGTTTGGGAATTACTCAAGAAAGAAGGCCACAGGACCAACCATCATACCAAAACTGGATGTCCTACACCCAATTTCAGCCATGAAAAAGGAGAGAGCAACTTCTGCTTCCTCCAGCAGCCTGAGTATCAACTGCTGTATTTTCGAAAGAGACATACAGCAAAGACTTCTTAGCTGCATACACTGATCTGACACTGATGCCATCTTGCTGCCACAGCTCCAGAGAAATACAATTAAGATTTGCTCATTCTTGAGCTTTTCCTACTAGCTAAACTAAAGTATCTCTCTGCTCAGCCAGCCCTCTGTCCAGAGTCTACTGGGAGGCACTTAACTTTTCCCACACAACATAAAGCCCTGGGTTTCTGGTCATGGCAGTTGGTTGCACCCCCAGACCAGGCATCTCCATGTTCAGTGCTTCTCCGTTGATGACCCTGACATTTCTTACATAGAATCACAGAATGGTTTGGGCTGGAAGGGACCTTGAAAGTCATCCAGTCCCAACCCCCTGCCATGGGCAGGGACACCTCCCACCACACCAGGTTGCTCAAAGCTCCATTCAACGCGGCCTTGAACACTGCCAGGGAGGGGCAGCCACAGCTTCTCTGGGCAATCTGTGCCAGTGTCTCACCACCCTCACAGTAAAGAATTTCTTTCTAATATCCAATCTAAATCTCCCCTCTCTTAGTTTGAAACCGCTCCCCCTTGCTCTATCACTCCATGCCCTTATAAAAAGTCCCTCTCCAGCTTTCCTCTAGTTCCTTCAGGTACTGCAGGGTGCTCTAAGGTCCCCCCAGAGTTGTCTATTCTCCAGGCTGAACCACCCCAACATACAGTTTAGGATTGGAAAAGACCCCTTGAGTCACCAAGATTACAAAATCATAATACTGGAAGACACCTCAGGAGGCCATTTAGCTCATCCGTCTATTCATGGTGAGATCAACTGTAGATAGGGTATTTGCTCTTAAGATCTCCAGTGTACTGGACACTGAGCAGAGAGGGGTTGCAGATGGCGAGACTTCTGCCTGGTGCTCAGGGTCTGCTGTGNGCCTGGTGCTCAGTGTCTGCTCTGGCTGCAGGGACACTTGTCTCTTCCAGCAGCAGCATATCTAGAAGAAAGCATGATGCAGCAGCAGTGCCTGTTGGGGTTGGCTGTGGCTGCAGCAGCAACAGTGCTTGTTCATCTGAGTCAGAGTTGTGGCAGTGCCTGTTGTGGGGGGTTGCCCTGGCTGTATGTGTAGCAGCAACATTTGCCTCTTGTGTCTGAGTAGTAGCAGCAACAGTACTTGCTCGCTGCATTTGTGTAGCAGCCGTGGCAGTGCTCATGTGCTGCATTTGAGTAGAAGCAACACTGCTTGCCTGTTGCATCTGAGTAGAAGCACTGCAGATCGTGGGGGTGTGGTAGCAACAACAGTGCCCTCCCTATGAGTGGCAATGTTCTCTCTACGAGTAGCAACTCTCACCCTCCGAGCAGCAGATCTCACTCTACCAGCAGCAGTACTCACTCTCAGAGTTGAGGTGGTTGTTGTACACCTCCACCATGCATCAGAAGCAATAACAAGATTCAGCAAGAAAATTGCTAGTAGCATAATGCCATTTTCATCAAAATCTGACAGACTCATCTCGAAAGAAAACTAAGAGGTATCACCTCCCAAGGTAAAACCAAAACTGCACTTATCAACAAAGTTCACTATGTCCACTTGAAAAACCACTGCACAATGAACCACAAATAAATCAGTATTAAGGACCATATCACAACTACCGTTCTCAACAAGCACTTATCATCCATAAACCACAACGCAGCACTAAAAACAGCTGAAAAGTAACCTATTGCATATCCTACATCCCACCCAGAGGAGAGCATGGGGTTAAATAACTCCAACCATGACATGATGTTTAATTTCCAACCCTTCAGAACTCTCAAAAGAAAACATCAGAGAAACTGAGCTATCCTGGTCTCCTCCTACTGTAGCTGGAATTCAAACTATTCAGCACATAGTCAGAATTTGAGCCTGGGCTCAAGCTAATCAGTCCAGTGACTCATTGGGTGCCAATAAATCTGTCACGGTTTAATGCTGGGCCACGTTGGATGGACCTGGTCTGGTAGGAGGTGTCCCTGCCCGTGACAGGGGGAGTGGAACTAGGTGATCTTTAAGGTTCCTTCCAACTCAAACCATTCTATGAAACACAAATTTGAATCAAACTTTGTCCTCATCCTTGCTATTCACCTAATGACGTTAAAGAAATCCAAATAGGTCTAAAGATGATAAAGGGGCATGCATAGCTTAGTGATGGAGAGGAAGATTAACAATGACAGAACTGTTATGGTTCTTGATTCGAACAGCTTATTTTATTCAACACTAAGAAGGGACTCATCCCGTGAATTCAGAATTTGTCTCTGGGCTTGAACCATGTCTGGATTATCGTGCTCTAACACAATTATCCTGCAGACAGTCAAATATAATCTTTCCTCTCCTTTCCTGTTCATCTCTCATGTACATCCATGAGCACACATGGTGTTCCTCTCTAATTTGGTGTCCTCCAGCACAAGCAGTTCTTCATCCATTTGTGCAATCAAGGCTGATGCTGGAGGATAAAACAGTAGAAAAAACAGTACTGGAATTCGAAGGGAATTAGTCGATGCTGTGAACACATATTGAATCACAGGAGGAATATATTGGTATTTATTGCAATCTGCCCAAGGCTAAAACAGCTGAATGGTCCCTGTTATATGTATATTTTCAGTGTTTTACAACTTTAGGAAGAGCATTGATAAGAATAGATAGCTGATTTCCACCCATCAAAGATTAATCTAATAAAGTATTAGGATGTGGCGGTTGGAAACATTTCCCTGCTAGGAACTGCCTCTATCCTAGGTGTTTTACTTGCTCCATTAACATTTCCTATAAGGAAATGCTTGTTTTCTTCAGACTTCTTTTACTTTTTTTCTTCTTCTTTTTAAATCTAACATGTCTCCATAGCAGCAGAAAGTTAATCTTTAATTGATGAATGCAAAAGCTTAGACAAACCACAAACACACTATTCAGCACGTCAGGCTTACAAAGGAAGTTCTGGTTCTGTCAGGTTTCCACACCACATACAGCTGCAACATTGGCTTATATTACTAATCACTTGCAGTATTTCTGTCTTGGGTTGTAACAGATGGTGTTTGTGAGACATGCAAAAGCTTCAGATAGCCAAATGGTACAGCAGTTGAGATAAGGAATAAAAATCCCCAAAACAAAATACCCATCCCTACTGCAGAGGCTGGAATGTGAGCAGTGTTTAAATTATTCCTAGTCTCTGCAAGCACAGTGGATTTACAGACTCTTAACCCTAAATAGGACTAGATTCAATCTTTCATATTTCATTACCCCAGTAAATCCACACAACTCCAGCTAATAGACTTGAAGCACAGCAACACAAGACAAACCATGACACAGGAAAGTTATATTCCTGATACTTGGAGAGGCCTGGGCTCCAGATTACACAAGTACAACTAAGGTGTAGCTCAGATGTTTTGGCAGCATCTCCATTCTGATGGAAAAAGCAGCACCCCATATGCTAGGGCACTTGAAAATTCAACATGCTGCACCATTAATTCAATCTGTTTATCTGCAGAGTGTGTAATAACCTGCTCTACAGTGGCCCAATAAGGTGTAATTCTCAGAAGTGTTGGCAGGTAATTTTTAGGGGACTTCTATAAGTCTCCACCTCTGGGGAATCATTTTCAGCCATGAGTTTTGCCTACATGCTGACCTGGCTTAATAGAGATGGAATGGATGAAGGACACGAGGCACATCTTCATACCAGCATTTAACTTACTGACTTCTCAGGAGATCTCTCAGCAATTTCATATGTTGAACAAAGAAAGATGAGCCCAGAGCAGCTGCCAGTCAAGACTACCTAGGCTTGTTTTGAGATGGAAGAATAGAGACAACAGAATTTATTTCTGTCAAATCTTTGCTGGATTCAAGTCAATAATAAACTTGACAAAAGGTCTTTCTAATAGCATTCTCAAATAGCAAATTATGACTGTTTGCCTATAGTCTTTGGTTAAGTAATGACATTCAGCAACATAGCATGGGTAACAGATGGGGAAAAAGCATACCTCGTAACTACAAATTGTACTGATATTGTAACTTAGCTGGATAACAAAATAGCCCCTCCCCAATTTTATTAGCTCATTCTTTATCTTCCTTTTACATCAGAAATATAGGAACAAGAGAAAGATTAGGTTTTTTTCACTCAATAAAAGAGAATACCTGTTGGGGATCCAGGCAAAGCGATCTGTCGGGGATCCAGGTGATGTATCTCGATCTGGCAGCAAGCTGCCCTGGAGCGCTGGGTGCGCAGAGAGCACAGAGCCGCCCTCCCTTCCCAGCACTCGATGTTCTTGCTGGTTTTGTAGGTTGAGCAGTTTCTCGACGTCCAACACACAGAGTAGATCTTCTCTCTTCCTCCGGTGCTCAGGCACTGAATGTCCCTAGTGCCTTTTAAGGTCCACCCCCTTGTTAAGCAATTAGCAAACAATTAGCACCTGCGTAATGACCAGTAGGGCTGCTCTGTCAATCAACAATCAGGTAGCCCTCTGATCAACCTCTACAATACCTCTAAAACAATTTGGAAGAAAGTCCTTTTTTATAAACAAAACTTTTAGAAGATACTCTGACCACTGCTGGATACCATAGAATCATTTTGGTTAGAAAAGACCCTTAAGATCATTGAGCCCAACCATTAACCCAGCACTGCCAAGTCCACCACTAAACCCTGTCCCTAAGCACCACGTCTACAAGTCTTTTAAATCCCTCCAGGGATGGTGACTCCACCACTTCCTTGGGCAGCCTGTGCCTCTGCCTGACAATCCTTTCAATGAAGACATTTTTCCTAATATCCAATCTAAACCTTCCCTGGCACAACTCGAGACCATTTTCTCTTGTGCTATCACTTGTTACTTGGGAGAAGAGACCAACACCCACCTCCCTACAACCTCCATTATGCAGAACTGACTCATATTATATTGAAAACAGCTGGGCTCACTTATGTCTCTATTTCTAGAGGTTGTTAGCACTGAAAAACCAACCTGTATTGCTTTTAAAACTCTTCCAACATACAGGCTTCAGATTCTCTCACTACTTGGCAGTGCACTTAAGTTTATGGTGATACTAATGCTGCTTTTGTTTTTAAAGCTGCTTAGTTTTGTTTAAATTATGATAATATTTAAGCACAATGCCAGTCTGAACAGTCTTTACTACAGGTTTACATGACCTTGACATGCAGCAGCACTGACATTTACTACCAGTGATACCTGGATGATATCTTTGATGTCTCATTACCAAATTTGAAACTACTGAAGAGAGAAAGATTTTACTATTACTCTTCATTGAAGCAGGACTGGTTCTGTAGAGGAATGCCCAAGAACATCACCATGGAATCTGGTTGCTGCAGAACACAAAGCACAGAGAACTAATACAGCATTAAAATACAGCAAAAAATATGCATGACTGGGCCATTTCAGATAATGCACAGGTGGAAGTGGAACACACCATTCACCCAGGATTTATATGAGCACCCAACAAAACACACCTGACCACATCTTTATGCAATAACAAAACCACAGTCACCTGTTCAGATAATCAGCACTTGCCTTTCTTCCTCAGCATGTCAGGTTTACAAAGAAATCAGTAATCTGATGCATCTCTGAGTGCTTCCAAAGGGCCTGATCCTGAAAGAAGCAAGTGTTTTCCTCAGGTCTTCTCTCAGGGAGCCCAGAAGAGAGTTGAGATAAACCTAAGCACTGCACACAACGGGCACATGATGTAACTCTATTTGCTTCTGCTGTACTATAAAATCATGAGGAAGTCAATGCAAGTGGAAAAAAATGGCTCAGCATATGTAGCCCACAGAGAGGCTCTCAAGAAACTCAGAACCCACTCCTAGTTGTATCAGAGACCTCATGGATAACCTCACAAAGATCACCTCTTCTCTTCCTCAAGTCTTCAATTTATCTTACTATAAAATGATAAAAAATCATGCTGATGATTAGTGCTAAATTTTTTGTTTAACCCACCACCAGGATCATGGCACCTCACAGAGATTTCCTTGCTTCCTCTCAATGCACAGTTCAGCCAAGGGCAGACAGAACAGAGGCATGCTCTGTCAGACACACAGAGAGGCCAGAGTTAACGCTGACTACTCCTGCAGCAAGCTTCATTGCATGCATTTAATTGGTGATTCTTATATCTAGCTTCTTCCCAATCTTTCTTGCTCCACAACAAAAAAAACACTTCAGTGGTTGGTCAGGCAACACTTTTGTCAGTCACGTCCTTTACTGCTGCTGTTAATGACTGAGTGAGCATATCAAATTTGAGTTCAAAATCTCTCTACTTGTGGAGCTGAACGTGGAACTAACCTTCTGCCATAGGAGGACACCAGAGATTGAACTTGAGGCTGCTGGCACTGAAAACAGGTCTGAACTGGAGGCCTT
Source organism: Aegotheles bennettii (assembly GCA_013398125.1). Classification (NCBI taxonomy): domain Eukaryota; kingdom Metazoa; phylum Chordata; class Aves; order Caprimulgiformes; family Aegothelidae; genus Aegotheles; species Aegotheles bennettii. Next base: position 2,003,813 of record VZRW01002458.1, on the reverse strand, counting down.
CCTACATGGCAGCCATCTTGCAGTAGACATATCAGCATTTCAGGTATACCAGATACTAGAGATGTAAAATCACACGCTACATTAATACAAGCTACGTTTCTAGTATTATTAGGCAAAATCCTAGGTCACTCGATTTCTATTAATGGTTAAAGAAGGAAATAGTTTCTCAAAGAGGCAATCAGTCTTGTGAAAGTACATGAGCATAAACTGAATCAGAGCTTGAGAAACTCACTTTACATTTTATGTAAAAATAGAAAAAGTAATATATGCAATAGAGCCATTAAAATGCATGTGCTTTTGTGTGCAAGTTCTCTTTCTTCTCTTCCTTTCCTTCCCAGCTTAATAACTATATTGTTGATAGGAATAAAACATCAGCCTTTACTTGTACACATACCCGAGATCTTGTAAGTCATTACAACGTGTTTTTGAGATTTGCCACTTCACTGCTCTATAAAAAGCTTCCTGGAAAAGTATTAACAGATGGCCTCTTACTCTCTGAGACTGTTCGCAATACACCAGATGGCAACCTGAAAGAGAAAATCCAACTTGCATTTTCAAAACTGAAAGAAATGTGACAATATCCTCACAATAAATATACAGCATGAAGGTAGCAATAAGTGATCTGTTTGAAGCAAACTGGCTTTCTTTATTTAAGCAGTGAATCCAGCCCTCATTTTATAACATATTGCAGAATGCTTCATATCCAATGCTGGAAGTAGTTTCTGATGCAAGCAGAAACTTTGCTTTAAATGAGCAACAGATTTATGAGAGGCAAGGTTATTTGAAAGAGTGAAAAAATGGGCCAATAGCCTTGGGGGGTTAAGACTTTGTATACTGGATCCCTGGTATCTGGTTTGTGTCTGAGAACTAGTCAGTAGGTTGCAGCATTTTTGCTATTCATGTCTGAAGTATTAAACCCACCTTGCCAGTCAGGCTTTTGTTAGGGGAAGGTAGTGACTGTTCTGGATACTTACTGCTTTCAAGCTTTCCAATTCACCTGCTAGACAGAAGCTTTGCTCAGCTCACAAGTGTGCTGGTTTAGCAAACGGCCAGGGCAAGCCACAAACCAGAGTTTTGTTTCTGTCACTCCCCCTCTGAGGAAATATGGAAGGGGAGTAAGGAAGAACCAGCTTCAGGTTGGAAATTTAAAACTATACCAAATTTAATGGCACAGGGAGAAAGAGTAACAGGTGGGGAGAAAGGGAAAATGCATATATACAAATACATACAACCTGAGCTCAGATGACCGGCGATACAGGCTGCTGAAAGGTCCTTCACTGCAAAGCCGATGGGAAGAAAAGAGTCCAAACCCCAGCACTCGGTGCAGTTGCAATGCTGCAGACCACGTGGCGAGCTGGTAGCCAAGAGCTGGGCCTCTCCTCTGGGCTCCACGTGGCGACCGGCAACCGGCAGGGGAGTGCAGGAGCGAGGCAGAGAGCAGAAGAGAGGAGACTGACTCCGAAAGCAGACTCAAGCCAGAGAGACCACGAGGGCAAGAGAGGGAAGCCCCCAGTCCTCCTGGCTTTTATAGAGTCTGGCAGGAAAATGGGTGGAATACTGACACCTGATACCCAGACCCCTTTTCACAACAGGGACCTAAACTCCACCCCTCATTCACTGGGTCCTGGCAGCAAAAGCCAATAAGATTTTTGCCTGCCCCTTTCAAACCACAACAACAAGAACTGGAAAGCTCTGCTAAACACAATCAACAATTCTCAGTGTTACTGGCTGTTCTTTGGGGCTGGGACTATCCCTTAGATGAATCAGGATATCTTTCAGATAGAGGGAGTAATCCCTAGCCCACAAGTCCAGCTAAAACACAAAGACCATTGATGGGGTTAGAGATGTCTTCCAGCACACACTAGGAAACCTAAAAAGAGGTCTTTGTACTTGTACAATATCAGCATGATGGGGCTTCATTTTTGGATAAAGCTTTGAGGTGTCACTGCAGTTTCAGTGACATTCATCTAGGTTGCAAGGCCACTCCTAATGGCAAAGCCCAAGGGATTCTGAAGAGATTAAACCAATTCTTAAGGGGAAGACAGGCAACTTTCTGTCTCACACCATAGATCACTGCAATTGTTCCTAGCAAGTTCACCCTTCACATGCAGGACACACCTGAAGAGCCCACTGCTTTCTTCCTTCAAAGCCTCTCCAAAGAGGTACCTAGAGACTGGCAGTGGAAACACAAATGCTTCACCTGCCTTCATGGAAATACAGTTATCTTTTGTGCCATCAGGTTTTGAGCAAAATTCCCTACTGAAGTCAATACGCCATAAGCACAAAATTGCCTGTAGTACAAATGATAAAGTTAAAAACTAGACAGCTGTCCTACCATCACCCATAAAAGGAAACAATTTGTATAAAACTGCTGTTTATTATTAATAATATAAAATATTTGTAATGATACCAGCTGTATGAAAATTGTCACAGAGAGAGTTTCCCTCTTTGCTTTCTTGTTGGCAATCAGCCCATTTTCACAAGCTATAAACAATAACAAAAATAGCTCTATGGAGATAAGACAATAATAGGACTAAAAGTGGGCTCTCTGTGCAAGTGTACCACCATGTAGCTGAACAACCTTTTGTTAGTCCAAGACAGTAGATTGGAGAGTTTCAGGGAAGAGGAGAAGAAACCTGCTGATTTCCAACCCCTTAAGCCAACTGTACAATGCCTACAGATTTCACCTGGAGCTGGAACAACCCATTCACCCTAAAACAAACATTTTAGTTGCCTGTTAATGCTGTACAACTTTATAATTTTCTGATTATAGATCTGTAGTGGTAAAAAGTACACTGTACAAAAATTAATCTTCAGAAGAATACAGGATAAAGCAACATCCTAATGTGAATATTATTACTGGGGTTTTTTTCAGTGGTTATCCAAGTCACCAGTATGATGCTTAAGGAACAGTGTTTAAATGGTCTTTATGTCTTAAATGAGAAAAAAAGTCATCATTTTAGGATCTTGAGCTTGCCCAATCTGAAAAGTGATAGTATCAGATCTTCACAGTTTTATTACTCTCTAAACCGCAGTTCATGATAGGAGCTTACCTCATCCAGTTCCCACCTGGTGCTCACCACCTCCTGGAATCAGGCCAGACTACCACCTTCACCCCTGGCCACAACATACCAATGAGCACCTCATAATTGCACTAATGCCACCATACAACTACCACACTCCTTGCAAAGCCATTTGAAAAGTTCAGGTACATGGCTAGGAAAGGGAATGGTAGCTGCATTGCTTTCATCTGTCTTCTTCCCCTAGGTTGCAAGTTCTGCAAGGCAGGAGCTGTGTTTGAGGGTCACACACTCCTTCCTGCTCTGGCTCTTCTCTCACTTCTTGGTGAGCTAAATCAACAGAAGATTGGGGGAAAAGAAGTGGTTTTTTGTTGGGTTATCAAGCTGAATCAGCTCCCAAGGAATCAGACATGCACCAACAGAAGGGTGAAGGCAGAGCCAGCCAGCTGTGAACAGCAGCAGGGAGGTGGGACCATCCCTGATCTTGGCAGCCAGCTCAGCCACAGCACAAAACCTCCCATCCACGATGGTTTGCATGGTGTCTAGAACAACTGGGCCCTTATCCAGTTAGTCTCCAGACCCAACTGAGAATGGGAGATTTGAAACACTGAGTATTTTCTAGTAAAATAAACACATGGCACCACTTAATCTAGAAATCTACCTTTGTCATTTAAGCAAACAATACAAATCTGCTAATCCCAGTGGCTTTCATGTAGTCACACCAGCAAAGAACTTGATTTACTTCATGAGAGAGGTTAAAAAAAACCCAACCTACAGTTCCCATTACATTTCCCTTATTCATTCAATGATCAAATGCATGGAGGTCCTCATTTCTACCCCACAAGCTTGGGTTTCCATTTTTAAACTGACTGAATGACAGGGGATAAGGGATGATGACGGCCTGTCACCATTCACTTCTGGAGCTGGCAGGCTGGAGCGGAGTGCTTTGCCAAGGTACAAGCTCAAGAAAGAGATGCCAGACCCTCAGCAATGACTGTGCTGGGCTTCTGAAGCAGTTATACTGTTCAACCTCTAATCAGTGACTGCTGTCTGTGAAGATCTTTTTGCCTTGCTGGTGCTGAAGAAGGAGGTGCTGCTATCACACCAAAAGGGCCAGGGTTACTAATCATGAGGTAACAATCGTGAAAGTGCACGTTGGCTGCAAGAGTTAAGCTGCTGTGCAGCCTGAAGACTGCCTGTAGAAGAGAACTGAAGAAAGGACACTGCTTTTCAGCCTGACCCCAATTCCAAATGTAACTATTGTTAATATCATCCTTACAAAACTAAATACCAACCCTCAAACTCATCTCCATTGTCCTGCCCTTAACATTTCCAAGGCATAATCATTTCTTAAAAACAGCCACTTTTAGACTAATGCATTTTGCTTCTCCAACACAAGAGGTCTCCTGTGTTTGCAGCTCACAATAGGAGCCCCGCTGACCTGGTTTTGTATCCAAGTTTTCAGTTCAAATTACACCAAGAGTTTCTTAATGAAAACATGACTTTATATTCCCCCTATAAGACACGTTCCTATGAACTTGTCTGTACAGATAGTAACCAACATGCACTCAGAAAACATGTCCCAGAAACTTTAGTTTATTCTTTCTTATGCTTCTGAATTTAATGAGGGAGGGAGAAAGTAAAAGAAAAAAGAGCCAAAGTACAGAATCCAGCTGAAATTAAGCTCAGTTTTGAGTCAAGCTCATGAGAAAACCTGTGTTAGGTAGCATAACCACCTTTACTCTCTTATTCCATTACAAGATTTTTGGAGTGCAATGAGCCTGGTGAAGTCTTGGGGGTCTGGATGGATGGCAGGCCTGTCACCATTGATTGCAGTTATATCTAGAAAGGCTTGCATCTCTTGTCTTGATATTATTCATTAGAAACATAGCTGTTAATATTTTGCATTTTAGAAATGCTAGGTCTGGTACCAACTCTGGCATAAATCACAATGTAGCTAGCAAGTGTAAAACAGGTGTGAGGGAAGGAAACAGGACTTGTTTAAGATTATTCAAATGCCTTGGCCTCGGTTTCTTTAAGCAGGAGGGGGGAAAAAATCAACTTAGCTAAGACAAGAACACTGGGAAACAGCGATTTCTCCTTCATAAAGAGTTAGAGAGCAAAGCTCTTAGGACTGCAGCATTCAAATAAGAATCAGCATTTTAGCTGGAGACAAATGCACTAATCACAGTGATGAACACAGCTGAACTAAATGTCTCAGCAAAACCACTCAGTAATGGCATTAGTCATGATAAAGGAAATGAGTATTTTCAGGATAGGACACACTCAAAGAATACAAACAGAATCCTTTGTGCCTGCTTCTATGGAGGAATGATTCAGAGTATCTATTTGAACAACTTGTTCCTAAAATAGCAGCACAGTTCAAGACATTCTTTAAAGAAATGCATCTGGAAAAGAAAGAGCCGCTCCATAAATTGTTTTTTAATTGTCCAGATGACCAATTCCTCTATCACCAAGCAGGAACAGTTTAGCAGGGGAAAAAAAAAAAAAAAAAAAGAATAGGATGATTACAGGAACATTAAGGGTTATTTTTAAAGTAAATTGAAACAAACAAAACAAACCTCTAATTTACCTTTAAGCATTCCTAAACTTACCCTTTATTAAAAAGTGACTGATCTTTCCTATACTCTATAGGACTTTGAGCCCATTTGTAAAGTAATCTCCTTTTAACCACCTCTGCTTCACACACTGATCTTTTCCTCCAAGCACATTAGCTTGCTCTGTGTGAGAAAATGCCAGTGTAACTGAAGAGATTACATAAAGATTTAGCAGTAAAAATTCCTAGAAATCAGATTTTTTCTAAATCACATCACATGTAAGAACAAATTATGCTAAAAGGGTGATAATTTTTCTTATTGTTTAAAATTTGGAAGCAATACTTCCAACAGGCTTCTGGATAGGAAGAAATAGACAATAGAAGCATTCCACTACTCTGATCACATATCTCAGTGACTTATAGCTGATGACGATTAACCGTATCACAAGTCTTCATTTCAAATGCTAAATAAAATGTCTAGTGGTAGCTAATATCCACAGCTTCTGATTTTGTGTCTCATGTTCTTTGATGTGTTACTGACCTCTAGTCGAGGAGTTCTGGAATTGCAGGGCAGAGCAGCTCCCACATAAACAGATGGCATCTGAAGAACTATTACAAAATTCTAACAAAGAAGTGAAAAGCTGGAGGACTTCTGCCTCCTTTCAGCTGTGGTCACGAAGAGGAGGCACTGCAAAGTGTAGACAAGCACTAGCTGTGAAGCAGATGGAAGGTTTACATGAGGATTGTGAGATCTGAGGTAGGAACATCATGCATTTGCACTTCTTAGTTTTTAGTTTTCATGTCTTGTAACTCATTTAAACCTCTAATGGAAAGTGAAATGTTATTGATCTGCAAACAAGGATATGAGAAACTTTGAGAAATCCAGACCTGGTTACTGTTTCAAACTAGTAAGTGTGTGAGAGAGAGAAGGGAGAGATGCAAGAGAGATGTGGGAGCCTTATGAAGCCCAACAAGCATGGAAATTCCACCCTGTGCCATCCAACCTTGACACGTAAACCAAATACTTCCCTGAATAGTGAACTGACCTTAAACACAGACCACCAAGATATTTTTTTTCTAGCAGAAAAGAAATCTTACTAATACTCAGTTACCCTCTCAGGCAAGTCTCTTTAGCCCACTGGCTTCCTCTGGTAGCACCAGCACTGGGACGCACGGGCCACGATCTTGTGGCACTGGTTCAGCAAAGCATTTTAAACACATGCTAAGCTAACATACTCAAGTGTTTTACTGAATACAAATGGACTTAAGTGCATGGCTTAGTGCTTTACTAGATCAGGGCCTACCTGTATTTAACAAAGATAAATGAAGGTTAGCACTTATTTCTTTCACAAAGTGAATATTAAGAGGCAGCAAAAAATTCTGGTTTCATTTGCATGGGTTTACACCAGAAAGAACATAATTATTTTAATAGACCAACATGGAACAAACATAGAGAATACTCGAGGTGTTCCCACCAAGTATTATCTTGGAAAAGGGTAATTGCAGGCAGAGTAACAGTTACAGAAACAAATAATCCTCAGAAGAAATGAGGGTTTGCAAATTCTTAAAATATGAAGACCCATTTAAAGCAAACCCACGACAGCTTCCCTGCCCAGAATGCTATACCTCCAAAATAAATAGCTTTAATCTGTGCTAATCTTATTTCAGCAAAGAAAAGCTAAAGCTGGAGACAAGAAAATTATTATACTATCAAGTTCAATAAGCCAATCTATTTGTTTTTAACATCCCTGACCTTGATTTTGTTTAGTAAAACAAAGTATCCAGGTTTTCCAGCAGAGCAGATAAAGGAAAAAGATGAGTATCCCACAGCTGCATGTAATGAGGGCTCCCTGAGTAATGGATCACATCCTTCTTGCTGTGAAATAGTTGAGAGGGCTCAAGTAAAGAGAATCATTTCCTTCAGCGCAAGATCAAACTCACTTTGAAAACAGGAAAACGTGGGAAGTATTAGGCTAGGCTGTAGGTTCAATCAAGGATAGATATTATACACTTCATACCTGCCAAGATTTGTCTTCTAGGAATTATATCCTAATTCTATTACCAGGAAAATATTTCAGAAAAGGCTCTGTTCTTTAAAGCTGGAATAGCAGACACAGAGATGAAAACAAACTTTTTCCAGACATGTGATTAATACTTGCCCTTTTATTAGGCAATTTGTTGGGAGAAAAAGCCCTGCTTGAAACTCACTGCAGTTCTTGAGGCAGAGAAAGCATTTTTTTGGCTCTGCAGGAGCTACGCAGCCTGGCTTTCCAGGAAGGTGGAGAGAGAAGCGTGTCCTTCAGACAGCAGTATCAGGGTGAGCCTTTGAGGCAGCACAACAAAGCTTGACAGTGGGGTGGGTACGAGGAGAAATGGAAGAAAAAGCTGCTCCTCCATTTTTCAGAAAAGAATTACCACTTGCCTTTTCCAGTTGGGCACCTGTTCTTTATGGCAGCATCTCCTCAATGCAGATTAGAGTCACCTATAAACCACATTCAGAAAGCTTTGGAAAAGCAGAAACAGTTAAAAGCACCAGGTAAAGCAATCAATGTCCTTTTAGGTCCATGTGTGCTTACAATTCCTATCCTACCTCAAGTAAAAACTCCATCTCTGTAGGCTGTAGACCCCTACCTGTAAAACAAGGGCAGTAATCTTCCCTGAGCACCCCTTTCTCATGCAGTCTGAGCACTGGGGCACAGACATCACTCCCTTTCTGCAAACAGAAACCGCTTAAACCCAACTCAAGCTTTCAACACTGCCAATGTGAATAATCATTTGTGGAGCCAGATTAGAACTGGCATTTTTAATACCATGAGAAGCTGCATGAATTGGGATTTTCCCATCACTTTCTTGTTGCCAATATTTTAAAGTTTTCCTGAAAACAAAAATTACAAAAAAATCTGGTGTAAAAACTTGAAATGACACTTGTGAAATGAGCCGTTTCATTTTGACAGAGGTGAACACTTTCTTTCTGAGGTCAAAATTTTTTGTTTTGACTTTATTATTTTCACATAGTAATTGCATTCTCATTTGTTATAATATCCTCTTATGTCAAAATTATGCAATATAATAAACATTGAAATAAAACTGAAGTGAAAGTCCCATATCTTATCAAAGAAAAAAAAATTTCAATAAAACTGTCACAAAAGCAATCTCTCTATGTAAGACAGTTTGATTTAATCAAATAAACATTTTCCTGGCAAAAAAAAAAGTCTGCAGTCAGATAATACTCAGCTCTTACAATCTCTATAAAAGATAGGATCAAGTGTACCCTGATGAAGTTTGTCAATGATACCAAGCTGAGTGGGGAAGTGGACACTTCAAAAGGGAAAGAAGGACACCCTGAAAGAAGGCCTGGACAGGCTGGAAGAGAGGGCTAACAAGAGCCTTTCAACATTCAGCAAGGACAATGTAAGGTCTTGCACCTGGGAAAACATAATCCAGGAGTGCTGGGATCTACCTGGCTGGAGAATAGCTCTGTGAAAAAGGACCTGGGGGTCCTTGTGGCCAACAAGCTCAATACATATGTACTGCAGCAGCAAAGAAAGCCAACAGCGTGCTGGGCTGCATCAACAAGGGCATCACCAGCAGAGATAAAGAAGTCATTATCACACTCTACTCAGCCTTGTCAGGCCACACCTGGAATACCAGGTTCAGTTTTGGTCCCTGCTATACAAAAAAGATATGGACAGGTTAGAGAGGGTCCAAAGAGTGGCCGTGAAGATGACCAAAGGACTGGGAAGCCTGCCTTATGAAGAAAGGCTGAGAGAACTGGGTTTGTTCAGCCTTGAGAAAAGAAGGCTTAGAGGATACCTCATTACCACATTCCAGTATTTAAAGGGTGACTACAAAGAAGGTGAAGACTCACTTTCTACAAGGAGTCACATGGAAATATGAGGGGTAATGGGTACAAGTTACTCAAGGGGAGAGTTCGATTGGACACAAGAGGAATTTTCCAAATGAGAACAATCAACCATTGGAATAATCTCCCCAGGGAAGTGGTCTGGGAAGACTTGGCAGATCTGAATACCCCTAGACGTCTGCAGTGCCCAAAACCAATATATACAAAATAGCTCCCTTTCCAGCCTTGTTCTCTTTAGATTTCTGTTCTCTCTCTCTCCTTGCTGGATCCTAATCTTTCAGATCACAGCTTTATATCTGATTTCACTGTTCATTACATCTTTCTGCACTCTTCCTCCCTGCTGCTTCAATCTATTCCCCCCTCCGTGTCCAGCTGCACCCACAGAAATATCACAACTTTCCCTCTTGCTTACTCAAAGCTGGGCCTTCACACACTGCTGGATAAAAGCATTCCTCTACTACTCAGCATTGAGCCAAGTGCTAAAGACAGAGGGCAAAAGGCTCTCTGCTGCTTCATATGGTGGATCTTGACATTGGTAATCTTTCATATGCAGAACTCCCACAGACTTTAAAAGATCTGTGCACGTAGGCAGAGAAGAACATTGGAGTCAGAATCCACCCATGCAGATCTGAAGTTAATTTCCATTAGCTAGGAACTCAAACACAGAGGCATGAAAAGTTTTGACACAGAGTCACTTGGCTGGGAGTTTCTGATGTGAAGAGCAAGAAGGTCTATAGCCTAGAAAACTGTAAAGTGCTGGAAAATCTAGTTACCAAGAGGGTGATTTCATTCTTTATGTAGCGTTTCACATTTGAATGCTAAGTATCCACTAGAGGAAAAAAAAAAGAATTCTACATTCAACAAAGGATCTCAGCTGCAGCCACCAGGCACTTCCCGAATGTAGTCTGAGACTCTCTCTATCCTAAAGGTCTGAAACATAAGCTGAGCACAGTGCCCTGCAAAAGCTGGGTGATGACCATGACATTATGACCATTTTGCCAATGGTGACACTGCTGCCTATCAGAGAAAATACACATTAGCTCCAGGAATTAAGAAACATTCCTGATAGCAGCATCATATCTATATCCCAGCCTCCATGCTGTGGAACACTCTATCCAGCAGGGGACTCCACTTGACCAATACAACACAGCAGCAAGTCACTAATACATAATTAACGTGCACCAGTGATTAATTAGGTAGCATCTGACCAACAGACAGGACACGCAGCTTGCCTTTGCCTGTCTCACCACACAAAACCACTTGCAACTCGTACAGCCAGCTATTAATTCAAAACGTACCCCATTTCCCCCAGCAAGCACAGGCCAAAGGGGGGATTCCAGGCTGTTGCACAGCACAGTATGTAGCTACAGCATTTCCATACACTCCAGTGTGCACAGCAGGCCTGAAATTAGACCCAAATTCTTCCTTTGCAAACAGCATGCTGTAAACATTCAAGCAGAGTGTTACAAAGCACACCCAAACACACCGCCGCCTCTGTTTTTCAAAGGTTCCTATTGCTTCTGCTTTGTAAATAGAGTCCTTTTGTGTTAAAAACTTTTATGTTGCACATCTATACACTAGAAACAATGTCATGAGCTATGATTGACTGATGTACAGCTGTTCAGGGATGAAAATTTTAATTCCATTGCTTAATCACTCCTGTACATTAGCTTATTAACAGAGGCCTGTTTATTGACTCTGCTTCTTGCCAAGTGCTTACGCCGGCTACTCTGGAGTCCCCAGTGGAATCTCTCCATACATGTACCACAGGTAACAATTCCTGCTGATCCAGCATCATGCTGTTCTTCCAGCTGTTCTGGTGCCATCCTGAGAAATAAGGTCAGCACTGGCATCTCATTTATTTCCTGATGCTTGGCTTGCATCCTCTTCCCTCTAGAGAGAGCGCTGTTCACAAGAGCACTTTACTTTTATTGCTCCTGTTAAGCTCTTTTGTTCTCCAGTGGAGGCTGCTCAGCCTGGCAGAGCCAACAGCTCAAGCTCTCCAGAAGCAGCGTTTTTGTTTGTTTGAAAACAGGGGTCTTCTCCCTTTGTCTCTGCTGGTTTTGCATTTACTCAACCAATTCCATAACAAAACTCACATAGCTTTGCTCTTGCAAGGGCTTTTTTTACTGTTACGCCTCAACTGAGCGTAGGCAGAAGGCAACTGCTGGCCGGGTGCTAGGTGGATGGCAGTCCTGCTCAGCCACTTGTGCAATTATTCATGAATGCCCTTGCCCCGAGCACGTGGATACCAGTCTTGATTCACTTGCTGTCAGAGCCAGTTCTGCTTCACGTCTCCCCAAAAGATTACTGGATTTTGATTAAGAAAGGTCAAGGACAGCTTTTCCCTTCTAATATAGAGAGATCAACTTGAGGAAAACACATACTCATCACCTAGCACTAGGACTTTTATCTCCACTTGAAAAATTAAATTGCCTGAAGTGATGGGAGGCTTAGGGCAGAGAATGTACAAGAATGCTTTCATGCAAAAAAAGTCCTAAATAATTTATATACATGCTATAATTTTAAGTCCCTAAAGGGGCTTTTTACAGGTGTGTTAACAGAACAAAACACAAAGCTCAGGTAGCCAAGTGTAAGATAGTACCCATTTGCCAGATCAATTTTAAATGTACATTGTATTACTGACCTAGCACACCAGAAATTAATCTAAATCTGTAATGCTTTGATGTATCTCCCCAAAATAACTTCCCCAATATTTGATTTTCCTTTGAAGGAAAGTGTGTCAGAGAAATAATTAGCTCTAGCTGCAGACTCCAAACCTCTGCCTGGCACTGTTCTCGATAAAACACACCTTCAACTAGTGTGAAATTGGTACTGCTATGCCAAATCTGCTACATGAAACTTCAGTATCTCACACCAGCTGAGGATCTAAGTATACATGCATAAGTGAGGGAAGAATAGGTTTTCATCAGAAATAATAATGCTGCAGAACACAGCATCTAGGGCTGAATAAAACAAATGTCAAGTTCGTAAGAAATACATTCTTCTAATTGAGTTTAGGGTACTAAATAACTGCTGTCTTCTAACAGAATCAGATTCATGGTGGGTATCTCTACATTAATTAGGAATAAGACTGTCACATGGGTTTTAATGAAATAAAGTTATGTCTGTGGCTTCTCTAGGATATTAAAGTCAATTTATCTGAGGAAGGCAAGTAATGGCTGGCTTTTCGTTTCTGTAGGAATTTCAGCAGTTCATTGAGGAAGGTAGCACGAGCTGGCACTGTCTGAACAAGCTCTTACCTGCTAGGGTACAAATTCTGAGTGTCTCGATTACCCAGATGGAATTGCAGAAATCCTGCAGGCTGATAGAACAAAACACAAAATACTGACAGCACACTAGAGCAGCACAGCTCTTGGCTGTGAGCATAAGGTACAGACAGCACTTAAATAAATACTCAACAAAAACATTTTTCTCAGATACAAGCTCCCAGACATATTTACCTCAGTGCATTTGGCCATGTGGGAATTTACTTACCAGCATAGCTTGGGTCAACTAACGCTCCACAGCCCGTGTGGCTGAGCTCTACACTAAACTTAAAACTACATGGAAGGCTTTTAGCTATCCTAGTCCAAAACAAAGACTGCCAAGCCCCACTTAGCACCTAAGAAAGCAAACATCCACATTTCTGTCACTGAATGTGACAGCCCTTAAGTGCACTGAGCAGTTCAGCAACGACAGCCCAGCGAACTACAACTGCTAAAGGTTCCCATGTGTTCCCACTCGTGGGGCCTCACTGAACCAATCCTCATGAAAAACCACAGAAAAGCATAGTGGTGTTAACCTTAACCCATCTCATTTAGTGTTTCAGTGATGAAAGCACTCATTTCACACACGTTAATTAAAAAAATTCAGATCCCCTCCTGTATGGTAAGAAGCATGAATCTCAAATTAAAGCTTTTATTTCAAATTATTACATTTGGAATGAAACTCAAAGTTTCTCTTTCAGCACTAGTCAGAGGTAATGCTGATGACAGCAGACACCTCAGTCCTTCACCACTATCAAATGCCTCCTTGACCACTCCAGCCACAAGCCTCCTAGAAGTGGACAGAACCCGTTCACTGATACACAGCTCTGCACAGCCTTTCAAACACAGAAGTTCCTCTTTTTCCACCTTTCACATCACAAGTTTCAGCACAAAGAATGAATTCTAGCTCTTCACTCACTACAGAACGGACGGCCACAGAGATATTACACAGTATGGGGGCCCTGAATACTCTGCATGGCCTTTTCAGAAGTGTTGTGAGCTTGTGTTTGAAAACACAACTGCAGAAGATCACTCTGACTACTTCGGTGTAGTAAGGGCTGTAACAAGACAAAAGCAATAGCTGGTGTTTTGATACAAACAGGATTTTACTTTAATCCAAGTGTTTTCTGTACAACAGAAAGGTTTTATACCCAAAAAAAGGAAGCGTTGCAAGAACACACACAAAGAAGTTTCTGAACCCTAGTGCTTCAGGAAGCCAAGCATTTTTTTTAGGAAAAAACCATGGGAGGTATTGTTATAGATGTTATAATCCTGGTTTGGATCAGTCTCCACCATGTACAACTCTCCTGCATGGACATCGTCAAAGTCAGCACTGAAGTTGTCAGGATTAAACCGAACCCATACAGTATACCTGTAGTCAACTGTACGCATGGAATAGCCCATGATCCTGATGTCTTTCAGCTTGGGCTTGTCAGAGTTCCACTGAGGAGTGTCTGCAGGGCGGGGATACTGGCTGAAAGCTGGTGGTTCTTCATTAAAACACCCGTAAGCATCATCACACCCATCCTTCTCCACCTTCTTCTCAGAGGCATTAAAATACCGGACAATGCTTGCCCCCTCAGTGCACAGGGCAACATGAAATGAAGTCTCCGGGCACACAGGAGGAACTTGCAGGCCAGCAAGTTCAGCAAGCGTTGAAAACAAAGACACAAGCTCAACTACTTTTTTGCTTTGCCCTAGAAGGAACATCAAAATACAAGTTATGGACCATGAGGGTTTGACAGACACCAGCAGAACATTTCAAAAACATATTCCAATAACTAAGTTGGCGTTTTATTGAAAGTGCTTTGTACTGGATTTGTGGGGTAAAAAAAAAAATAAAATATCAAGGCAATTAAGGTGTGGCAGGTAGCTGTGAAGATGTTAGTCTATGCATTTCTGATGTATTTTTAATGAGAAAATTTTTGCACTTATTTTTCTCACCTGTGCAGCTTTCAAGACAATATTCATTACTTTGAAAAAGAATTCTTCAGAAAGACAAAGCAAATTCCAGTGTCAATAGTTCAACATCAGTGCCTCCATCAAAACAGTTTCCAATGCCACCAATTTTGAAGTACAGATGCTACACAGAGGATGTTTACTAATCTCTGTTGGAAAAACAGCAGCTGCCACTACAAAAGGTAGGTCAAGTATCCTTTTAGGCATCTACACCACACAAAAATAAATCACCTGCTGTGTTAACACAGACATCTAGCTGCTTCTGCTAAAGCAAATCTAACCCAAGCAAAAGCTTGTGTCCAAAGATTCCCTTCACCATCTCGTTCCTCATCAGTACAAGATGCACAGCCAATGACACTGACTCAAGCTGCCTGTAGACAAAGTATCATTACATCACCACTTCTCCTTTACATGTATCAGCTGCAAATAAAAAATAAATGATGGGAATTTACCTTGAGGTACCAAGCCTAAAACGTGGCTAAAAGGGTCAAGGTAGGGGAAGATCCTCTCTCCTTGACTAGCAGAGGAAGTTGTCATTCCTGGTACATAAAACATCAGCGGCACACGGGTAGCAACATCAAAATTGCTGTATTTTGCCCATTCACCATGTTCACCCAGGGACCATCCTAGATGACAAAGAATGCAATTCAGAGCAGATACTGGGTTGCAATTTAGCAGCCATTTCTTTTTCACTGTGAATTGACTCTAGCTGTTGAGGTCACTAGTCTGTTATCAAGGGTATATTGAAAGGCAAATAACAACCTGTATTTAAAGATAAGATTTTTCTCTAATGTGAAAGCTATTTCAACAGCCACCTAAATATTGCAAATTTATACTCTTTTCTTAAGGAAATCTCGCACCTTTCCTTATTTCCCCTACTCTAGATTAGAATTAGGAACTCGGCATTAAAAGAGCAGAAAAGAAGAACGGAGGTGTGTCACAGTGCCTGCAAGTGCCTCCAGATCAATTCTACAAAGCACTCATTTAAGTTCTGGGCAGCTGCCAGCTCTCCAATACTCTTGTTAATGCTGTAACATCCCTTGGAGCCAAGGCTGCTATCTGTGCCAGGCTGCCATATCAGGATGTTACCCCTGAGGAAGCACTAGAGATCAAAACTCTTTAGTTCTCCTCTTCCTCTTGGAAGAGGTGTCAACAAGACTTCCTTCCAGGCAGATTTGTTGCCAACTTCACTTTGGGGGGAAGACAAAGGAGCTCTATGACAGCTATGTTAACACATCATTTTTTTGGATCACTTTGCTAGTCATGGTACTGGAAACACCAACTGTTTACAGTTAACCACAGCAAGGAAAAGAGGAATTCATTTTACAAAGGAAAATTCAAGTCAAAGTGGTAAGTCAGAAGGGGCATCTATGATTGCTTTGTACCAGAAGAATTAATCCCACTGCTCTACAACTCAGAAGGGTTTGTTTATACACATACACTCACCAGGCAACTCAAATTAACTAAATATGTGACTTTAAACTGATTTAGTTAAGCCATATACTAACTGTATTAAGCCAGCTAAGCCATCCCCCAATTGAAGGGATCATTGGGGGGTTATTCTAATGAATATTAGAGTATTGAAACAAACATTAAGTGCTTGAGGTATTTGCTCCACGATTCAAAATAAGTCTTTCACCACCAAGATCCAGAACAAGCAAGGGGGGGAGCCATATTGCTACCAGTTTAGATGCTCTGCAAGCAGCAATGACAAGTGCAAGAAAACACACTTCAGCAGTTAATGAGAAAGCCTGTCACCCACTGTACCAGATGGCTCTCTACAAATTGTAAAGGGGGGAGGAGTGGTTGCTATCCTTTCACAGCACTGTTCCCAGCAGAAGTCACTCCTTGGGTAGGAGGTGGGAATACAGCAAGCTCAGCCCAGTGTCCTGGCAGACACTCTCATCACTAAGCAGGTTGAGGGTTTGCTGATTAAAGAGAGGTGCCTGCAGGGGCACATCACTGTGCAGCCACAGAAGCCTGCATCAGTCCATTTAATTCAAGACAAGACCAGCCAGATACACAAGGTATGGTAGCTCTGCTCTACGTCATATAAACACACACTTGATTAATATGCCAGCACTGAGTTGCCCAACGAAGTTATTAACAGCGAGCTGTAGAAAGATTTAAATGCTTACCATGATCAGCAGTAAAAACTACTATTGTGCTATTTGAGAGTCCTACATCATCCAAAGCATTCAAGAGCAGCCCAACTTGTGTATCCAGGTAAGAAACTGCTGCATAATAGCTCTGACGAATCTGACGCTGCAAGTTAAGAAAACAGGAGAGAAAGAACAAAAAAGTTAGCTTTTTCCTGCACACACACAGAGGAGAACCAGGTGGCTGTGCAAGTAAGGGAACTAAAGGATTTTACTTGTAAAGCTTTATTTTTCAAGTGTCTGTAGCCTGATTAGTGTTCCAGAGACGGTAAACAGGGAGGGGGGTAGTTAGAAAATTCTATCTCCCAGAAGTTCTTTGAAGCAAGATGTTGCAAACCAATCTGTTCTGCTTCTCTTAGGTCCAGCCAGTGCACCTTACTCTGGCATAAGCACTGGAAAGTCAAGGAAAATCTTGCAAAAGAAGATACACTGAGTGGTGGCTTGAAACAAATAAACATATTCAGGTAATGAAAGCCAACACCACATTGGTAGCTGCTACATACACTCTCATATATACAAACAAGGAGCACATAATTCTATAACTAGTTGATAGCTGATTTCTTCCTCCCTGTCTACACTAGCCTGACTGCAGTTATGCTGAAGGTTTGCATACAAAGCTAGAGGTGACTGCAAGGCAGGGAATTCATAGTATTTTCAAACTGTCAGTTGCTGAATACCTGGGAACATCTGAGAGCAGCCGACTGCTCTGTTGCATTTGAACAAGGCAATCTGACTTCAATGCACCATAGTACAGCTCACCTGGAAGTCATCTGGAAGTGGTCCATAAGGGAAACTAACATTTAATGCTTCCACATCATCCCTCCGTCTGATATCCGTCCAGGGGTTGTACGCCACAGAAGGCAGTTTCGCAGGCACCCAGGGATCTGGGGCTAACGTGATGTTTTCCAAGGGGTACAACTTGAGAAATTCCTTTGCAATATAAACACACATAAAGACTGCGCTCACTTCTAATGTCTACTGTAAACTTCATGTTGTAAAGCAGCGACTTTGCATGACCCTTTAATATTCTTAGAGTTTACAAGGCTTCACTCCCCCTCCCCTAGGGTGTAAAAGGTGGCAATACTACGTAAGTCAGCCCCAACCAATCCTTGAAAAATACTGAGTTAGTAAATACCTAAAAACAGCCTCCTGTATCTCAAAGCAACACTGAAATAAATGCTCCAACATCACTTCCTCTGAAATGAGTAGGAGTGTCGCTACCAACTCAAACAGGGGATGGAGTATCTTGTAAAGCCTCATTGTGTCACAGTCCATCAAGCTGAACGCTATCTCCACGCAACAGCAGTCACTATTATGGTGGTGGAATCCTGGCTTTTGGCTGAGTAGTCACAACTCATTCTCATTAAACATTCTGAAATGCAACACAGGTGACTGCTAAAGTTACACCAAATCAAGGCTGGTTTTCAGCTTGCTATCCAGAAAGAATAGCAATAAAGCATTTGTGGAAACAGTTTTGAAAAGCAAAAGCAACGCTCGCCTAAGTTCCTTTCCCTGCAGGCTCCAGTTTCCTCACCTGTGGGTACCGCAGTGGGATATGCGGTTTGTGGTATCCGACAGCCAGAAAGAATTTTTGCTTGTTGGTTTTCATTACATTCAATAAGCGTATGGCCTCTTCAGTGCTCTGAATATCAGGCAGAGTACCACTGGGCATTTCTGTCACATCCACCGGGCACACCAAGTTAGCATGAAGTTTTCCATCTTTTCCCTTACAAGTCTTTATTAAAAAAACATACATTTCAGTTAAGTAACTTCTGTAAAAGAAAAGAAGTCCTCTGTTTCTTAACTCTCAAATCAATTTATTTCACAATCCTTCTACTAACAAAAGACCACAGATGCGATAAGAAAAGGAATTTCACTATTTCTGTGAACACAAAAGGTGTCGAGTACATTTATGACGGAGGACACAGCTTCAGGAGCTGAAGAATGCAACTTCCATGTCTATGGAAAAGCAGAATCCTTTCTAAAGCTGGGCTGAAGATTAAAAGTAGACATTTGGGAAACACACAGCTTCCATGATGGATAGAATCTCTGACCTACTGGCAAGAATGCAGAATTTGGTTACACTATATACAAGCATTTTCACTCCTCCTGATCCCAAGAGCTCATAGAAAGCTGCCTGGAAGCTACCAACTTAGTTTCTGAGCAAATGCCAGCAGTGAAGAATAATAAGTTAGGCTAAACAGATGCCATGAAAAGGTGGGTTCAGTAGGGTGTTTGGGAAAGTTACTAAATGAACATAAAGTATGTCAGGATGCAAATATTGTTGTTGTTAACACCAGCCTTTTCAGCAGTAAATGCAAGAACAAAGCATCACCAAAGCTGTCTGTAGCCTCCTGGCTGGAGTTCCCAGCTTTGCAGTGCAGAGATTCCAGCACACGATGCTATCACAATGTTCATATAAACACAACACATTCTTTTGGGCCACACCTAAGGGCAACTTTCTAGAAAAGTGAATCGGATTATAAAGTTTCATATTATTTAAAGACTATTTTAATTATGACCTCCACCTGCTCAGTCCTGGGCTCTTTATTAAGTTCACCAAGGCAACTGACCATGTTTTGTTACTTGCTAAGCAGAGCAAGATTAGTGTGGAAGTTGACAACTGCACTTTTCAGATAAAGGAATGCATGACCTGGACGCAAATTAAGATCACTCTTCCTTGCAAGCACATTTATATCTCAGTAACTTAAGTTTCCAAATACTAATTTAGAAATACTTAAAATATTTGCAGGATGGGCACATGAATTAAAATGGCACACATCTGAAGAGATAAGCCTTCTTTTAGATGACAAACAGAACCTCAAACTGGCTAGCTGTTTCCCTGCACCAGGTTGCAGTCTCAAAAATACTCACGGAATAGCCTGTGCTTGACACAAAGAACTTGGTTATATCATGAAAACTCTTCTTTATTAGGGTCCCACACATCACCCTTACCTTATCATTTTCATACTTCTCAGTTGAAGGATGAAAAGGTGGAATGGACCAACTGTATGGATAATCATCTCTGTAATTGGATGAAACCCCTGAAAAGGTTAAGGACATTAGAAATGCTCCAATAGTTCACCAAACCAGGAAGAGCTGAAACACAAGTTTAACTTGTTTTCCGTTGTTGTTTTTGGATTTTTTTTTAATATGCTAAATGAAGAAAAACAACTGAGACAACTGAGAAAAACAAGAAATAAAAGTAAAAAAAGTTTAAGACGGACACTTTTCCCTGAAATGCACCTTGTACTGATAAGGGAGGCTCGAGCCTCTTGAAGAGCCTTACTTTTAGGGAAGAGCAACAAAAAACCCACCAGGATTAGTAACAGTCTTCATGTACATCCTTAATTAGCTTTACTATCAATTGAAAGTTTATATATCCATACAAGTTTAGTTCTGGAGTAAAGAATTGTCAAAAAGAGGGTCAGTATTAATGGTATTTTTCAATTTAGAAGCGCTACTGCTTTTTAACTAGTGAACTAATTTCCTGTTTAATTGGTATCGTGTCTTACATTCTCTACCTTCTGATCCATACAGGCAGCCTATTATGAAACATAAAATGTGTATATATAAACTAAGCCAATGAGGCTGTTCAGTAATTTCAGCTTAGCAGACACCTAACTTTCAGACGTATTTTTAGAATGTTAGACATTTATTCCCACAATCTCTAGACAAAATGTGAAAATAGTCCTTACATATGTCTTCTAACTAAATTCATCTCTAATGCCTTCAGTTTTAAAATCAAGATTTAAAGACAACCTACAATCATTGCACAATCTGGCTCACTATTATGATTTAGGTTGTCAATATAAATAAAAATTTCACAGTTCATACTTTTACATGAGGCCCATTTGAGAGGATATACATGTTATGCAGATGACAATTCAAACCATACCAGGATGAAAAACTTTCCCCACAGACAGGGTCGTGTAGCCATTCTCCTTGAAGTACTGGGGCATCGTGGAATAGTTTCCTGCATGTACTCTCCAGTAGGAGTAGAAATCATACAGTCGGGTAGTATCAGGTCTGCGTCCAGTAAGAAACGACACTCTACTGGGAGCACAAATGGCTTGCTGAGGAGAGAGGCAGCCAAAAAGATAATCAATGTGGAACAAAAAGCAAAAATACATATAAACTGATTTAGGTGTAGCTGGGCAAAACATCCAAAGGCCCAGGAATGGCAGTGAAAGCGTTTCCTATCACTCCAAGCTGGAATTAACAGCATCCTTATTAAGAATATCAATTCCCCGTTGCAAGCTTTTAGCAAGGCACACATTTGCTATCTATAATTTTTCCTCAAATAACCCATTCCCAAGCACTAGAAGCTTTGGTTATGCAGCTAGTAGTGCCAAAAAAAGAAAAAGTCAGATTGCGCTAAAACCAGCACTTTTGAAATGTAGTAGCTCACACTCACACAAAACTAAGCAGAAGGGGCAGATGGACTCTGCTGACAAAAACCTGAGTTCTAGATGATCTGGATGGCCTAAAGAGTGACGAAGAGGATACACATATTGAAGGTCCAGCTTACAGTCCAAAGGCCTCATCATTTCTGTTTCAGACTGGCAAGAACCATGCTTTACTGCTTTAAAGTCCTCATCCCTAGTCAGAATTAGACACAAACTTCTAATTTCTCAGCAGAAACTCAGGAACATACCTATCCTATGCAAAGTATTCAAGTAAAGAGCAATTAGTGAGATTTTTAGTCCTGTATTTACAAGTGATGCTTACCACACAAGCTGCCCTTTCATGAAAGTCTATAGAATATATTTCCTCAAATGAAAAAAAAAAGTAAAAAAATAATCTTTTATACACAGTAGAAAAAAATAACTTTAATTTATTAAAACAGCATTTTTAAGCCGTGTTTTACTACTAACAGGGAAAAAGTTTGAGTGACATTACACTCCTCCAAGGTCTACACAAATATCAACATTCAAATGCCTTGTTTTCATTTTCCTCACCTCAGTACAGACAGGTTCATCCAGCGCAGTTCAGCCCAACCATTTATTTTCTCCTGGAAATACTTAAGGTTAATAAATACCTGCTTTTTCCAGTGGTCTGCCTAACACCTCCTGTGATAAAACCAGTAATTATTTTGCATAGAGAAAATATTTCTTAGCGAGTTATTTACCTCACCTGCGCATAAGCATTGCTGAACACAGCACTTTGAGCAGCGAGCTGGTCGATGTTTGGAGACTTCACCAGCTCATCCCCGTAACAGCCCAACACAGGGCGCAGATCATCCACAACTATGAGCAGGACATTCATGCCATCTGTGAGCAAACAGAGTTAGGAACACATTCATTCAGCTCCAGGAAGTAGGGGCTGCTTTACACAGGCTGCTCTATCAGTTTTTAAATCTTAAGTATATTTAAGGAAAAAAGCACACACTCAGCAAGATCCAGGATCTCTGTAAGGAATGTGAGCACTGGGATCAATCCCTTCCACACGCAGGAACTCTTGTGTGGCCCAGAGGGAACCACAGTGGCTTCAGTTCCCGCTTCACTGCCTCCTCCCGGGCGTTCGCTCCAGCGGCCTGCGGGAAGGCGCTGTGGAACTGTGGAACAGGGGTGTTTGACAGTGACCCCTGACTCTGCGGGGTGCGCAGGCACAGGCAGACCCGGGGCGCTGCTCCCAGGGGAGGACACCTGGGCTGTCACCAACGCGCTCTGGGGATGGGAGCTGCTCCGGCTCGGACAGCGCACGGACCGCTGAAGGGGTTCCGGTCCGCGCCCGGGGCTCCGCCAAACCCCGCGGCCCGGCCGCCTCCCCGCAGCCCCGGGGCCTGGGG
>VZRW01002458.1:1964635-1980964 GCA_013398125.1 Aegotheles bennettii | reverse complement strand
CCGCGCCCCACAGGGTGGCGCCGCGGGCCCGCGCAGGAGCCCGGAGGCTGCTGAGGACCGGGGGGGGCCGCGCCGGGCAGGGGAACCGCGGGGCCTGTGCGGGGCCGGGAGCACCCGCAGCTCTCAGCCGGGTTTGCCCCCCGGCGGTCTCCGGGCATTCCCTCACCCCGGGGAGGGGCATTCCCTTCCCATGCCAAGAGCCCTGGGGAGTGAGGAAGTGAAGGTTGGGCGGTTAGAGCAGCTGTCCCAGAGCCGCACTGCGGCCCTGTCTGTTAACCGGGGCCAGGGCCGGGTAACGCTCCTGTCCTTCAAGCCAACCCCGGCTCCCAGAGTCACCCCGGGCAAGCCCGAGAAGTGGGCCCGGGGAACCTCATGAGGTTCATCAAGGAGAGGTGCAAGGGCCTGCACCCAGGATGGGGCAACCCTTGGTATCAACACAGGCTGGAGGATCAAGGGATTGAAAGCAGCCCTGTGGAGAAGGACTTGAGGGAACTGGTGGACAAAAGGCTGGACATGAGCTGGCAATGAGCCCTCACAGCCCAAAAGGCCAACCGGGTCCTGGGCTGCATCACAAGAACTGTGACCAGCAGGTCAAGGGAGGTGATTCTGCCCCTCTCCTCTGCGCTGGTCAGACCCCTCCTGGAGTACTGTGTCAAGCTCTGGAGCTCTCAGCACAGGAAGGACATGGACCTGTTGGAACGAGTCCAGAGAAGGGCCACAAAGATTATGAGGGGCCTGGAAAACCTGTGCTATGAGGAGAGGCTGGGAGAGTTGGGGCTGTTCAGCCTAGAGAAGAGAAGGCTGCAAGGAGACCTCATTGCTGCCTTCAATACCTAAAGGAAGCCTACAAGAAGGATGGGGACAGGCTTATTAGCAGAGCCTGTTGTGATAGGACGAGGGGTAATGGTTTTAAACTGAAGGAGAGTGGATTTAGGTTGGGTATAAGGAAGGATTTTTTTCACCACGAGGGTGGTAAAACACTGGAACAGGCTGCCCAGAGAGGTGGTGGATTCCCTGTCCCTGGAGATGTTCAAGGCTGGACTAGATAGTCTTTAAGGTCCCTTTAAGATCAAATGATTCTGTGATTTAACAAGCAGGTCAAGTGGTGACAAACACACCGATATTGAAAGTACACAGACAACTTCTCACTCACTTGCATGTGAAAACCACTATGACATCGGTATCTGTGCTGGCATGTGGATTTTTCTTTTTTAGCAAGTGTTAGGTGCTCCTTTGACTACAAATGGCAGATTAACAGTGAAATGTACTGGCAAATATCAATGTCTTTAGGACCAGACTATTAAAAAAACCCCTCACGACTAGGGAGAAAAAGCCTCCACTTACAGAAAAGCAATGCATCTCTAATAGAATCTATAATTTTATTATTTCTGTGCTTCAGGACTGTATCAGTTGCTCTTTTTTATCAAAATCACAATGTTGGCAGCATGAGTTCTGAGACAGAAATGCCCTAATTCGTTGCTTTTTATATACTGAGGACTAGCATATGGAGAGAAAATCGATAGCCGAGTGTGAAAAGTTCAGATAGCAGAGCCTGCCTCCTCAGAGGCAGGCAGGTAGGTGGATTAGTCCTGTGTGGCTGGGATTGTGCAAATCATGGTATTTCTGCCTCTTTGAAGTTATCTGCACTAAGAAAAACTGCCATGAAAACGCCAAGTCTTACTGTCCACACTTTCCTAGATGCTCCTCATTTTTCTTTTATTTTTTGCTTTTTTTCCCACCTAGAAGTGTTGTTCAAAGGGAATATAAAGATTTTGAAGGCTTGTCTGGGATTTCTGCATACCTATCACTTACTCAGAAGCAAAGCATTAGATTTACTGGGTGCAATTAATTCACAGCCTGTCCAGTGCCTAAATAGCACAAAGCATACACAAAGCTTGATGCCTTCTTGAGATGTTGGACACACATTGATGGGTCCATCAAATACAGAACACATTTGATAAGCCAAACTCTTCTTGGGTGGGCTGGATCTCCTGCATGCTTGCTGTGTCAGTGGCTTATATAGTACCTCCAGAATATGCAAGGCACAGCACACTTAGCACATCTGTGCAAGTTTTCTATACATGTACATGATACAACCCAGAGAAGCCAACTGTACTCCACATGTATTAAACTACACGTGCAATGGAGAATCTGAAGCAGAAATATAGGAAACTACATGTGTCTAGAGAATCTGAAGCAGAAATATAGGAACTTTAACCTAAAACCACCAAAGAATTCCTATCAATATTCCCCAAATGTGTGGCTTCTGTCACTGAAGTGGGTATCGACGCTTAAAACAGAACTACCTCAGAGCCAGAAGAACCCTTTTTTCTCACCTCTAAAGATGTTGACAGAACTGTGAAACTGAATTAAATCTAAAAATTTTTGCAATGCAAGATCGCTATTTTGTTAAAATACCTATAGGAATACTCCAGAAGAGCAGGTTTACTGGGAAACTATAAAAAAACGGAAAGTGTAAGCCGATTAAGAAAAACATGCAATTTATCAGTGAAGCATTTTCAGATTTTTGCAAACAGTACCAAGTGCTTTAGTTTCCTATAACCTGTTTGCTTTGCTAATGAGAGAATGGGATAGAAAATCGCCTGTTTCTCTGCTCTACAAAGAAGCACAACTGACACATTAAATATGCTGTGTATGCACTCACGAAAAGCTCACCAGAACACTGGCTAAAATGGTCTGTCACAATCCTGTTGATCAGTGGGATGTGTGGTTCAAAAGTCTGGTACATTATGTATTACACAGCATGTGCATACATACTCAAGCACATAAAATTTCTCTAAACTATTACAGTGAAGTTTATTTTTATGCAGATCTTACACTTCCTTTCCATGCATACTGGAAATGCTTGAATCAAATCAAGAATGCTGTTACTACAAATTCAGTTACTACAGAGTACATGACATGCAACCTGCTCATGAATATTATTCAGTGTATTTGATGATTGCATTTTTTGGAGTTAATTTTGTGTATAAGCAGTGTATCTCACGGGTATCAGCAACTCTCCTAGCACAGATCAGCTGCTGGAAATGTATTGAACAGTGCATCCCCAAGTAACACTTCTCTTCATTTGGAGACTTTTTATGGAAAAAGCCAAGGAATCATTTTGCTTTTGCACATGCATTTAATTACCATAATGCTTGCCTCTCTCAAATGCAAACGTGGTAACTGGTACTTGATATGGATTTTCTGGTCTGCCTAAGATGAGTATATAGCCATCATCTTAAGTTCAGTCTGCTAGAAGAACAAATTACACTGGAAAAATTCTTTTTCAAACAGCACACAAATCCTGATGCTAAAAAGCAAATTGGGATGATGCCAGGTGGATGATTGCAGACACTGGAATTACAGCCTTAATAGTATGTCTTTGACAAACTTGTCTCACAGCTCAGATGTCCACTCCACCCAGGATGTACGGGCATTTGAGCTGCCTGCCATTCAGCTCCTGAACTAAACCACTGCTGTACTGGGTGTGCTGAGTCAGGAGTGTAATAGGAAAGGGTAAACCTAAACCTTACCTGAACTGAAGATACATTGCACAACACTCCTCCTCAGTCACAGAATCACAGAATGGTTTGGGTTGGAAGGGACCTTAAAGATCACCTAGTCCCAACCCCCCTGCCATGGGCAGGGACACCTCCCACCAGACCAGGTTGCTCCAAGCCCCATCCAACCTGGCCTTGAACACTTCCAGGGAGGGGGCAGCCACAGCTTCTCTGGGCAACTTGCTCAAGTGTCTCACCACCCTCACAGTAAAGAACTTCTTACTAATATCCAATCTAAATCTCCCCTCATTCAGTTTGAAACTGTTCCCCCTCATCCTATCACTCCATGCCCTTGTAAAAAGTCCCTCTCCAGTTTTCCTGTAGCCTCTTCAGGTACTGGAAGGGCACTGTTTTCCTTTTTTTTTTTTTCTTTTTTATGGACTGATGAAATTTATTCCTGTAGAAGTTGCTATGAAGAAAATAGAAGAGAGGCCTGTTAAAAATATTAACACCTGCATAAATGTCTGTAGCCTTCTCTGGCACATGTAGCGAGGAAGTGAAATACCTATAGTGAGCATGGAGTTGCCTAAACCACTGAGACATGATGTTGATAAATCTCTAAACAGCGTTTTTATTTTTGAAAGATTCCACAGCCCTACTTTCAGAACCAAAGCAAACACACTTTTAAGTAATCTGTGAACATTAGCACTGAAAGATAAGCTAAAACCATTGTATCAGGGGCATCTGCATAGGCTGTCACTTTGTTAACATTCTTACACTAAATGATAAGATACCATTGTAGTCTGTCCTTGCAGTCTAATCTGCAGAGCTATGCACTACAAAATACGTTCCTTAGATATTACATTCCTAGTCCCAAAACACTCATTATAAGCCTTCATTTCACATACAGTAATTTCTCCATTGAAGTGAGTCATGCAGATCTGCTCACCTGCAGCATGCTCCCTCTCCCCCAGGTCCTAGGTTAGAGATCTCCCACAACGAGTGTTCCTAAGCACATGCAGTATCAGAGCTGTTTCCAAGATACTATTTAGACTGACTTCAGAGTACTGGGCAATAGGTGAGACAGGTGCTGTTACCACCACCAAAATGAATCAAATACACACCTCAGTCACGGTTGCTCCCATTTCCTGTTTGGCCCATAAACATGGCAAATTAGATACCACCAGCTCTGTCTCTGATGTGCTGGCCAAAGAACAGATGGGTGGATTGAGGAACTGGAGTTCTTCCTGACCCTCCCTGCACCCATTTCAGGAAACGTGCCTACAATTCAGGTAATGCTCAAAGAAATCACACCGTCCCAAGTGCTTAGTGAGGGCAGGTGAGCACACTGCAGCAGAGCCCCTGAGAAATAACTTAATGCACATAAGCATTGACACAGGCAAGTTCTCAAGTCGCATGGTGAGTACAAGAGAGATAAGGCCTGCAAACAGGAAAGCCTGTGTAAACAAGATGTCATGTAATACTACTGAATTCTTTAATGTGGGTAGCTGGCAAGGACTAGTCAATTATTTAAATATTTTAAAACTCTGCTTTGTTTGCTATTCTGGATTAATAATTGCTACAGATTTTAGAGGGTATTTTGGATGGCTTCCTCAGTGTAGTTACAAAATACTGTTGTTAAAAAAAAAAAAAGAAACAAAAATAATCTGACCCTCATTTATTGAAATCTATCTGACCCTCTATACCCCTTGTCACAATAGCCTTGGAGAGGAAGTGAATAAGCTCATCAGTATTCAGGTATTGCTAACAGGGAGGTCACCTTCCTCTGTTAAGCAACTCTCCATTTCAAACATTAAAACCTTGCAATTAGTAATTTGACAAGGACACCAAAGTACACAGCTACTTTGCTCTGACTAAGGTGATGTTTTCTGTAGTGTCATTCTACTTACAAAACATGAGAGGAGTGATTCCTGCGAAGATGCAGATCCTGCCTCCCATATACGTGCAAACTGTGGGATGCAAAGCAAGTGTCACGAAGGCGGAAGCACAGGGGAGGATAAGCAGGGATCTGTAATTAGGCAGAGTGAGGCAGAATTTAAAATTGCTCAAGGTTAGGATAAAGCCTTTTAGAAATTGGCAAGGACTTGCTACTCTTTGGGATTCTTTTAATGACACTTTTTATCATGCTTGGCTAAAACAGAGCAGTAGTAAGACCAAGAGACATAGAACTAGCAATTCTAGTAGTGAGTAACCACGTCTTTTGACAAGATCAAATTCTTCCTTTCTCTACTATCTCCTTTCTTCACAGTTCACCTTAGGGAACAGATCTGAGAAGTTGAAGATTCAGAACTACAAAAAAAATTTTGCTCACAGTCACTGTAGACATTTCTTGCACTGCTCTGAGTTTACTGTGTACACAGTAGGGGACCTGGTTCTGTTACTCCATAGTAGTTTCCAAATTCTGATTCACAAGACCATACAAGCTGATCTACAGCTACCCATGTTCTGGAAATCACCTATACCTCCAGAAGCATCCCATCAGCATGCCAGATATAACCCCAGCACACAACATGCTCAGCAGCAGGCTTTCCGGTCCACCAGAAGAAAAATTCTTGAGAATCACATTTCCACAACAGTGACTTTCCCAATTTAAAACATAATGGATCCAGATATAATCCACAATGCATTCAGAAATTGGTACTACCCTGAGTATGACTGCAGGATGGAGTAGCTTGTGTCTGGTTACTAAAATAATGATTCTACATTTCATTCTTTTATTAGAATAAAAGGAGACAAAACTCACAGACTATTTATGTCTAACCTGCATCCTTGATCTCCTACTGTAATACCTGTCAGAGTATTGGATCCCAAAGGCCCTATGCTGAGTTTACTCAATGCTTTTAAGCATGATACTTCAGCGAGGTAACTAGTCCTTTCTGGATACTATCATTTTCCCCTGAGTCAATAAGACTCAGAGGTGTTTTGCAAACTAGTATGCCTTTTCCAAACACTTCTTTCCCATAATTTGTCAATGGTATTCTATGGTCCAAAAGGTTCAGGCAAAAACCACAAAGAGACAGACATGTTCTGGTATGTGTTTGTTCAAGTGAAATAATATCTCTGATCACTTTTTACATAAAATACTTTCACATGCACCATGTTAAGTTACAAAATGAAACCCATGAGCCACCTCTGCTTTGAAATGCTCTAGCAGCAATAAGCTTCAGAAAACAGATTTGCTAGGAGGAGGTAGCCATAGTGATAGTAGGGAGAAGCAGGATATGAAAACTCCAAAATTCATCAGAAATTAACTGGAAAACCAGGGGAGTAAAATAAAGACAAAGCCCCTGCAGGTCTTAAAAGGTGAAACTGAACATAAATTGTAAGTTTATAAGCATCAGCAACCAAAAATAAGTATTGATCTAGCTGTCAACTTTCATGAACTTGATAATGTTATATGCCTTCTTTTAAAAATAAATAAATAGAAACCACTTTGCACACGCTCAGCAGAAACTCCAGCCTCAGCTGAGCAAAATTTTTTGCTGCTCCAGGCAATCACAAGGAAGGCGAAGAACCAAGCTGCTAAGGAGTTGTGATCTGGTTACCCCTCCTGCAATGCTGCCTCCTGGGCAATGCTCCTGTCTGCCTTCGCAATTTAGCAGGCCAGGAGTATGGAGGCAACTGGGGGCTAAGCTTTCATGCTATTTCAATACTTTGAGCATAGAAGTGTTTGTTTCTTCACTAAGAAGATTTCATCCCTTTGATAAAAGGATGGAATTAAAGAACAGGGACCAGTGGGTAAAGAATACAACGTGGGGGAAAAAAGGACCAGTGAAGCCTGGCTTGTACTCACACAGAGACAGGTTAAGATTCAAATGCCTTAAAGGAGAGTGTTATTTCTCTTCCTGAAATTCCTTGACTCCTTCACAGGACACCTTTCACCTTCAGCAACAAAAGCATACACAAGGTGATGCTTCACTAGACAACCCCAACTTAGCGCAGGAATCCTGTGGGGAAAAACAGTATGTGGTCATGTTATTGAAGATTGCTTTGCAACAGTTTAGCTGTGTGAGAATACCAATGCTTTAAAATACTTGTTTGTTTTTCTTGTCAGATGTACATGTTCACTACAATACAAGTTTAAAAACAAATGCCTGATAGACTTACATAAAGCTGAAAGCCCAGGGAAGATAAACCACCTCATGCTGTCCTCTTACTTAGTCATCCTTTGTGAGCTTGGACTTGGTACTTTGAACTTCCAGCTTGATACTTGTTTTACTTCCAACACTCTTCTTTGAACCATTGAGCTGGAGCTTTCTGATTTTTCTCTTATATCTAATTTGGACAGCTCATAGGTAATTCCAAAATGTCATCTCACTAGATCTCAGACCTGAAACCAAGATTAAAACAACCCCAACTCACCTCTTTGATCTAGTTCACTTTCATTCCCTGTCTCCCATCCAATTTTGTTAACAATTGGTTTCTTGCTTCATCGCTGAAACATCAGAGACTTAAGTGAGTTGTATTATTTTCAGATAACTTTGTGTGTCTTTTCAATGTGGTGAGATATAAGTAGGTCCTTGTCAAAGAATAAAACGCAGCGAGTAGCTGGTTAGAGTTTTATGTCTGCAAAAGCCATGTAAATTTTTCTCAGTCATATTGATGTTTAACCTGATCCTTTCCCTTGAATACATCCCAGAAGGAGCTATGTTATGTCCAATTACTGATAAGATGAAGCCTGATTTATCATTGTCCTGCATCACTGGCTAAAAGTATATGTTGCACAGTGTTACTACATCAGGGTGCCAGTATTTTAACCCACGCACTGTACTGCTGCAAAGTATTACACTGCTGCAAGGCATGCTGAACTGAACTCACCTCTTGCATACAAAATCTGAAAACTGTTATTTGGTTTGGTGGCATTTAGGCATTTATCTTGTGCTATCTGGCTTGACTTCCGAAAGAAGCCCAGAAGAGTCATGGACAGAAATCTCAATTGAAGTCAGTGTTATTTGGACATGCAGATCCTTGAGATTCTCAGAACACCTGACCTGTGTCAGTATTAAAGTTGTTAATCTGAATAATGCTTTAGGTAAAATTACTAGGTGCCTTTACTTAAAAAAGGAGGAACCTAAATAGTTAGAAGCTCAGTGTTGCTTGCAGAACTCCCATCAGTTTCTCTAGGCATAATACAGTAAGCACAATCAGTTCCTTTAACTCACAGACTCTGTATTTCTTTGTGAAAGGCTCCATTCCTAGTGCAACTTCCCTAGTTCAAATACAAATGCTTAGTAAAGACAAGAGATCCTAATTTTCATAACAGTTGACAAGTCAGTCTTTTCACATGATTTATGAGGTCAAGGTAAAGCTCAGATTGCCTTCTCATCTTAACATGCAGGACTGAACAAGTAGAGGTGGAGCAGAAGTTAACAAAAATCATGGCAAATTTAGAGAAAACACAAGCAGAACTGTACTGCAATTTTTAAATTACTGAGAAACCTCATGTTAAACACCTTTATATTTTCCAATTATAAGAACACAAATTATAGAATTAAATTACTTTCTGTTTGACTAAGGTGATGGTATTAGTCACACAAAGAATTTTATAGCAAAACCATGGGGATTTTATATCATATATTCTACCTGTGCAATCAGTCTTAATTTACAGTATTAAAATTAAATGCAACATTTAAAGGTAAACCAAAGAAATCCTGTATTTCTATTATATAAACTACTTAATTCATTTTTCCCAGTTGTAAATTTATACAATATTCAAAAATACTGCAAATTAAATGTTCTCTTTTCTATTTAGATAAGGACATTTCAGCTGCAGATATATCTTTTGGTAATGACAAACATGAAATATTTTAAAAATAGCAAAGAAGTGTGATGCTTTACTGTTTAGAAAAACTATTTGGTAAATTCTTGTCATAGAATATAGTACTGCAGGGCAGAAAATCTGCACCGTAGTTACTTGTATTTAGAATTTGGATGACTATTACTTTTGGCAATTAAACAAGAACAAAGTGTGAGCTGAAAGAAAATATGAAACTCAACACTGTGCTAACTTGAACAGACAAAGTTCAATAGCAATTTAAAAAACAAAACTCTCCAAGGGATGTGACAGGAATATCAATGAAGAAGTCACAAGTGACAGTGTTTGAAAAGCCATTAAAGGAAGCAAAAATCAAATCTCACTAGTTCCTGGATCTGTTTACTTTTAATTAATAAAGAAAACATTACCTGAAATACTTGATGAATATAGCACACTGGTCAAACTAAAGAAATCTAAACCCGGGTCAGGTTGACGTGTGTCCTCCAGTTAATACAAAACAGACCTCACTTTGACTTCATTTGAGTCAAGAATACCACCACTACTGATTTTTGTAAGAGTCATTTTGGGCTCCCACTTCACAGCACAAAGCTGCTGTGGGGGCAGTTTGTTGGTCACTATGTACCAAAATCTCCAATACTTGACAGATTATCTGTCACAGGAGTTATGCCAAAAGTTAGAAACAGAAGAATAGAAAACCATGCTGCTTCAATGACAATTGAGATGTCACTGAAAGTAACCATAATTCCAAACGTGACACTGGCAGATATATTAGCTATGGCACCCACAGCATTGATTTGGTATGAGAGGAGAGCTTAGGAGACTTGCAGGTTGTTCTTACTGTTTTAAGGATGATAGCATCTCTAACATCTCCCTGGGCATATGGTAGCAGAAATCTAGTTTATTCAGCTTTCTGTTTGGCTGAAGCTCTCTTACACCTTGTCTCTTGGAGCTAAATATTTCTCAGTTGGTGTCTTCCTGAAGCGGTCGCTCCCTTCTTTTCTCAGAATCGTATCTCCACTGAGAAATGTACAGAATTCCTTAAATAGTTATGGGTTTAGCTGGTCCAAGTAGCATGATAGGGCTGAAAGTTAAATAACTGCAAATAAGAGTGAAGTTTCGTGCTGAATACTATGCATGGGTTTTAAGAATAGAACAGTATATTAATTTTGCCAAGACAATATGTGTGATCTGAGCCACCATCAAAGCCTAATGGAATTAAGGCGGCCTTGAAGGAAAGCATCAACTGATAAATCACCATTATTAGGAGATTGGTAGGATTTATGTATAGAGCAAAAATTCAAAGTGTTCTTTTCCAGCTCTATTTAAACAGCTCCTAAACACAGTGGAAGGGAAGGGAGTGGCAGAAAGCTCAGGCCTAGGGCTTATAAAAAACTTAGTAACTTTGAAGCTGTGGCAAGGCAAGAAAAACAGATTGAATTAGAAAAGGGACATGGAACATGATTTGTTTAAATGTAAATGCTTCCTCTCAACAGGAAAACCAGTAATGAGTGAAACTAGCTGAACAGTTTAAGATAAAAAAGTAGAGTATATATAATTAAACCAGATATATCTTTTGCAGGTGATGTCAAAACATTGTGTCAAATCCTGCTTTGGCCAGATAGCTGAACAGCAATGCATTTTCATCTCACTGGTACAACAGCTTATTACATTCAGAGTGTTTTAGGAGTATAATTTGCTTCACATCACAATCCTAGTTGGCATGAAAATAAACAGCAACTTGCTGAACTACTGTAACTCTACAAATAGGTTTCAGGCTGGAGGATATTAATTTAGGGGAACATATCCAATAGACAGGTGCAGAGAGAATGATTTAAAGCCTTTGCCTTTAAAGTAACTTTCCAAGTAGGACACAAAATTATATTCTTACAGAATTATTGAAATCTTGATTGAAACTGAAGGCCCTAATTTCAAAACTAAGCAGCTGCACATAATGCCAATGCCAATAACATCTGTGTAGATATTGGATCATTACTGTTTTTAACTGTTCAAAATTACAGGCCAGTCTAAAGATTTTATAATAGATTAAGCAATTCCTTCTTTGCCTATTACTGGTCAATCTCTAATTATTCTATGAAGTAAGGCCAACAGTAAAAACAACAGAAATTCAAATGGGGATTTTCAATCCTGGAGATTTGTTTTTTTAAACAATTTGATGTTCTGTCACAGACCATGAGAGACGATCCTAGAAACAGTTCATGGCTATGCTGTCAGCATTGTAAGTCAATTATTAGTGAACTGCTGTCCTCCTTTTAAATGTTACTCTAGTCATCTACCAGTGACACTTTGAGAAGTCTGTAAAGCAAAGAGGACACATCAATTATAAGGTATGTTAGAAAGGAGTCAAGGCTGACTGTCAACAGAAAAGCAAACTTGACAAATGAGAAGGCTGATTCAGGTTTTTCTTCCTGCACTTACCTTTAGCCAGTCAAGGATAGGGAACCTCCTGGTTTATGTTTTTTAAGCAGAATAAGAATACAAGTAGATGGCTCATGAAAGCAGTAATGACAGTGACTACAAAATAGACACTACACATGACATTTGAACTAGTTTGAGGAACTAGATAAATGGAANCTGGTTTGTTATTATGCTTACACCAATCAGTATGTTTGTTATTATGCTTGTACCAATCAGTATGTAGCACCTAGTTTGTTATTATGCTTACACCAATCAGTATGTTTGTTATTATGCTTGTACCAATCAGTATGTAGCACCTGGTTTGTTATTATGCTTACACCAATCAGTATGTTTGTTATTATGCTTGTACCAATCAGTATGTAGCACCTAGTTTGTTATTATGCTTACACCAATCAGTATGTTTGTTATTATGCTTGTACCAATCAGTATGTAGCACCTGGTTTGTTATTATGCTTACACCAATCAGTATGTTTGTTATTATGCTTGTACCAATCAGTATGTAGCACCTAGTTTGTTATTATGCTTACACCAATCAGTATGTTTGTTATTATGCTTGTACCAATCAGTATGTAGCACCTGGTTTGTTATTATGCTTACACCAATCAGTATGTTTGTTATTATGCTTGTACCAATCAGTATGTAGCACCTGGTTTGTTATTACATGCTTTAGCCAATCATATGTATGCCTTATAATCATATGCACAGCTAGTAACTGTATAAAAGCAATGCTTTGTCACAGAATAAAGGAGAATGACCATACCCACACTGGGATTCATCATTACTCCGGGACCGCTCTTCCCACTCCGACAGTTTGGTCTCGAACATAAACTATCTCAGGGGATTCAGTTCAATTTCTAGTGTTCAAGTCTCAACCACGAGTGGGCAGGAAGTTAGGAAATTTAATAGAAAGCAGATGACTTGCTACTTCTTCTATCCCTTTGCCATATTCCTCCTCCCACCCTTAAATCACCCAAAAACTCAAGAGAAATCTTATAAGCCTTTAAGTTCAAACAGCACCTTGATTTTTCTTTGCTTGCCCAACTCTCCTCAACATCACCCACGCAAGCATAGTATCTAGCCATAGCAATCAAGAAACCCAAGATCACTAAAAGATCTAAGAAAGCTCCTAAAATCCCCATTTAACCCCAGCTTTCCTGAGGTAACGGTATAAAAGTATGTCACCTGAGCTTAACCATGTATTTAACAGGAATTTAATCATGGCAAATGACATACTAATGGTTCCAGGTTATTTGAAAGTCACAGCTTTAACAGCTGATTTAAAGGGTAAACAATCATAATATAACAATTAATTAAAATGTGTCTCTTTTAATATCATATCTCCTATGAGCCAGAAAAAGGGAAAACAGATCATCCTAAATCTCAAAGGAATCAAAATAGAATTGAAAAGCAGATTGCTTGACTTATGGAGGGGTCAAAGGTATTGCTGTTGTTTTCTCATTACCTACTCGAATACAGAGATTTACTATAAAACATCAGCAGTCTTATTGCAGCATTGTAAACTTTTGGATCGTATTGTGAAGGAACATGTGGATGAATTGCTGAGATTGGGAAAATAAATAATTTTCATTTCTATGCTATTAGATTTACCTGAAGGTGAACTGCTGGATGGAGGTGACATCAGAGTCTTCTGTCAGCACATCATGTTGTTCAGTTTTCATTTTACAAGGCACAACCAAAATTAACACGTATCCTCTATTAGCCACATCTCAAACTGCTTCACACTGTCTCTCTTGGGTCTGAAACCCACAGCAGTCCTGGAAATGGAAGTTACTATACTGTATAAAACTTACCAGATGCAAATTCAGTGTCTTCTTTTTTTAAAAAAAGACCATCTGAGCAAGTTAGAAGCTGCTTAAAGAAACTTACCAGTCAGGCAGAAAGAAACAAAACCGTTTAATCTGGCTCTGAGTAGAAACACCACTCACTAAGAGCTGCCAGCTGCAAGACCAGGCAGTGTGAGAAAGCTGTTTCCTTGGGTATGTACACACTCACCTGCACTTGTAGTTGTTGTCCCTATCCCTATAAACATAGCAGAGGATCACATAGAGGACAGGCAGGATCGTGAAAAAGAGAAGTGCCTTTGCCACCAGGGACACCATGGGCTGTGTGTCCCCACGTGAGGGGGGGAAGCCTGGACTCGGCAGAAGGCACTGCTGTCCGTGTGGATGTGTGTCTGTGCCACACATGCACGGTCACCCCCCAGGGAGACCTCTAGGCCTCCCATTCAATCCCAGCCCTGCCCACAAAGTCCTTTTCACCATCATTTCTGTGCCCACTTCATCTCCCCTGCACAGCATGGCTTTGTGGTTCCAGGGAGAACAAGGTATTTCACAGGCAGAAAAATGTCACCCAGCATGTTTGTCAAACCCGACAACAGCTGAGCAGCCAGATCTTAACTATTCCTCTGGAGGAGAGACGGGGGAAAAGTCTACTGTCTCACAGGGGCTAAATTTGCTATGTATTTCTCTGGGGGGAAACCAGTTAGAGTGGAGGTTTTCTGAGCTGTGGCACCTTGCAGGTTGGGTCCAACAGCAG
This sequence comes from Aegotheles bennettii, assembly GCA_013398125.1. Classification (NCBI taxonomy): domain Eukaryota; kingdom Metazoa; phylum Chordata; class Aves; order Caprimulgiformes; family Aegothelidae; genus Aegotheles; species Aegotheles bennettii. Next base: position 1,966,672 of record VZRW01002458.1, on the reverse strand, counting down.
AGAGCTGTTCTCCTTCTGTCTAGTTACCTATTTATTTTTTTTTTAGCTTCATCTCTATCATGTTTTCTGTAACTTGGGATTTCTTTTCTAGTTCTTTGTCCCTTGTAGGAACTATTTTGCTGCCTGGGCAGTCAGCCAAACATCGTAATTGCAGAAGAAACCTTTCCTGATTTACTCCTACAGACCTTCATGAATATTCTTAGGAATGGCATGCTGCATTATTAACCTTCTGAGTTATTAACAGTTGTCAAGTTAAGATAATTCCTTGTTAATATTATTTTGACTTTGTTTTATGATTGCATCTGGCTGAGGATAATGCTTACGGGTACTGTCTTGTCTAGTAGCTTCTATGTGTTGCAGTAGATGTATTTTATCTTGGATAAATACATTATGCATAATTGTTCCTTTTCCAAACTAGTAAGGCTCAGCTTCTGAAAAAGCAGAATGAAAAGCAAGGTTCCAGATTCCAATTTTTTAAGCCTGGTAATTCTTTGGTTCCTTAGAAGCTCGAGTACTGCCCTGCCACAGATCTTACCATATGGGCACTTTCCATCTTATCAGTCCCTGGAAACTGCCTAGCCCTAATCCTCTCCTTCTCTTCCATCATGCTTTCATGCTTCTCTCTCATCCTGGTTTCTTACCGATCTCCTCACACACTCTTCCCACTGCCATTGTCTTTGCTTCCTTGTAGCCTTTGTCATGCCCTTGCCTTTCCAGCTGGATATATTGTGCAGAAAGCTCCTGGTGTGGAAGTCTGTCAGCTGTTTGTGTTGGTGCCAATGGAGTTAAAATTGCACCTACAATTTGCCAGTGAGTACCTCCAGATGAATCACATCTTTGCATAGATCATATTAGCTAATGAATACTGTCAAGGGCTACAAGTAGCTATGGCATTTAATAAATCACATTGCACATAAGCCTAGCTTCTTAGCTGGTATAAATTACCAGTCCTGCTAGCACTGTATGAAGACTTAGACCATTTACTTTTCAGTCCTTTTTTCATCTCTCTGCAGAAGCTAGAGCTTAAGATATGATTGAATTTTTCTTTTATTAGCATTTCACTTGTAATGTAATCTTGATTAGTGAGGAGCTACAGGGATTTTCAGTTCAGAAAGTCATCAGATAATCCATCCCAACACAGAGCCACCATATAATCTGTCCTGATCCGCTGTACAACTTCATAGCCCTTGTTACAGTCAAGCTCATTGACTTGACTTTGATTAGACTGTTATTTTCCAGAGAGGTACCCAGACTTTATTTAAAAATGAAAAATCTCTCGTTTCTCAGAGCTATTTGTTCCAACAGCTAATTACTTTCATTTAAAAAACAAAATAGACACAGGAAACCAGTACTTGTTTAGCTGCAGTCCTCAGCCTTGGTTCTTGTTATGCCTCTCCTGGCCTGGCCGAAGTCTTTTAGCACCATGTATTTTGTCTCCAGGAGGGTACATACATAACCTCATTAAGTGATCTCGGTGTCTTCGGGATACACTCAACTCCTTAGGACATTTTTTTCTGAGCATTTGATCACTTTTGCAGCATTTATCCACTACGTGCACGATTTCCAACACTTGTCCTGATGCAAGGACACTCCAGAGGCTGGGGTGAACAATTCCCGAACACGCAATCAAAGTTCACCCTTTTTAGAATGCACATTTTTCCTTGTTTTGTTTTCTGTTTTGTCCTCAGTGAGCTGGATGCCAGCACTGCCCTTTACCAAGCACCCTGACATTGCATGGGGCTTTTTTCCCAGGGGAGGCTGCAGAACCGTCAGGTCCATCACAAACCTTTGCAAACACAGTCCGGAGAGGCCGCAGCGCTTCCCCGAGCCAGCTCAGCCGGGTTTGACCGATGCCTGAGCGATGAGCACTGGGCTGTGACATCTTTCACACAGCCGTTCCCTGCAGACCGAGCACGGCCCAGAGGCGCCGCCCCGGCACTGACCGCCCCGGCTCCCCCAGGCGCCGCTCCCCGCAGGCGGCTACAGCGGGGACAGGCCCGGGCCATCCCCTCCCCTCCCCTCTCCCGCTGGGGCACG
>VZRW01002458.1:1948834-1963737 GCA_013398125.1 Aegotheles bennettii | reverse complement strand
GAGGCCGGGTCGCCCCGCAGCGGGCGGTGTGCGGGCCCCGGCCCGGGTCCCTCCGGCGGGTCCTGCCCCGGCTGTCGCCCGTAGCGGGGCGATGGTCACTGCAGCCCGGCTCCCGCCGCCTGCCCAGCGAGCACGGGGGCGTGCGGCTTGTGCAGGTGCTGGGGGAGTTGGTGGAGTTTTGATGGGTTCGCTGTTGCCGGGTGTTCCAGGAGCACGCAGTAAAGGTCTGCGAGTGACTTGTGCGGGGCGGTGTGGGATGCTGAGAGTCCCGGGAGAGCATGGGAGAGGGTCTGGTGTGACTGCCAGTGCAGGGAGCAGTGTTCAGCCCGGTGTGTGCACTGACAGAGGGGAACCGGGGCTGGGGAAAAGGCAATGTTGGAGAGAAGCTGAAATAAACAGCTTAAATATCTGTGGTTTGGAAGCAATGGAAAAGTAGGAAGAAAAGCTCCAGAAGCCCAGGAGGTTTTGTTACTGCTAAGCGATGCTTGCAGCTTGTTTGGGTTCTGTGTAAGTGGTGAATGAGCGAGCTGGATGTTGCACTTGTGCAGGTAACTTCATCTTGGATGTTTTACTGCTTACTGGAGCGCTCGGGGAGCACTGGCACTTTACCGCATGGCACTTCACCTCTGTGTTTATGGAGGAGCCGGGGAAAGTACAAATTACACCCATACTGAATGCTGGAAAAGTGTGAATAGCTTGGGAAGCCACGGGATCGCTTTGTTCCTGTGGGGAGGGAGTGTTGGTTTGTGTCCCCCTATCCTGAGGCAGTTTCATCGAGCACGTGAGGAGATGCTGACACAATAAAACTGCTTTTCCTTATTAAGGGCCAGCTAAGTTGCTTGTTCTGAACAGACACAAAGCAGCTTGATATCTGAATGAGGCAATGCTGATCTCATGGATGTTTGATTATTTGATGAGAGTGAAAGTGGTCTGGGTTGTGCTGTTGGAGTAAGAGTAGTATTCCTGACTATTGCTGCTTTACTCTGCAGCAAGTATTTACTCTGTTCCTTAGGTTATCCATGTTTTAAAAGATGTATAATTACTTCAGTGAAGTTGTGTTCAAGCCTAATTAGGTGTTTTATAGAGCAGTCTGTGATCCTCTGGTGAATGGGAGGGTGGCTTCTTTCCTTCCTGTAGTGTGAGGAAATCATGTGCTGTGTAGTTGTTTTGTCTGATTTCTGGTGGCACAAGCAGTTACTGTGCCACTGCTCTCAAGTATTCCAGATACGTGTATTCATTCTTTGGTTGACTAGCTTCTAAAATATATCAACATAACTATTTTAAACTAAGCCCCATCCTCTATTCTAGTTAGAAACTACACTCTATATCAGTAACTTTTAAAAAAGTTTAACCTGTTTTTTTTTCTTTTGTGTTGTTTTTTTATATCAGATATAAAAATTGGGAAAAAATAATCTCTGGAGTCTGTGTTATTACAATGTGTAATAGTTTTTAATATTTAGTTTAAAATTGTGTGGATAAAATTACATCAATTATGTAACTTAATTGCGAACGTCAAAAAGTATCTTTTTTTATTTGTATGAAAGAAAGCATTTCCTGAAAACTTGTACAGCTGGTATGTTTCTGAACCTCTAATAATACAGCTCCTGACTGGATCCTTGTGGGAGGGAACTATTAATAGATGTCCATTCATTAAGGTTGTCATGCAAGAATGCTTTTGATGCGTTCCCTTGAAGCAAGGGTTTTATAAGTGAAAGAGATGACATACGCTGCATTTATGATGAAACACTTGACTGTTCAGAACTGATTAGGTTATTTCCAAAGAGGTTTGACATGTGTTTTTTGTTGGGAAGTGTCCTGACTAAATTTCAGCTGTGACTGATTTTCTTCTTCTCTACAAAGTTCATGTTAAGTTGCCTGCCTTAATTTCTGACTCTGTGATTTGTGTTTGTTTAACAGCAAATTTCTGATTTATGCCTGCCTGCTGCTTTTTTCTGTGTTGCTCTCTCTACGTCTGGATGACAAAATTCAGTGGAGTTACTGGGCTGTATTTGCTCCCATATGGCTCTGGAAGTTGATGGTGATTGTTGGTGCCTCGGTGGGAACAGGAGTATGGGCCCGAAACCCCCAGTACCGGTAAGCTGAGGATCTTTCTCTTACAAAGCAGAGCGAACATAATGTGTTTTCCTCACTGAATCAAATTCATAAATAGGTTTTTAAACAACATCAGATACAGCATCCAGAAGGTTTGTTTTCAACATATTTAAAATAATGCTCGTAAGCTGTAGTGTCTGCAGACAGCTTTGTGCAGCTATGGATGTCTTAATCCTGGTTGCAACAGTTTGTCACAAGCTTTAACAGTATTGTCTTTGGGAAGTTAAAACTTTTCTTGGAGTGACTTTTTGCACTCTTCTGTTAGAACATTGGAAATTCTTTACTTCAGTATAAACCATATAGAAATACGTATCTTCACATGCAAAGGAATATACTATATTTAAATGGATTATTTTCTAAATCAGTTTCCTGAAATGTAAAGATCAGTCTGAAGAATTCTCCTTCTGAGTGTGCATGTAACCTCAGTGAATATACGGGTGAATATTCAGCAATTCTTGAATATGTAGTGAACATAGAGGTTTATTTTTTTTCAGACTTTAGTTGCAGTTTTATATTCAAGTTTAATACACTAATATAAGCAAATGCATAACATTTGCAAAGTGAGATGTTTGTGGGAACAAATTCTGTAGATTCCTTTTCACTTTTGTCAAAGTTGTTTAATGTTATTTTAGTTGTCAGTCCAGGGTAAAATAACTTTCAGACCTTTAAATACATCAGCGTTTTCTTTTTTGGTAATCTGAATAGGATATGAATTTGAACATGCTAGGGGAAAAGAAAAATGTCTTCAGTGAAATGCAATAAATTCAACTCTCTTTTCTGTCTATGGTAATACTAAATAAAAACCAATGTGCACAGGGCTCATTCTGATACACTGTATTGTGTGGTTCAGGTCTTCTGAGTATTTACATAGTAGCAAAGAAATCCTGTTTTATCTGCACAGCTATAGGATCCTTAGAAAATTTTCAAGTTGTAGAAATTCCACTGCCTCCTTTGAGTAAAATACTTTAGATGATACTTTAAATTTCTTGCTTTATGGGCAAGAAGTCCTGTTATGTCATCAGGAGTGTAGTTTAGTAGTGGCTATTTGGACATAATGTGTACATTTATTAAAAAAAAGTGTTAATATCCGAAACTTAACAATTATAAACAAAGTATCTTGGGATGTTTGTGGGATAGTGTGTTTTCTTATTGACAAGTGAACTGAATGCTTTCTTATCCTCTCTTTAGAGCAGAAGGAGAAACCTGTGTGGAGTTCAAAGCTATGCTAATTGCAGTAGGCATCCACCTGCTACTGCTGATGTTTGAAGTTCTGGTGTGTGACCGAATTGAAAGAGGAACCCATTTCTGGCTTCTGGTCTTCATGCCGTTATTCTTTGTATCTCCAGTGTCAGTTGCAGCCTGTGTGTGGGGATTCCGACATGACAGGTCTCTGGAGGTGAGGCTTCCTTTGTTATGTGTAAAATTTGTGGCAATGCAGGACTCTGTGTCAATTCCATTACAGTTCATCTCTTGGTAAAGCATGATATGGGTGACTGCATCAGTTGAATTAACTGTTTGCACTGACCTGCTAGAGTGAAAAATCAAGATTGGGCATAATGTAATTTTTTTCTCTAATCTCTTCTGTTTTTTTCAGCTACCAAATTGCAGCATGTTTTAAACCTGCCTTTTTATTATTGTTGACCTCACCATGAACTCTGTAATATGGACTAACACTAGACACTTAAATGGAAATTACTGAAAAAAATTCCACTGATAGTAAGCGCTCTCCCTAGGCAGAATTAAACTTCCAGAGCCCTAGATAAGTAGTCTGCTTAATCTTTAATTTGGGAATGTGGGTGGTAGGCATAAAACAGTAGGTTTTTATTTTCTGCCTCTGTCTTCTTTCCTCTTTAAATCACTCCTTTCGGTTTTGGAAGAACTTCACAAGGATTCTCAAGATCTTCCCATGGTTGTGGCATTTTGCAATAAATTTAGAATTCTTATTGAAGTGATACTTTTTAAGGATTTTTTTTTTCTGTGTCCTCAAACTACTTCATGGCAACTAAAAATCTGATTTTTAGATGAGGCTCAGCTTTTTCAGGATTTCTAATGTCAAGGGAATATTTCTCTAACATTAGCATAAGCCAAGTTTCTCTCTGAAGAGGGACTTTTTCGGTAAGTGGTTGTGAGGACAGCTGGTAAACTAATACCTTAAATTGTTGATTTAAAAATACTGCACATAGAATTGAATTTTGCAGAGTTCTATTCACAGTTAACTGTTCCTAAAAGTAAAATTTGTGTAGAAGTACTTGCCTTTACTGGATGATGCTTGATTACACATTGATTTACAGATGACTGCACAGCTGCTGAGTACTGGCAGAAAAAAAAGTGGAATCTATTCATCCTTAAAAGGCAGCAGCTGTCTCAAAGAAAATAAGTTATGCAATTGAACTGTTATCTTGTTTTTTTACTACTATGTTATCTTCCCTTAGTGCTGTTCTACTTTCCTTTTACTCTGGGAAGATTTCAATATTTTCCTTTCATATGCTAGAAACGTAAGAGGGGCCTGTCTTTAATCCAGGATATAAATTTTTGGCAAGAGTAAACAAAGGACTTGTTAATCTATTATTATTTTGATAACTAATTAATCAATCTGAAAATACATTATATGCTTGTTCCTATCCTGACACTGATTAGGTGATCAGTAAGTACATAGCAGGGTTTTGTCTCTGTGTTATGCTGGGCTCAGAAAAAGCTTTCTTTTGTGTTGCACTATTCTTACAGTCAATAAAGCATCATTTATTTAAGGTGCATTGACTTGAGCCTAGCCACTATTTGTGAGCAAATATCCATGTGCTTGCTACATATAGCTCAAATGATAACTTGATTCTAAAAATTATTCCTAGCAATTGATCCTCTGTATTTTTTTTCCTTTTCTCTCTATTTGCTCTTGCAGTTTGCAGGTTGCTTGGTGTTATGCTTGTGTGGCTTTTTTGAGGGGTTTATTTTTTTGAGAAGGCTGGTTTTAAAAATTATTTTAAATCTAGTTTTCCTAACTTTTTAAAGTAGCATGTACTTCAACAATAAAGACTTTAGTCCAGTCTCTGAACTAGGCAGGTGCCAGCTGCCCGTTGGATTTTTACTCCCTGTGCTGTGAATTTCAAAGGCATTTATTCAAGAGATCATGGGAAACAATCATACATGTTAGTGAAAGTAGCATATAGTGTCTGCCTTCTGAGAAAAAGTGCATTTCAAAGATGCCCTACATCCCTACATGTTTGGGGTTTTTTTAATGAAAAATGTTTCTAACTTACACTCAAGAGCTTCACTTAGTCTTTTCAGATAATAATTATCTGTTTGATTTTTGAGATTCCTACCCATGTAGGGTTGGTTGCCCATGAACTTTAGAGATAAAGTCTTACGAAGTCTGGTGGTGTTTCATTGTTTTACTTTATGCAAGCCAGATACAAACTTGATTTTTTTTTTAATATAATGTAATGTTAGTTCTGATAGTGGCAAGTGGGACATGCAAAAAGCTTTCAGTAACATTTTTAGTGAGAAGTATCGCTTTTTTATATTGCCTCAAAAACCAAGTGTCTTCAGTGTCATTTAAAGTATCTCTCAATTATACAGTAAATGATTGAATTTGGGTTTCATCTTCCACTATTCTATGTATTTCTTTTTCCCCCAGGTAAAGCTGGGACTTTTAAACTGGACTGTTGGTAGTTATGTTTAAGGATAAATTTTCCTAATTTTAAGTTGAAGGACTTTTTGCTACTTATTAATTTAATTCTAGCAGTATTTCTCATCTGAGGAAAATAATTCTTTTCTGATGCTTTGCTTTTTTCAGTCTGATTAGTTTGGCTTTTCTTATTTCTCCAATCAGTTTAATAAGCATGGCAGGCAGTGCTTATATTTTATCTTTTGGAATACCAGGAAGATCTTTCCTCAGGAGACAGTTGCCTCTACAGTTACTCTAGTGGGATCACAGCCTCTACAGTTTAGGGGTGCTTAGTAGTGTCTAATGTAAATGCAAGTGGTGTTCCATATTGCAGTGGTAAGCACAGAGTCAGAAAAGTCCTCTGATAGATTCTTTGGTTATCTTGGAAATAGCTCTATCATGCTAAGAGTTAACTAATGTATTTTGGTTTTCTAGCTGGAAATCTTGTGTTCGGTCAATATTCTACAGTTCATATTTATTGCACTCAGACTTGACGAGATCATCAGATGGCCGTGGCTTGTATGTAACAAGTGTTTTCTTGTTATCTTTGTTTAAATACTGAATTTCATAAAGATATTTACTATGGGGAACAGTTAATGTATGATGGGAGTCCATTATCACATTTTTGCTTGCTTGACAATCCTTCCCTGAAGGTCTGGTATTTCATTCAGTGCTCACGGGAAACAGGCTGTCCTTTATGCATTTCATCCTTTGGGGAAGAGGGAAGTGTCATAAACTGCAATTAATCTCTGATCAGTTGCTGAAAGAAATCCTAACAAAACGTTGCCAGTGGCAATGCTAAACTAGCCATGAAAATGATTAGTGACCTGGAGAATGTGTTGGTAAATATGGTGTGGTAAATAACTTGTTTTATTTGTTGTGTTACCGTGCATGTAAATCCACAAGTGGTCACTGTCAAAACTGCTGCGATCTCCTGTTGTTCCCAAGTGCCTTTAGAATACAAAAGTGCTGTTTCTGTGTCTAAGCTTTTGTAAACTACTATAAAACTGATAATCTGGCATGGTTGTGACTGTTCTTTCTATTTTCAAAAAACCTATAGAAAGGATCTAATTTAGAAACTGTTTCAAGTACAGTCTCCAGTGTAGAAAATAGTTGCTAGAGTCAATTTCAAGTGCTGTTTGAGCCATCGTGAAATCACAGAAACCTTATTAAAATTGAACTGCATTGGCTTAATTTTATTTTTTTTTCAGCTTGATGGGGTTTACAAAGCTAACGGAGGAACCCCAAAGAGCTGATATGGCTCATAAAAGTGCACATGATTTGTGAAGCTTTTCTGTTAGAGATGATACTAGTTAAAGAGCATTAGACTTAAATTTTTTTCTTTTTTTAGACTTAATATGTAGGCATGCTTTATTTAAAAGACCCACACCTAAACCGAATCAAGCTGATAAAAACCTATCACTGCTGAGGGGGAAAGCAGTTAATTTCTTTTTCTTTCAGGTTGTTTGTGTTCCGCTGTGGATCTTGATGTCCTTTCTGTGTCTAGTAGTGCTCTATTACATTGTATGGTCTGTTCTATTCTTGCGCTCTATGGATGTGATTGCTGAGCAAAGGAGGACACACATAACAATGGCTGTCAGCTGGATGACCATTGTAGTTCCACTGCTCACATTTGAGGTAGGAGAAACCTCACTTGTTCTCTTTTTCATGGGAGGTCAATGTTGCTGTCTCTCTTCTTTAACTTACTAAAAGGAAAATACTGTTTTTTGTTTTGGAATAAAATATTAACAGCAAATATGAAAGAAAAAACAGGAATTCTACCTTTTAAAGTGTTTCGAGTAAGATATGCATCACATTGGAATTGTAACTGCATGTTTCTGTGGAGGCCATTTATCTTCACAGATGGGTGAAGTTAAAGATCTGAGATCAGCATAAGTTTTAAGAGGCTTGAAAGTGGGTATTGCAATTAAACTGACATTGTGTATTTTTTTTGTCATTTAGATCTTACTAGTACACAGGCTGGATGGGCATAATTCTTTTTCCTTTATACCCATATTTGTTCCTCTCTGGCTTTCACTGATAACTTTAATGGCAACAACATTTGGACAAAAAGGAGGAAATCACTGTAAGTATTTAAAAATCATGGAAGCAGCTTGAAACTCAAGACTGAAATGTATTTCATTAAGATTTGTATTTTCTAAAAGGACTCTTGTGTATGTTCTCTCATAAAAGAATTTAGAGGTGTCTTCAGGTGATCTTAGTAAGCTTTCAGTGTTTATAGGGTCTCTTGCTTTTTTTTTTCCCAATTTCTGTAAGAGCATAACTTCTGTTTGGATTCAACTTGAAATCTCAGTGGGATTTTAATTGTAACTTAACCTTTTATCCTTCCTTATTTCCATGGGCTTCATTCTCATGGGACATGACTGGTTGCTTCTACTTTGGGTTCTGAAAATAAGGAAGCGCCTCTCATTTTAATGAGCATTTGTCCTAGTAGCCTGAACTTGTATTCTCTTTTCTCTTTGGCCAAATAGTGCTCTGTAGATTTACTAGGCTTTTATTGCCACACCTAGAAGTGCTGAAAGGAGTGTTTGCACTTTCAAGTATCTAATGTTACTGAATGAGTGCAGATGAGTAGCTCTTCCCAACCACATTGCAGTTCATGTGCTTGTTGACAATAAAACTTGTTAGGATTTTTCAGAGTTGAAAGGAACCTGCTGTGATGTTTGTTACATAAACTGACTTTGGCTTTGGTCCAGTTGTGAAGTATACTGAGAATGTCTTTGATCGTGACTGAGCTTATCTCCATATATTTAGTTTACTTTCATAGTTATTTTATGGAAAATTGTTACTGGTGATTGATTTTTTTTTTCCTAAATGCATGTCCTCAATAATTTATGGCCAAAATAGTCTTTTTGTAAAGCCACGTGTCCATTTTATCATTTGTAGGGTTAGTAAATATTTATGTAAACTTTTAAAAATGGCTATTCACCTGAAGTGAGCCTCAGAAGACTTCCATGGAAATCCAGCTTTAAGATGCTAAGAGAAGCACACTGTTGGCCATGAAGTCTAATCTATGCAAAAAGATGTGTTGTATGGGATCTTCCCTGGCAAATGCTTAATACCTTGCTTTTGTTCAGTGTGAAAGATTTGACATGGGCAGGCTGTTCCTTTTCACACTGACCTTCGGTATCAGTTAACAGAGGAATGCCATCTGCTGAATGAAAGTGCTGCTTGCTTAAATGCTCTCTTTCCAAGTCTTGGCATAGCAAAATACGTGACAAACACAGAGTATGTGCTGTTTTCTAACCTAGTGCGGGTAATACCAAGGATACTTCTGCCATCACATCATATTTGGCTAACAACAAAAGTATTTGAAGAATACTGGATACATACTCTTACTAATCTGTGCCTGTCTATGCCATCACATTCCCTCTGGTATTGTAACTTACATATGTCAAACAAAAGTTGGCATGAGAAGTTGGCAGTTCCCATGTGGTACTGATTGCTTGGGTTGAGGTGCAAAGGCTTGTGTTCATTCTCTGTTCATTCTCTGGTGTGACCTGACAGTGCTTAATGTCTGAAATGAAACGGATTCTTGCTGTGGTAGTACAGCTGGAATTTATACATATGGATATACACACAGAGACATGCACATGCAGACATGCAGAGGCATGCAAAAGCACGTACATATCCTGCAGGTATATCTGTGTGTATGTAATCTGAACTATAATGTTAAGTGATAGGAGTAAGAAAGACACTTGAGAAACAGCACTAACAGATTTTATATTGTTTATGTGCAAACAAGAACTTAAATGAGGTCATATAGTCTGCCTACTTAATTAAATTTTCATTCTGTTCTTTTTTTTAGGGTGGTTTGGAATTCGCAAAGACTTTTGCCAGTTCCTGCTTGAGATTTTCCCATTCTTACGAGAATATGGAAATATTTCTTACGATCTTCATCATGAAGACAATGAGGAAACGGAAGAAACACCACTGCCTGAACCACCAAAAATTGCACCAATGTTTCGAAAAAAGACTGGTGTGGTCATTACACAGAGTCCTGGCAAATACGTGATTCCACCTCCCAAGTTAAACATTGACATGCCAGATTAAGATGACAGCATCATATTAAACTGGAACTGGGAATCAGCAGACAAATGTATTTCATCTCATGCCTTGTCCCAATTACTTTAAAATAGGTATGCTGAATCAGTGGCTTGGATTACACAAATCAGAGATCTTGAAGATAATCGGAGAGCTTTTCCAGAGATACATGGTGGTCTAATTTGCAAACCTTCCTAACGGGTTGGTTGCACGCTTGCCTGTATAGTATTTATATGAACATTTTAGCAGTGTAATATATTGTTTAAAAGTCTTGTCCTGTACAGTATAAGTATTATCTAAAAGTATTTTTTTAAAAACCCTGTATGAAATGCCTTTGCTATTCCAGGTGTCTTTTAGGTCCTAAATATACACTTGATTTCAGTGTCTGTTTTAAATACCTTCGGGATGTCTTGATGTAGTACCTCTTCTGTTCAGCCACAATCATTGTCTTAACCACAGAGGAACAGGAGTGTTGCACTTCTCAGGCAAGACTGGAAAGTTTTTGGGGGGGAAATAGAATGTATAGTAACTTACATGATGTTTTTGAGGTAGCTATGTACATTTCATGTAAGTATCTCAACTTTTGCACTGGCTTGGGAGTTAAGTGTTGCTTTTGTTGCTTTTCCAGTTTCATGTTTTAATCCTTCTGGAGCAGCATGTACACCATTCTCCCATTAGACTGGCTGTTTAATAAGCTGTTCCCTCTTGCGTTGTGTGTGCAGTTTATGCCAGAAACCAGTAGTTGTAGATTTTACAGCTGTTGGTTAGCTGGTGTAAATATCATAGTTTGGTCTTCATTACCAACTTTCTGTTGGTGAAAATGATTAAATCTTTCAAGACAGGAACTCATTGGTGTTGGTATAGCATTTTCTTGTTTGAAGAAAGACCTCCTTTTACAGATTGTCTTGGACTTTCATGTGCTATAGAGAAATTTAGTCTTTGAAACCTATACTCCAGTAGCTTATAACACATCCCACATCCTTGCAGCTGCTCTGTGTTTACATGAACCTACAGTTTAGGTAGCTTAAATGCCATGGATCATGTTTCCTTACTGTCAGCACAGCAATAAGCAAAGAGCAGGGAGTGTATGGACACTTCTGCACATGTGAAAGGTGAACACCTGAAAAACTTCAGCGATGTGGTGCTTTCATTCCTAACACTGCAGACTTCCCTGTGGACCAGCTTGTCATGGTTTAACCTTAGCCAGCAACTAAGCACCACGCAGCCGCTTGCTCACCTTTCCCCGGTGGGATGTACCTGCTCAGGCATGGTTTTATCCACAGATGCTTCAAGGTGTCCTGCTTCCACATGGACTCATTCACAGCTCACAGTCCCTTCAATTTGAATTCACACTGGAGTTCCAGCCTGTCCAGTACAGCAGCACAGAAACAGCAGTGATGCCCTGGCCCTCTGCCAGCGCAGGCACATTGCCGTCGCTGTTACTAAAATGTTCCCGTATGGTTGCAGCCCTACAGGTAGAACCAAAGTGTCCTCCTGCTCATCCAGTCCTACAGCCTCCAATCCAGTGGGGCTGCAGCGAGGAAAAACTGACTGGCAGAACACCAAACTGGCAAAAAAATGGTGCAGGAATAGGCCTGAAATGTCTGGATGTGTTTGCCTCTCCCATCGATGTAGATGAGAGCCATTATGAATGTAAAATATGGGCTGCAGCCTCATGAGATTTTAATGGGCACACCCATGTGTCCAGCTTAAACACACCCTTTGCTCTTATGCAAACTTAAAACTAACAGATAATGCTCTTCTAAATTAGAAAAGTGCTTGAACAATGACTATAAATGACTGTAAAAGCTAGATGCAAGAACAGATGAGACAGCACAGTACATGCAGTGATCCTGGGTTCTCCGAAGTCATGAGCAAGGCACAGGTGGCCCTTCCAACCCACTCTGGAGGGACAGCAACTCCAGCTCCTTCCTGCATATCTGGGATCAGGCTCCATTGCCAGTGCTTTTGAGGACCACCAATGCAACAGTTGGCCAGGAGCACCAGCTGCCAGACCCATGGGAAACTTGGTAAGGGGAGAGCAACCCAGTACTGTGGGTGAGTGCCAGTGGGAGTGGGTAGGGCTGGAGAAAAATGCCTTTTAGGCTCCTCCTTGCTGTCGGGGAGCATGATCCCACAGGGTGGGAGACTCTCACCCAGGGCTGGCCACTGACTGCCCAGGTCCTCCCTGCAAATCCCAGCATGGCACAGAGTGATTTCTACCAGCCCCAGCCTTAACCAAGAAAAACAAGTCCTTCAGCTTGCACCTCACACAGGCTGGCATTTCACTTCTCATTTGGCCAACAGAGAAAGCAAAAGAAGGTGGGATCATCCCAGCTCACAAAACAACTCCTTGGTAGACCTGACACTTCACTTCTGGAACCTTCTGACTCCCTAGTCCCAGGTAAAGCAATTCCTATGTCTGATAACAGCTCTTGAATAGGGAAGCACAAGGTTTTCTTTGCATAGGGGTGGTGGTACCAGAGGCATTTCCAGCATTTTGTACAACACCCTGGACTAGAGCTGCGCAATTGTATCATATCATTGTATTTACTCATGTTTTAAATTGGCACACAATACATCAACCATGTCTTTAAAAAAAGCACATTTACTTGGAGTTATTTATAAAGAAAAAAATCTAGTAAACCCATTAACTTCCAGTACTGGTCATAAGACACAACTTCAAACGTATTTCCTATTTCAAACTATTTGTTTTGGAGGGGAATCCTGAACAATTCACTGGTATTCAAGATGCTGATGTGTGAGTTACAAATGTATGTTTAAGCAGAAAAAACAATAGTGAGGGGCAACACCTACACTTCCAAAGGGATCAGTTCTTCAGGGATGTCCACATGCCACACACCTCTTCTCCCTCTGGCAGGAATTGGTTCCAGGAGCCATCTTGGATTTGAAACAACAGTCAAGTATTTCTCTTCTAGATTACTGAGGACAGCTTTCTTTTCCAGCTCCTGAATCTTCTCAGGAGGCAAGGCTTCTGGGCATAGTGATGTTTCCCCAATGTCAATTAATCCTGTCATAAAATTAAAATATAAAATTAGTTGGCCCTTTGATCTCCTAAAAAATGTTTTCTAAAAGTAAACCTCCCAGGGGATATACAAAACAGCTAATTTGTTACCAGGACACAGTATGAAAGATGCAGCCCTCAAACCAGTGTCATTCCCTGCAGAAAATGGCCTATGTGACTGAACTGGAGAGGGTCTTTTTACGAGGGCGTCTGCTGAGACAACAAGGGGGAATGGGTTCAAACTAAAGGAAGGTCAATTTAGACTGGGCATTAAGAAGAAATTTTTTACTGTGGGGGTGGTGAGACACTGGAACAGGTTACCCGGGGAGGTTGTGGTTTCCCCCTCCCTAGACATGTTTAAGGCCAGGCTGGATGGGGTGTGGAGCAACCTGGTCTGGTGGGAGATGTCCCTGCCTATGACAGGTGGTTGGGACTGGCTGGTCCCTTCCAACCCAAACCATTCTATGATTCTGTGAACTGAGGTCGGTGAAGAACAGGTGGAACATGCAGTTGTAATATTCACAACTCAGTGACACAGAATTCTGTTAAAAGAAGCCTGCATCTAAGGAGATACAGCTGCCTCTAAGGCTCCTGAGCTACATTTGGCCTTGAACCAGCTGCGTTAAAAATAAAATTCTCTCTGCTCCTATCAGGACACTATTTTATGAACATTTTAAGATCATTAAACTATCTGGAAATTCCTGCTCTCTGAGTATCTTTTAATGTCACGAAAGGGAATTTCTGTATTGCTTAATGAAGAAAAATGCTAAAATAAAGATCAAAGAACCTTTGATACCTACTCCACAGTTTAGCATGCCACTTATGTCAAGCTTACACATCTGTATGTTACATGGTATGCAACAACCTTCAGCACTGTAGAACCGGAAAGATTTTTTGGTGTGTATGATAGAAGTAATTTGTTGTGCAGGAAGAGCTAAAAGCACTCAAATGGGGATGCAAGACAGAGGGTGTAAAAGACACCTACAAGAAGAAAGTGCAAAACGAGTGCTGGATTGAAACTTTGTAAGTTCACAGTGCAGCAACATACATTGTATTTCAGTGCAATGTAAGCAAAGAAACACCACTCCCTTCTCACTTTGTGTCACAGAAACAAACTTCACTGCCCAGATAAGGAGCAATGGAGCATTGGTGGAACTGAAACAGGATTTGTTTATGCAATGCTCTAACGCGACATGCAAAGCACTGACACATCACGACTTCACTTAGCTATGAGTACTGTAAAGTGGTTTCAGCAAGAGTTCCTGAGCTCAACATGCAAAAGGTGTGGAACTGACATTTATTACCATGCAATAAAATATACACCCCAAGTTGTACAACTGTGTGACAAGTTAGCACAAATCAATTCTATGTACGGCACAGAGTTGTAGCCTAAAGTTTTCAGTAGAATGTTCTTTTAAAACTGAGACCTAAACAAAATTCTTTATCCTAAAGGTCAAAGATGCTTCATGTTTCCAACACGATGAAAAAGAATAAATTTACAGTTTTCTCAGGGACCTCGGCTTACAGTGGTACGGAAAAGCAACAGCCCCCGGCCACATCCAGGCACCCTCCTTCAAAGGAGGCGTCAAAGAGGGGTGACATTGGGTGTAACTGGGAAGCAGCCCTGTATGGGATTGAAGCTGTCCATGGACTGGGAGCGTGCTTGGGAGACACAATCCAGGGTTGCTCACCCGCAATCACTCCTCTGCCGAATTTTTCGCCTTTATCCAACAAATGCTGCACTTGTGTTGGTGTCATACCGAACCTGTCCAAGAGAATCGCTCTCCACGACTCGTCCTCCCAGTCCCTCACGGCGATGTGGAGAGCCAGGGTGCAGTTCTGGTACCCCGCGAGCACGGGCCGCCAGCGGCTCTCCAGGGTCTTCACCTTGTTCAGCACCAGCCCCGCGTAGGGCTGCCGGAAGGACAGGCACACAAACCGCATCGCACCTGCGGACACACGGACAGACCCCGGCGTGAGGCACCGGCAGCGCTCGGTCAGCCCCAGGCACGGCCCCCGCCGCCCCCCGGGCCGGGCCCC
>VZRW01002458.1:1759307-1948297 GCA_013398125.1 Aegotheles bennettii | reverse complement strand
GGGGGCTGCGGGGGCTGCCCGGGGGCCTGGGCTCTGCGGGCGAACGCGCTGCCCCTGCTCGCCCCGGAGCCCCCAGCAGTGAAGCGGCAGCGGAGCCTGCGGGGAGCCCTTCCCTGCCTCAGCAGCGCCCGCGGCCGGGGGGTGCCGGGGCCTCGCCCCTCCAGGAGTGACTCGGAGCCCTTGGCACAGTGAAGCTCGGTGGTCTCTCGCCCCCCTGCCTGCTTTGGCCGGTAACTCGCTGGGAGGAAATCTCCCGGAGTGTTCTCACTCCGCCCTGCTCCCTGAGGGGGATCCCCTCCGTGTCCCTTTCCCAGCAGTGCCTGCCCTTTCCCAACACACCGGCTGTTGGACAGCAGGGGTTTATCTGCTGCTCTCCTGTGGCCCCGGGGGGGTCAGCCCTGGCAGCGGGGGGCAATGTGCGAGGGCCTCGTGAACAGAACAAAAACCGGGGACCTCACAGTAAAGGATAATTTGGAAAAGAAGGGGCTTAAAATAGATCTGTGGTCTCACCGTGCTGTCCGGTTTGAATAGGATAACCACTGGATGGCTGTGGTTATGCCGGTGAACACAGGTGTTTCAACATGGCTCATTTCCAACATAACTAAAGAGGCTGTGGAAATGGCTACTGATGCAGCAGGGTGAACAGCTGAGATCCTCCCCGAGTCTCTGCAGGTCTAGAAGATAAAAAGCACAGGTATATGTGTATGTAAACAGAAATTGCAGGAGAGTCATCTTTCCTGGAGAGCCACATCTATCAGCCAAGGGTTACAAATATGAGAAGTATTTGGGGAGCTTTTCCATGTATGCAGCATTGTAGAGGAAGAAAGCAGGGAGGAGAGAAAGGAGGAGAGAATATTCACAAAAAGGAATGAGTAGTAGAAGTAAGGAGGGACAAAGGAGGAGAAATGGGACAGATGGAGAAGAAAACTTAGTCCTATTTACAGAGGGGAAAGAGAGCTCTCATCAGCATAAAATCCTGATTTTGAATACTGGTTTAAGTGACTTAAGAGTTTCTCCTATGATCTACTGAACCACATTTTTCAACTATGAGAAACCTGAGAATTATTTTAATATTTTCAGGAACTCAAAGGTGGAAAGAGAAAAGTGACCTGCTGGAATTCCACTGAGATGGGCTGTTCCTTTAATAAGAAAGGCAGAGGAACTTCATACAGCAAAAGGTAAGATCAAAGAGATTTATTTTTATATTCTTTTGTCCCGTTCTGGGAGTTTGTTAGTAACAGATATTTATTGGTAAAACTTTGCCTTTAACCTTAGTATTCTGTAACTGCTCTGGACAGCATGGTTCGATGATTCTTTTCTGATGATAGGCACTTTAGATAGCTTTTACTATAGCCATTTTAGTGTACACTTCAAACAGACCTTCAGTGACTCTTGTGTGTTCTGAAGTATTTCATGGCTGATAGGTTTTAAGTGTTGAGACCTATTTCTTTATTTATTACCATTTTCTAAAATTCCTACTGTTCTCATTATCCTTTTTCCCCTGGATGGCTCCAGTATCTTGTTCAAAATATTCTGTTTGGAGTCATTCTAGTCTTTTGCACGATGCCATAATAACAAGAGAAAGTAATAGATGATGGGAATTTAAAATCATGTAGTTTTTACAGGGTTATTATTTTAGATGTTCTGTGGCTTTAAGCTATTTCCATCTTACTAGATGTGCATGGTTAGTTAAGAACCTGTTGAATCTGTTTAAACTTGCAAGTATGGAATGAGCTTTCATGCTTCTTTGGGTATTTGCTTTTTGTATTTTTCCACTGCATAATCACAGTTTATGTGAGAGTTACTTTTTTGGGGGGAAATATAGGCCAATTTTATTTGTGTGTTGTGTGTATTAGCTTTGTTTTATGCTCTTGTAAATATAGCAGGATCTGTATCAGCTGTTTCATCACATAAATAAAGAACAATTTTTCTCGATTGAAGCAAAAATATCCAAGGTACTTAAAATCTCAAGACTTAACAGTTTTAAATAAAATAGCCCACGACTTGTGTGCTACTACCAAAGGTGAATAAATATTATGTTGAAATCTTCTGTCAGAAAACCAGCTTACTTGGTTTGTAGAAACCTTATCCAATATATTGTGACACTCACTGGTATACTTAAAAATAATTTATAGCAGCACCTAAGTAAGGCCCTGAAATTATCAAATTTTGTGTATGTGTTCAGCCTTTTGCGTGATGAGTGGTAAATTGTCTTTAGTAGGTTTCCTTGGGATATAAAATAAAATTTGAAGTCTACAGAGGTGAATATGAAAAAGAAAATTCATTCTGATCTTAGCAGATGATCAGTTTATGCTTGACATTTTAGATGCACGTGATTGTTTTCTGGTCACTGTGTCTTCTGTGTGCTAACACAGATTATCTGATCTTGGCACAGTGCCTCACATTACCTTAATCTCAGCAACAGGAAATTCTACAAGTTTGGTCTATGCTTCTGTAAAGTATACTTTGTTTCAGTGTCTCTAAGTTAGCTTTCCTTCGCCTGTCCCTGATTTTCTTTAGACGGAATAAAGACCACATCATTCCAATTACAGAATGTGTTGCTGCTCTCTGTGGTGCTAAAACAATGCCTAGTACATCATTTTTAAGGGCTCAGGTCTGATCTCTGCACAGGCAGCACTGTTGTGTTTCTTGTCAGATTCGCTTAGCAGCTGATTTCACGTGAGTCAGTGCACAGCAGTAGGTGCTGGGATATCTTGGGTCAGAATCAGGTCGAGGTACTTGATTAGTTACAGTTCATTTCAGATGTGGGCAAGGATGGGGTGTGGAATGTTGCAGGATATTGCAGGTCAAAACTGACATTTCAGCTGTTAACAACCCATGAAATACAATATAAATATTTGTATTGAGTGGTCACTCTTTAATACTTGACATTCATGAGAAGCTGGGATATGTTGGCATATGAACATCCATTGCATTTTCCTGCATTTTGGAACATCACTGAAGTGTGGTGCTGTGGCTCTGTATTCTTTCGGCAGCAATTCCATCTTAAGGACTTCTACCAACATTCTGCACTCTGCCCTATTTCCCTTAAATTTACTCAGTTTCTCATTCTAACATTGTAGTTTACAAAGCCTCAGTACGTGCTGGAAAACCAACTTCATATTATTCTTATACCCACATAAAGAACCCCTGATTCTTGGATGAACTGTAGTACTTGCATTTTACCATGCAGTTCTGTATTTCTCTGTGTATATTGTAGGAAATGATGACTGTTCTAAATGTTTAGTAAACATGTCTCCAGTTTCTTTAGATGATTCTCTTATTTCCAGATTTGTTGCAACATTGTTTTCTAAACAATTCACTGAAAATGTGAATTTGTGGTTCCTTTTCTTTTTTACACAAACCTCACACACACCCCACGAGTAGAGTACATTTCTGCTTTGTAACACATCTCTGACATTGCTGTCCTTGTGAAAAGTGTTGCAGTTCTATATAATCTGCAGTCATAGTTTGTGTGTTACTCAGAGCAGTTTTCCTGGGTCTGAAAAATATTTTAGTGGTGTTTCTTGGTGTGGATAGCTGGGTGGTAAAAATGTGGTTGTATCTCAGCGTGCTATTCAGGAATAAAATGTATACATACTATTTTCTACATATACATTTTCTCTTGTGCAGGTTTCAGTATGATTTCATAACAGCTCGTGTGTTTATGGCAGGTCTTACATAACAACATATGCACTGTTCTTTTTCTGAAATACCCAACATGAAAGCAGAAGGTAGAGTGTGAGCTTTAGCGTGAGCTTTAGCCTGCAGCCTGTTTGCAGTCAGACATACTGCCTTTTGTAATGGACCCTTGTAGTAAATGTATAGTGAGTGGTATGTCATAGCTAAACTACAGGGTGTTTCAAAAAGATGGACCCAATTTCAAAGCATCTTGTTGTTAAAATTGGGTTCATCTTTTTGAAACACCCTCTACTTGAAACTTTTTTTTCTGATTTAATGAATGTAACTTCTCTGTATCACAGTTTCTGTACAGAAAAAATTTCACTGGAAAACCTTGTGCTTTATTTGTCACTATTAATGGAGGTAGTATCACCTGAGAATCAAGTGTGTTGCTGTGATGTAGTAAAGCTTTGCTTTCTTGATTTTTAGAATTAGCTCCATAAATCAATTTAAAAAGCATTATTTCTTTTGTACAAAAAAAAATACACTTATTGGACAAAGAGTGCAAGGAAATTTTCTGGCACATTTCCAATGAGTTACGGATGTCATCTATCTGGAGTTCTGTAAGGCCTTTGACACAGTCCCTCATGACATCCTTCTCTCTAAATTGGAGGCATACGGATTTGATGGGTGGGCTGTTCAGTGGGTGGGCTGTTCAATTCCTCAATTGGTTGGATGGTCATATCCAGAGAGTAGTGGTCATTTGTAGTGTCCAGATGGAGATCGATCACAAGTGGTGTCCCTCAGCAGTCACCCTGTTTGATATCTTCATCAGTGGCATAGATAGTGAGATCAAGTGCATGCTCAGTAAGCCTGCAGATGACACCAAGCTGGGTGTTGTGGCTGACACGCCTGAGGGATGGGATGCCATCCAGAGGGACTTGGACAAGCTCAAGAAGAGGGCCAGTCTGAGACAGACTAGATGGGATTCAGAGTAGCAACAGGGATCTTACTAACATGGGAATTGGAAATCCATTGTTGATGAGGCTTTTTCAGCCATTCAATTGCAAATTACTGGGCTTTTTTGACTGGATGATAACTTATCTTGGAAAAGAATAGGACATACATAATACCTAGGTGAGTCTCTGTGTACTTAGAGCATTATTTTGGTGATATTCATGTTACATTCCAGTCTCTGACTTTGACGCCCTTAGTGCTCAAAATTTGCCACAAGTGCCTGATTTTCTTACTTTCTTGGACAAGGAGGCAAACGTTGTTATTTTTCTCCAGAATACTACGTTCTGATTAAAAAAAAAATTCCAAACACTGATGTTATGATTTGGAGCTCTTAGGTAAGTGGGGTCCAAGGATTTCTGATAGGCAAATGTCTTTGCTTCCTGCAGCTATGCTTATTTTTCTGTGTTATTTAAAGCAGATAAATATGTGTATAAGGTAACACTCTGTGCTTTTTTGAATGAAAAGTTGTTCTCAGTACTATACAATGTACTAGACACCCCTAAACCCCCCACTTCTCCCCAACATATGCAGTGTCCTGCCTTGTCCCTTTTACATCAGGTCCTGCTACTGAATTTTCCATGTGTTTGAACTGGTCATCAGTTGTGTGAGCATAAGACAGACCAGGTCTGCTGGTGAGTGTTACCTGTTCAGTGATTTATTTCTAAAATTTAAGGTTGCTAATATTCAGAGACCATCCTGGTCCTTCTGCTTTGCTGAAGGTTTAAAGAAGGTGGCTGAACACCAAGCTGGCTGATTTAGAAACACCTTGTATAGCTCTCTGTAGCAATCTTTTTTCGGTTGAGATACATGGCTTCATGCTAGGGTAATCTGCAGGGGAAGGAGAGCTGGTAGTAATGAGCTCCCCTTCCCCTGCTGGCTATTATGTCCAATCCACAGGCAACTCTGAATGCTGTAAGTGGCTGCATAAAACATTTTTAAAGGTAAGACTGATCAACACCTTTGTATGGCAGCGGTTCCATGACCAGAGCTCATGCTCTCTAAAATCCTGAAAACTTTTTTTTTAATGAATCTGCGCTCCTGCTGTAAAGGGGGTAGGTATCCTTACTTCATCTGATTGATGCTGTCCATCCAGCTTTGTAATTATTTCAGTTTTTAATCTGTTTTCAGATGCAAGGTGTTACTGGAAGTTTTGAAAGATCATTTAGAGTTAACTTCATCATAGATCATTTTACCTAGACGAAACGTTCACTCTTCCTGTTGCAACTAAAATACGAATTACTTCCTTTGTTTCCTTAGTAACTTCTACCTTACATGACACTTACAACATCTAGGAGTTTTTAACAATTTCTACCGTGTTTGGCTAAGTACCTTTTGATTCTGTCTCAACAGGAGACACTTAAAGAAATAGGAGAAAATGAACTGCCTCACAATTTTGAATTAATCACAAAAGATATTCCTGGCAAGAACTGCAAGAAAAATAATTCATGTGTAGAAGCAGATGCATTTTCAAATTGGTCCTGTATGTTCTTTTGGAAATAGAACATCACTTTTTGGCTATTGATAAAACACTAATAAAAATGGCAAATGCAGTTTTCCTCTCTGAATACAAACTAGCAAACTAGCTAATTATCAAACAGTGTCCTCCCTGAGAGAAGTGCTTCCACATCAGGGGTCAATCCAGTTCTGTTCCTTTTTGGCTTTTTTGGTTGGAATTTTTTGATGGGAGTTTTGGTTTTGGTGGGGTTTTTTGTTTGTTTGTTTTGTGGTGTGGCAAGCAGAAATTAAAATAAAATATAGATTGATTTTGTCCAGAATCTGAACATATCTTCATTATCAAAGTAGTTTTTAATGTAATGCTTATACCCCCTTCATTGTGAATAAACTCTAAAATACCTTGTATCCCATCACAAAAGCAGAGCCCAACACACAGCTCAGCTCTTAAATAAAATATTTGTTTTATCCTTCAAAGTTGGTTATGCATTCTTCAATTCTTACAGTTAGGTGAGCTGGCCTCTACGAGTTTTGCTCATTTAATGTTGCTGTCGTCTCAGTACCTCTGTTTCTTAGTCTTTTCCAGCATTCCCCTAGGTGGCACCATGACCCACAGAACCGCTCCTGTAGACTTCAGAGGAAGTAATTTGCGGCTGTAGATGTGCCTGCTGGGCGATTCGAGCACTGCTTCATCGTCCTTGTTTAACCACTTGTACCATTCCTCGGAGACAACATCGTTTCCATACTAGATAAGAAATAGTAAGGATTAGAACATGGACACCGATTTATTTTAAGAGTGTTAACTCTTATTTACTTTAAAAATTAACTTGAAAGTATCTGATGTAGATAATTTAATTCCTTTGCATTAAAGAGAGGGAGGACACTGACACTTTGTGCAATGTAACAGACTATGGCATGCTTGTGCTTATCTGGGTAACAAAGAACTACTGTTGTCTGGTCAGAGCTTCATGTTACTGTGTGCTTCATTTAGATCTAACTTGGCTTCCTCCTCCCAGCTCCAGTCCTATTCCTGCTTTACTGCCAGTTTACCAAATTCTTCTGCACCTCGTGCATTGTTTCCTTAGCCCCTAAATACAAATACCTGTGGGATAAATGAAAGTCCTGCTTCTCAAGCATGCCAAGATTAAGAAAAATAACTTAATGTGATGGTTAGAAAAGCCACATAATTGACTTGTATGGTAGGACTACACTGCATGATCGTTCGATACGTGTTTTGTCTTCCTACTCAACATTGGGAAAGCATACCAGTTCTTCTTTGGAATAGAGGGCAATAGAGGTTTAATGATGAGGAAAAAGAGAAAAGCAAGTCCTAGCCCATAGTTTTGTTACAGGTGGAAGAAGCCTTGTGTCTTCTGAGATACCAGACAGCAAAAAAGGACCAGCTGTTTTGGATAAAGAGGAGTTGTGAATCTATTGCAGCTAGTGTTTTATTGACAGTAGAGTTCAAGCTGGAAGGTAACATGATATCTGCTGCCCAGTCCTACAGGTTATTTGAGAATTTTTACATAGTAAAAGGGTGATGGGATTATCATCGTCTCTGTATGTGATGGTGTCTAATGAAAAGATATGAGAAATTTTTCCAGTCTTCTATTTGGAGCATGGTTCTGGTTTTAAATCATTTTTAGAATAAATAAAGCCCATTTTTGTTGGAGTTAATGAGGTTATAGTGAGATCGAAACTGTGTATGAGAACACTTGTCTTGGAGACTTATCAGAGCCTAAACGAACATAAAAGAAGGTTCATCATGCAGGCAGATTAAAATATTTGACTTAGAAATGACAGTAAGCAACAAATAATGAAATAATTGCACTGCTCCTAAGTCTGTCTTTGTTGGTGAAAGGATTGTAGCTGTCTTCTATTTGCCATCAGTTGTAGCTTTGAAATTCTATTGGAAAAATTCTAGAATACTATTTTTCCACATATTTTCTTCCTGGTTTTCTTCATTTGTTAGACTGATTCTTTGTGTCTTATTTTGGGGGGGGGTTGCTAATCGTTCTGTATTTTACAACCGTTCTGTATATTACAACCAACATTTTACATTATAGTTCCCTTAGATATTTTGATTTCTTTCGCAGATGTTGGAAGAAATGTAACCATATTCTAAAATTTTGGCCTGAGTTTAGCCTGTGAAAATCTGGACATTTTTAATTTATATACTCCCTGCTGAGAATGCAGGCAGAAGTTTGTGAAATGAGTCAGTCAGTCATATCTAGAACTCGGAACTTACAAGTCTCTTGCTGTGAGTCTCATCAGAAGGAGGTGTTACCCGCTCTGGAAGGTGTCTCCACTTTCTTGTTAGGCATCTGCATACACGAGGAATGGATCTATATAACTAAATAAGTAATAATAATCCTCTGTGGCTTTTAAACATCTGGCATGCTTGAGTTAAAAGTGTGCATGGAAATTACCAGAGTTAAAACTAAATGCAGTTAAATCTGTGCAGAGCCTGAAAATAGCAGTTCTTAGATATAAATATTTAAACCTACTTGAAGTCTGATATATCAATTTTGGCAGCGTTGGAGACAGTAGAGCCTCCAGTGTTGTTAGTGCCTGTGAAAATGGTGCAGGGCAAATGCAACGCAATGAAGTTTTGCAGCTTTAGATTCCCACATGTAAATTATTTCTATGCCCAGTAATTAAAATCTAAAGCCACAACGGTTTTTAACCTCGGGCGGTATGGAATCGTGTTGGTGTGAAAGAGCAGGACTGTGAAGCCACTACGGTATTTACTTGTATATCACATATTCTATCAGTTTTTAAAACAGTCATACCACACATCACAAGCTACCAGAAACATCATCACCTCTGCTACGTGTTCAGCTTAAGGAGACCGAACATCCTGTGTAACTTTTATGCTGTAGTTGCATTCTGTTTGTTTTGTTAAATGCCTACTTCTGTTTTAGTAAGGTAGCATTTACTTAATTTTTTTTGCTGGTAATTGCCAGTTACCACAGACAGGTAGTCATTTCCTATGCAGCTTTCAGAGCAAAAGGATAAACAAATAGCTGCTAAGTACTGGTGAGTTTTCACACAGTGGATGCTTCCCTACTCCAAACCATAATTCTGCAACACCACAATTTTTAGCCAATCTATAAGAAGAACAAACTATTGATTCATTAGTATACTTTTAAATTGTACTACTTATGAATGTAGCTATATGTTTTAAAGCATTCTTCATTGCAATGAAAATTATTAACAAGTAATTTTCAGCTTGTTAATAATGAGCCCTTACTTTTGCCTTTTTTGTCTTTAAATAATTGGGAAAATTCACTGTTGTAGTATCATACACATTTTTTTTTCTTTAGGCTAGGGTCATCATTCAGTTCTTAATCTGAGTGATTCTTAACATCTTTATTTAAATACATCTTGCTCTCTAGTAGTTTTTCATCCTCTACCATGGTTGTGTTTATCTGAAAATGATATTTAGAGTTAGAAAAGCTAACGTCTGAATCTATGTAGCTTATTCACATAAATAAGTGATTTCACTTATTTCTACTGGTGTGTCAAGTTAAAAGAAACCAAAGCTCAAGGCCAAGAGACGACCTTCCTAGTTAATATGCAGTATATAGAGAGCCAGCCTTACGTAACCTTCTGTATTAACATTTTCAAAATTATCTTTGTAGAGGAAGCACTGAAATACAGCTTTATATTCACTAGGACTAGACTTTATCTGTCTAGACTTAATTATGTAAAGTGTTATTAAAACCCAGTGGCATATTATTTATAAACAGATTGCTCCATAATGACATATTTATTTGGCACACAGAGAGTCTGGTTTGTATGAATTGTGATCTAGTGGGTGCTGTTTGGCTCTTGTGTGTAAGTGAGGCAAATGGGGTACCGTGTTTGTGGCCTCCACGAGCTGTGCCAGACTTACTGAATGAATGTGCTAAAAAGAGTGGTTTGTATATTCCCCAATCTGTATAACTCAAAAAGTGCTTTCCAGGTACATCATGGGACTGTCTTCCTGAAGTGTTCTGTCTCTTAGTTACAAGTTCAACTAAGTGATCCATAAAGAGTAAAACTAAATTAAATTGAGTTTAGCAAATAAATAAGCCTGGAATGATGAAAATAATTGTTATTTTCTGTCTCCTTCTCCCTTCTATTTCTTTTTGCATTTTATCTTCTTGCCTTGTATCTTCCATCCTTCTTGGATGATGTGACAATGAATCCTCATGAAATGTTAAAAATGGAATGCTAAACTGCATTTTTAATAACTGAAGCTTCATTACAGTCCTCTTCTATAGCATGTGGCCTGTCCTGCTCCTTATCAGCTTTCCTGCTCTGGCCACCCATTTTTTGGGAACAGGTATTACTAACCTCCAGAGCAGGCTCAGAAAAGACAGCTGCTCATATAAGAAGAGAGGTGATGATATATTTAAGCACATGTAAGTGAGTATTAAGAAATATTTCATTTTTTTTCTGCTTCCTGTTTTTTTTTTCCATTACTTGGTATTGGGCTAGTCGGAGAATATTTCTTTCCTGTTTTAACTGATAGCAGCTATTTTATATAGATGTTCTTTGTTTCATAATTTACAGTTTGTTTGTATTTTACTTGTACAATTTAAGCTTTTCCCACAACCTTTCCTAACCACAGGAACTCTGAGAAGCTGTTGTTTACTTCAAGATTTCATCTGCCCAAAGGATTTGGGAGGAGACTGATAGTTTCTCTGCATCTCATCTTTCAGTGATTCTGTAGGCCTTCCTTATGAATAGGAAGTCATAAATATTTGGATTTTGAGTGTGTTTAAGTACAGGGATTGGAATTAGCCATTGCAATTGTGGTACTCTACTGGGAAGACGTTTGCCTGGAAATCTATTTGAAAATAACATTGGCATGCTAATTCTCCTTTGAAACACACGCATTCCCCACCCACCATGCCACAAACATGCTTTCACACACACTGAACTGCCAATCGACCAAGAAAGCTACTGATGGCTGTTAAGGATGCAACAATTGCAAGATCAAGACATTAAAGAGGTCTCAGGTCATTACACAGGGTCTTAGATTTCTTGCAGATTTCAGAAACTTCAAGGGATCTGTGATGGTAGCTCTGGGAAAGGGCCGTCCATACCTTCTACAAAATCTCCCAAGTCATTCCATCATTCCTGTGTGGTGTTCCAAAGGCTGGCATATGAAGAAGAAAGCTTAAAGGAAAAAAAGAACAAGTTTGTTTATTCAATAAGTAACTTCTGTTGAATCTGTTCACCCCTAGTGTCATCTTTCTGGACTTCCCGTGTTAATTCTGTTCATGCACTTGATATTCAGATTACTCTCACATGATCCATCAAGATGACTTGATCTTATATTGATCCATTACAGTCCACAGACTCTGGTTTAATTGAGAAAGTTTTGTAAATATTTTCCAAAGTTACAGGTTTTATAATTATTAAATTCTATGTGATGTAGCTGAGATAGAGTGAAGGATATCTATTTATTTATATTTATGTGTGTGGGAAATTTTTGTAGAGGTGCCTAGAAATCCAAAATTATAGCAGACCCTCTTTGTAATAGCAGTGCATATGAACATTTTCAGAACTATGTGGGTGGCTAGAAATACATCTAGGCTCCTTGCTCTGCTCTCTGAATTGGTTGGATGCAAGCCAGGTAGTCACACTAGATTAGATATCATACTGTGCTAATACAGTTTTCCAGTTGTCTGAAATGCAAAAAACTTGGGCTTGTGTACTCTTGTTTTTGTAAGCATATTCTGAACTGATATTTTTTTCCCTCAGAAAACCCCTGTTTATTTCAATCGAATGTGTGACTTAAAGTTTCCAATCAGTTTTCTAAATTTCAGACACACACCAAGTTTCTGCCCAACATTGACATAGAGAAATGAATCAGCAAAAGATAAAAATCATCTAACCAAGGTCACACAGGCAATCTATTCAAAAGTATTAAATAGGTCTAGAGATACTGAGTTCTGGTTCAGTTGTTTAACCTTACCTTCATTCTTTTTGGTTGCAAATGTTCATTTTTCATAGCTGTCTTTTTGACAATGTTGAAAGGCAATTACTACAACTGTTTAATCTGATCTCTTTTTTGCTGTTGTGAGATAGTTATTAGAGCACTATAAAGCGTTGTCTGGACCTCTGATTTGCTATCAGAATGTCACAGTTTAAGAGTTTCTATCCATTAGTCCTAGCCAGAAAGTGTTATGGGTTTTTGGAACATTCAGACTAAGAACCAAGACTTACATAGATTTCTTTGTATGATTATAAATGGACAAATAAGATAGTAGGGTTGCAGAGCTTGATTGTCTCTTTTATATAGCTGACTTGCTTTCAAAGAGTGGATAATGCTTTATACAACCAGATAAGTGAGCAAAGTGGGCCTCTGAAGAATTCTGTTCTGATAATGTTACACTACATCTAGCAATTACATAGTACTGCTTCTTTGAAAGTGTTGATATTTATACTGTTTTAATGTGGGAACGTCCTTTGCCTTTTTTTGTTGTTGTTTTGGGTTTTTTTTAAGATATTTTGCTAAGAGACTAGACTGCTACAGTCAAGATGTATTGTAAAGATAAGAATTTTGTACCTTTTTTAGACAATCTTCTTTGATAGTATATTTAGAAATTGAGTCAGTGCAAAGAATTATCATCTAGACAAATTCAGAGTTGCTGTAGATCTTATGAACATATCTTAGAAGACTTTAACAAAGCTTTGTGATTCTTTGCAGAAAGCATTTAGTAAAAATTATGGATTGCATTCTAAGACCCATCTAGCTTTACCATGGGATTTGGTACTTCTTAAAAGGGAACTGTCAAGTTTTTTGTTATCACTTTTTCTGTTTTAGGTTCCCAGTATAACACTTCTAAACACTATTTCTTTCTAACTTTATTTTGCTGTTTGCCTTTTGACATGCACCATTTCTTCACCTCTAATGCCATTGGCATATTTGGCTTTAGGTGCTACTTATTCTGCACAGCACTGAGTCAATTATGTCAACATGACTTCAGAATAAGATTTGTTCTGCTTCGTGTTCCCACTGAAACCTTGTTGAGGTGACCTTTTAAATTTTTTTCATAGAGACATCCATCTTGATAAATATCTATACTGTTCTAGGAAATCCCAGCTATTTCATTCCCATCACAGGCATTTACCTTATGTTTTGTATGTGTTATTTATCAACATGAAATAGAGCAAGCATGAAAAATATGGTGTGTATAAAGTGTGGGTTTTCTTAAATGCATTTTGCAAATTTTAATTTTCGAGCATGCTATTCTGGCAACTTGAATTGAACTTCTTCTGTAAGCTGAAGATAGAAGACTCTATCCAGTGATCAGTCTGCTTGCTGCTTAGTTTTCTGTCTGTGACAGCTCTGACAAAATCTTGAAATATCTTTAGCAATTTCTTTAAAGAAGAAATCTTAAGACATCTTAGATAGCTTTGTTAAAACAGATATTCACGAATTATATAGGCAAAGTTAGAAGACATAATTTTCAGCAATCTAAATACTTATTAGTTCCTTGTGATTGCAACTTCCATGTTATATTCTCTGTGCAAAGTTGTCGTTTTGACACTTTCATACTCATCTGGATAACTATTTGGGACAACATAACTGGCCTTGGGTAGTTAAAGGCTTGTTACTGAAAATGGAAAGAATGAGAAACCTGATGGCCGTTAAGCTGCCAACAGAAGGTTTTAAAAGCACATGTCATGTATATCTATATGTGTTGGTATCACAGTCTGTAAAACTGTTTGTAAAATACTGTGCTCAGTATGTCTAAGCCATCTGAGTCAGCTTCAGTGTGAAGTGTTTAGCTGCATTTCACATCGTGAATCCACTAAACTGTAACAATTATGGATGCTTTTTTTAAAAGATCCTGATGTACTATGCTCTCTCTGAAAGTAAGTGCAAATTAAGGCAAAAAAAATATAATTGAGCTCTTTTAAAATATTTTTGTCCCACCCAATGGTCATTCTCAAGTCTTCTCATCTATTATATGTGTATCTATGAAAGTGATAGAAATACCCCAATCAATGTATTAAACTGAACAGCTCATGGACCACCTACTGCACTGAGCTATTCCTTCTGTAATTGAAGTCAAGCAAAGTGCAAAATAATTTTTAAAAAGGTATGTAAATAAGGGTTTCGGCTGGAAAAAATACTGCAGTTCAAGGGACTCCCTGTTTCTGGATTAGGACGTTGTTTCAGTCATTGCAGAACTCAATGCATAGGTTGTTTATTTGTTTAGTGACAAATTGGATGTTATTGTTAAGTAATGGTGCAATAAAGAAAAATGGCTTAGCTGTTGGCAACTTGTACTTTATCCATGATCTCGTAGCTGAAAATTTCTGGTTGTCAGAGTTTCAGAAATCATTTGTGTGTTGCCTGTGGGGCTGTGGGTACCTCAAAAGAAAAAAAAAAAGGCACGTTGTAGTTACTGGAACAGGTTAGGAACAGGGAGAGAGTTAAGTATTTTAATTTTCTTGTGGATGGTTCTTCACTAAATAAAAGGTACGATATTGAAAAAGGAGAGAAGGTTGAGGGAGAGGGAGCTGTGATGATTTGATCAATCTGAGTTACTAAATCCTAGAGTAAAGGAGCGAGCACACCAGAGATTTCTGCTATCTTTAGACTCTTAATCATATTTGGTTTGTCAAAAGGAAATTAAGTTTAAAATATAATTTACACTACAACACACTAAGGCAGGCAATGAGCATGTACCACATACGTATGAAAGATGATGTGCACACAGGTGCCTTGTGAGTGGCACAGAGCAGAGCCCGCAGAGGACCAAGAGTTCACAGCCAGGAGCTGTGGTGTCTTGAGAAGAGGTTTCTGTGAGAAGCCATCGCTGCCAGGTCCCACTGGGGTCTGATCTCACTCAGAGCTGGAAGCTCCTGCTTTGCACATGAGCAAGATTCTGTGAATCAACAGCATCTTGCCTGTGTGAGAAGGAGACTCTCCCAGTTCTCATCAAGTTTCAGCTGCCACAGTACGCCTTAATTTGTAAAATATAAATACAGAGCAGTGCATGCCCCTCTGGAAAGACACGTGAGCAAATGGATAAGGTGGTCAGAATAAATAATCAGAGAGAAACACCTTACTAAAATGCTTTAAAAATTCTTAGGTTAAAATAGCCAAAAAAATAAAGAATATTATGGTTAATTCACTACAAATCTTGAGAATAGTAAATTAAAACAGTTCATATAACTGTGTTTGTTTTGTGTGTGATTCCCCAATAAACTGCTAGTAGTCTTTAATGATGCTCCCATATCTGAAAGGGGATTTTCACTCTTTATTTTCTAAACAAAGTTTACATGGTAACTCTCATATTTGTGGGTTGGCTTGCCATTGCTAAAAAGTAGAATATTCTAGTGCTCTTTTATTTAGATTGCAGTCCTTGTCCAAAAGCTCGAGCTGTGTTTAGAATTCTGAATTTGAGAGTTCTAAATTACAGGTTATTTGCAAAATAGTACTTCTGCTATCTGGGCAGAATATCTTTTATTGGCTTCATTTTACAGATGGGAAAATTGAGGTGCAGAAAACTAGTGACTCTGCAAGTCACGAAGCACAGTAGCAGCACTGTATTGCAAGTCACTTGTATCTGGAAACTTCCCTTCGTTTTGAAGACATACCTGTAAGTAAAAAGATGTTCCTTTAAAGAGAAAGTACAGATACTTGCTATGATGACAAACATCAGATGAATATTCAAAGAAAAATTCTCATTCCTGAGATTGTTGTGGGTTCTTTTTATGTGGCTGACCGTGATGCATGGAAATTATAGCTGGACCTAAAAGGGGTAGAATTTGGAGTTTAAGTTTTTGATTTTCACTGACTTTCTTGCGTTTCTTGCATTTTGTTCTGCGTGTGCTAAAGCTGACAGTCAGCTTAAATTGTTCTGGCAATGAGTTCAAGGGTATAGGTCTTTATCCTGTGAAGTCCTAAGTTCTGTGATCATGAATTTCCCTATTGCTGAATGAAAATTTCATCTTATTGTTGCTGCCACAGAAATATGTTTCCTTGTGGCTAGTTCTGTGGCTTCTAGATTGGAGTATGATGTCTGTAGTACCTGATCAGTATGTTTTATGCTGCTGCAAACTATGAATCAAAGTACTGAGGGCCCATTTACAGGTGTAAGAGCTGCATACAGAATGCAAATTAGTATGCAAATGTTTATGTACTGGAATTATGTCCTTAAGCTTAGCACACTATTTTATGCAAAGCGAAGGAAGATGCAGTGAGATGCATAAAAAACTTAACATGTTTTTCTGCTTTTATTAATACTATTTTTCCCCATTCTAAGTCTTTTAGAATGTATTTTCTGTATTAAGCATATTTAATTTGGCAGATTTGTGGGGAGGAAAGAGTAATGAGTAGTTTCTTTGGAGATACATGAAAAATGTTGACAGTTTTGAAATAAAGCATACAAGTTTCCTACTGAGATTCATACTTACTACTGTGTGATCCGCTGTATTATCTGTAGAAAATGTCTTTGTACATCAGAGAAAGAAAAAGACCTTCAGCAGATTGTTTTATTGAACTCTTAATAGATATTAAGAAACATAACGCCAGCACTTCTGCCACGTTGCTGTCATTAAATAATAAATCATTGCTGTAGCTGCCTAATGGGATATGTAGCAATGCTGATGGTGGCAGTCTAGACCTGAGCTGAAGTGGATTAATTTAAGACACAGAGCAAAAATAGTAGATAGCAGTGCTCAGCAGAACAGTTTTGGGGCTAGAACCTGGTGACTAACCACAAGAAAGAAGATAATAGAAATTAGACCCAACGAAAATATAACGATGTCTTTCACAGTCCTTAGATATCCTCCAACACCTAATTATGAAACTGTCATGTAAGCATTAATTAATGGATTTTCAACACATCTGTCTGAGATGTCCTGTCCTAACATACAGATAGAAGGGGGGGCACTAGAAGACAAGTGGCTTTATCTCAGAAATTACGGTGACCCATATCTGCCTTTTATTCCAAAGGAGATATGAATACACAGGGCTTTGGAAAATAAGGCCTCGTGGTACTAATTCCTAATGCAGTGTCTTAGTCACATAGGGTTTGGGTTTTGGTTTTGTTTTGGGTTTTTTTAGCAGTATTTGCTAGTTAGGTGTGTTTCCAAGCAGCAAGGCTATAGGATTCTGTGCTTCTGCCTTGTGTCTAGCCAACTCAGGAAGTCCCATCTTTGGAACTGAGATGTGAGAGTAACATCCCTATTTGAGAGCTTCCTCCTAGTCAGGCATGGAGGGTCTATCTGAGCTTACTGCCTCAAGTGACGCACCCTGGAGATGCCATCAGTGGCTTGGTCTGTTGTAGATACAACTCATTAAGCAGAGATACGTGTAGCCATCTACCAGTACAGTTGTGTGTAACATTTTTAACATGAAAGGCTTTGTCAAATTATAAAGTTTATCAAGTTGTTAAAACTATTTACCAAATTATTAAAACCCATCTGTTCAAAGACAACAGACTGCTCTGAAAGCAAGAAAAAGAGATTGTGAGGGGTCCAGCAGTAAAAAGACAAGAAAACCGAAAATGATTGTTCTGTCTGTGGCTTTTGTTGTTTGCTCTATGTAGGAATCTGTTGAAATGTGCAAATGTTGAATTTGTGAAACTAATTAGCACATAAAAATCCAGCTGTAATCGAAATCAAAACTTGCTGGTTCAACAGACTATGGGGCTTTTTTAGTATTAACACACCCTGCACGTATGGTTCCCAGTTGAAGATCTGGAGCTGCTCAAACCAGCAAGTTAATATCAGGGGATTTAGAAGCAAGTATTTATTGGTGGCAGTTGTGGCACCAACATGTGGTCTGACTCTGACTGGTGCTTCCAACATTGTGTCTGTAAGGGAAAAAAGGAAAAAGGGACTGGTACTGCTCTTGTTACCCTCATACTGTATGAAAACAGTGTTTTAATAGATTTGTCGGCTGAGATTTCTGTTACAGGGGCCTTCAGCTGGTGAAATGTACCCTTGCTAGAAGCTGTAACTGCAGCAACAAGGAAATACTGTCAGCTTTCTACAAGTCCCTGCTGAGATTTACTTGCTCGTATTTATTTAATTATAGTATCTTGCTGGCACTTTCTTTATATGCTTTGTTTGTGACGGCATCCAAGAATGAAGATTATGTTTTACATCTTTTGGAAACATAAACCCCACTTTTTAGGCTAGCCATGTCACAGATCAAACAGGCTCTCTGGTAAAATGTACTTTACTAAAGTAATTTCAAAACATCTCTTTCATTGTCATTTGCAGATCATGAGTTGGTAAGTCGTAGCATTTAAATTCAAAATTAGAAATTTAGATGTTTCAATGGGAAGAGAAACAGAATCTCTTTGGTATTGTCTTAATAAATTACCCAAAGTAGCTACTGGATTCCAGGTGCTTGTAACTGACTAATAAGGCACTTCTAGTAGATCATTTATATACCAGACACAACTTCTGGTAAGAGGTTTTCCTTAATGTGAATATATAGTGCTTTTGGCAGGATGCAGCTACCTTTGATCTCTCTAAATGACTAGCAGTAAATTCTGAATGTTGGAGACTGACCAGGAGGATGTCTTAGGGAAGACGACTGGATGTGACATTACCTTGCAAAACCTGCAGAGCAGTAACAGGGCTCACATTTTGGTGAGAATGTACGCAAGGCACTTGGTGGTACTTAGGCTACATGTTTGTAAAAATACATATAGTAAAGCACTCTTCTTCAAGATTTGGCAGCAAAATTAGTACTTTCACAGCGAATAAGGCAACCTAGACTCAGTGGATAATATGCTGGTGCTGCATTCCCTTCTCTTCCAGTTTCACTTCAAAGTGGTAAGAATGGGTTTTATTAGTACTTTTTCAGGCACTTACATTCTTTTAAGCATTTTTCTCCAGCTTGAGTGAAATAATTCAGAAGTTTTTTGCTATGTTTAATCAAAACAAGATTTTCAGATTCCTTATTTTGATAATGAATTCATTTGTGATATTTAAAAATAACTGTGCATATTTTTACTTGAAACTGAATTGTCTTGTATTTCCAAGGTGAGTACTTGCAAACTGTTTCACAAAATAGGACAACCTTATTGCAGGTAAACTGCATACTTGCTTGAACAAAAATGTTAAGTACTGTGACACAGAAACTGCTGTTGCCTTGATTTCATAGTAATACCTATTCCAGGTATTATTGGTGTATGTTTCTTACATTGTGTTCCACTGCCTTCTTTTTACTCACATAAATTCAGGACTTTGGAGTCCTCCTGCAATTTTAAACTGAAATTCTTTGAGAAACATATTTCATAAGAAAGCCTACACCATTTTAGTGAAGAATGTGAACCGTGTAAAAAATCTTTACATTCTAGAAATTTTGTCTGTTGATAGTGTTGATGTTCTTTGAGCAAATTGCATAAAAGACTATACAAAAATGCACTTCAAAAGCTACTGTTTCTCTTTACATTTTTTCCAACATTTAATTTTCAAAATTAAACTTGAGGTGCACAGTCAGAATCCAAATCCAGCTATTCCATATTTTCAGTGATGGAAAAAACCCCAGGTTTTACTACTACTATAACTGAATCTGTAAGCATGAAGTACAAAACTGACAAGTCAGATGAGACTTAGAGGATTCTGTATTTTACAGGATTCTTTGCTGCCCCCTAGCATTTAATCAAAGTCACAGTCTTTATGTAAATTTAACCACCTTGCAGCAAACTAATAATTTTATTATGTTCCATTTGACATTCCTTAGTTGCTTAGAAATTTAAAATTTCCTTACAGAGCTAGGATAGATTTGCTTTAGAATATTCAGTATTTCTGGTCTCTGTCTAAAGTAGGTACTGAATATGTGTACAAATTATGAGCCAAATCTTCCTTGATTTATTCTTGCAAATAGTCTAAATGAGCAAGCTCTACAGCATTTGGTTCAATGCCAGCTAAATTTCTCTTATGTATCTATGAACATATCATAATCAAATTACTACAGTTACAACGTGATAAAAGCACATACACGTTACACATCCATAATGCTGAAGAACTAGTAGAACAAATCTCTGTGCTGAATAATATTGCTTGTTTTCATACATGTACACACTAACATTCAACTCTAGGTTCTGAGTCTGAAAAAAATATCTTCTGATGTTTTATATAGAGTGGCCCAAGTTTATACTGAAACTGTGACCTAGGCTGCAACTGTGATCCATCAAAACATTTAATGAAGTGCTTACCTTAAGTATGTGAATAATCCCTTTGAAGCTCAGTGGAGCTACTCAAGTGCTTAAGACTATGTGCAAGCTGTAGTATTTTGCTAGGTTGGGGCAAAACTTCCTGTAGGCAGGTAATGAAACACACTGCAGTTTTAACATGCAGTACATTTCAACAGCTGAGCTCATGGTTTTATCTAATAAAAGTTTAAACGTGGACTTTCCATCTGTGTTTTATAACAGTATCCTTGCACTAGACGCAACGGCTCAAGGATATGTTTTCAGGAGGGTGAATGGAGTTTTATCCATTAGGGGCTGTAAATCATGAACTCTTCATTGATCTCTAACACATGGAAGAATCAAAGAAGGTGAAAAATGGTTCTGGTTGTTAAGGATAAGAACAAAAAAAAACCCCAAATATCACAAGTTAAAACAAGGAAGGTTTTTACTAACCTTGGTGGAAAAAACCCAAAACTTCCCAACAGGAAAGTCCCTGGAACAGGTTGTCCAGAGAGGTGGTGGATTCTCTGCTCTTTAAGGCATTAGAAGCTTGCCTGGTCAGGCCCTGACAACCCAGCCTAGCCCTGTTTGGAGCAGGGTGTTCAGTCCAAATGACCTGGAAAGATTCTTTCAGACTCAAGGTCTTCCACAATTGTAGCAGTTATTACTGTGCTAGGAAAGGTAAAGGTGCAGAAAGGAGTGCATTTAGCAAGAGCGGATCAGTAGTAGCTGGAAATAATTCTGCAGTTATGTTGTTATTAGGAGGAAGACTTGGTTTTGCTATTCAACAGAAAATTAGAGCTATCAACCACCGACAGCAGAAAGCCTGTAGTTCTGATAGGGGGAGATTTTTTGCCTTAGACCTTAGGTTAAACAGTGGCTATGCAAATACTGTTAGCAACAAAATGGTAAAATTTCAATGACTAGAAGGAAGAAAAGACTAGAGGGGAAAGAGATGCTAGATACTGTCTAGCCAGCTGCATTTTAAAAATGGTATCCTAAAACTGATAGTGAAGTTATTTAAATGCTTGACTCACTGCCCATGTTTAGAGAACATAGTTTGCCTAAGTGTTGGCACCTGTGGTATCAGACTGAACACAGGGCCTCTTTCACACGGATGGGCTGAAGCCTGGCCATATACCAGTCTAAAACATAATAGTTGGAGTTTCATAACAGGATTTGACTCAATGACAGTACTGCAATTCCAGCTGCTGTTTTTCTCAGGGAATATTTCTCTTAGTCCCACCCATGAGCCTCTAGCAGTGTTAAGATGCAAGTGGAAGAATTTATGGAATAATCAGTGTATAGTGAGTATTGAGGACATTCTTGTGTGCTGGGCAGCATTTGCTCTTCCAGATACATACCTTCAGAACACTTCTCCAAAGTTTACAGTTTGCCTTATTGCTAAGCGCTTCTTTAATTTGCACAGTCTCTGTACCCTTTGTCTTTGTCTCCTTAGGTTGTAAAGCTTGAATAGGAGAGACATTGCAGAAAACAGCTATGATAAATGTGTAATTTTCAGTCTCAGCTTTAGCCTTGCTATTTCTTTCTTACTTCTACTTTTAACGTACCAAGTTTCCATTTAACACAGTTGTTTTTACGCTTTTTGCCTTGCCTCTGGCAAAATTGAAATGCCACCCTTCCAGCATATGATTTATGTTGTTCTTCACATTGAGCTTCATGATTATGTTCTCAAAGTTCATTGTTCTTTAACCTTCAAAACGCCTACAGACTAATTTAAGAATGTGTGAAAACTGCTACAGATAGCATTAAAACTAGTAAAAAAATTCTGTACAACTCGTCCTTGACATACATTACATGCTTCATTAATTTAAATATGTAATCTGTATTTGCATTCTTAAAATAAATTATTCCCTCAGGTACAGATAAACAGCATTCATTTATATCAATAGGGATTGCATGTAGATACTGAAGTGTGATGTAGAGTCCTTACCATAGTAAGTCATTATAATGTCTTTTTTAAACTACTTTCCTGAAGATGTCAAATGTTGGTCTTTTTATCTCAGTTCCTTGCAAAATAATAACCTCTTTTTTTATATTCTTACTAATTGTCCTGCTTTCAAGTGATGCGAGCCTGCAAACTGCTAAATAATTCTAGTTGTGCTCATTGGGAATTATCTATACTAGGTGTTTTAACGGCCAAATTTCTTCAAACCAGAACTTGTTGTAGGATGGTGAGAGGCATTTTTGTCAAGAATGAGATTTTTTTTGTTGTTGTTTAAATGTGAAAGGTAGAACTCCTTGAAAATCCACCCTCAAAATATAATTGGAGTAGAAAATCCACTAAGTTGAAGTGTTGGACTGAATGGCATTATAAGAGAGTAACATTTTCTGGAAGCCTTTGGCAGCCTTTCAGTACTTAATGAGGGCTTGTAAGAAAGATGGGGCCAGACGTTTCAGCAGGGCTTGTTGTGATAGGACAAGGGGTAAAGGTTTGAAACTAAAAAGGGGAGATTTGGAGTAAGTCTAAGGAAGAAACTTTTTCAGTGGAGGTTGTGAGACACTGGCACAGGTTGCCTGGAGAGGTGGTGGATGCCCTATCCCTGGAAACGTTCAATGTCAGGTTGGATGGGGCTCTGAGCAACCTGATCTAGCTGAAGATGTCCCTGCTCACTGCAGGGGGGTGGACTAAGGACCTTTAAAGGTCCCTTACAACCCAAACCATTTTATGATCCTATGCCTCAGTGGGTGCTGTGCCTGTGTTCTGTTGGTCTGTTCTGGCAGCAAATTTCCACTGCTGGAAATTACACAGGTTTTATGAATGATTGAATAGTATTTGAATTAGGGGCTTAATTTTTTGTCTCAGATCAGGCAAGTATCCTAATCTATTGCTAATCTATGTAATCTATTGCTAGGTATTCTGCAAGGAGGTTAGCTTAATCTGTGCTTTTGGAGGAGGATGGAAATCATTATAGTGTAAAGTGGAAAAATAAAGTAAGTCTTGATTGTTGTGAAATGGGAACAACTGTTTCTCATTCAGATCCAACTTTGCACCATACTGTAGGCAATGGAATATCTGTGGTTCAGAGTTTTATGGTTTTGATGTAGCAGGAGAATGAAATGAATTAAGCTGCACTGGAATCCAGCCACATTTATTTCTGTCTTTCCCAGACTGATGTTCAGATAATGGGATAATGCAAGTAGAAGCTTTCGGGATATCCATGACCGCACAAGAGCTGTGTTTAGCTTGAATATCTTGGTAGCTGTTGGCATACAGAGCAGAGTTTGCCACATGTCTCCTATAATAAGGTGAATGAGGCAAACAGTTGCTTTGAAGTTGAATGCAGCAGTATAGATGATATGTATATATAGCCTGTATTATTCTACATGTCTGGGGCAACATCTTAATGTATGCAGTGGGCTTTGGAGAAAGTATGGAGGACATAAGGTAAAAGTAACCTTCTTTTAAGTGTGTGTATTGACATAATCTGTATTATTTAGAGTATCTGAAACTAATGACTTAATTTGCATCCTCTCTAGAACAAAAATACTATAAAGAACCCGACTGCATCTCCTGGATTAATTCTAGCTTTCAGCAACTATGTGTCTGGAGTAATTGAACACATATCATTTACCCCCAAAATATTAAAGGGCAGGTTGTTATTTCTGGCTTAACTTGAATTAATAATTTACTCAGGTTTTACATTACCTGGCTAATCGTATATACTTGTGTAGGTACTCTGTGAGTGGCAAGGAATCCTTGAGTCTTAGGGCTTCCAGAAACAATTTTTAGCTGAAGTACTGTTTTAGCTATTTATTATCAGTAAATAATTTTACCCCAAATCATGGATAAAAAAGGAGCATGGAATAATTCCTCTTTTCTCTAAGTTGTCATTGCCTTTCAGCAAAACTAGAGAAAAATCTCCTCCTTCCTCCTTGTTCAGTGAGGCATTTACTTTTTCTTTGCTGTGACTGTATAATGAGTACCTGCTGAGACAGTGTGTGTAATGCATACTTGCATGCATCAAAACCATGGGAGCTCAGACTTTAATCATAGGTCTCTGTTTACATGGAAAAAAAGAAGGTACGTGGGTGTTCCACTTATATTGTGGAATTCTCCTTGGGAGTTGTTATGCATTTCATATCGTATTTAAAAATAAGATGTTTTTTAAACTTGGTTGGACTGCATGTTGGTATGTGACTCAATAGGAACCCCAGGAAACACCTGGAAATTAAATATATGATTTATAAATACAAAATTATGATCCATAATTCAGGAGAAGATTGATTTTCTGGGTTTTTTTTAAAAAAAAACTTGTTCTTGATTGTGCCCAAGTTATTTGTATTTGCTGTTTGGCTTTAATCCCAAAGCAGAAACTAGAAGCTTGAATTTGCTAGACATTTAGCAATTCTTCACAGGCTATGCATGCATGTGGTCTGTCCAAATTCTGCCCAGTTGCCCAGGTGCAGATGACTGCTGGATTCTGTAATTCTGTTCAATTATGGGTTGAAAACAGAAGATTTCAAAATCTCATTCTACCATGAAACCTTACTTCTGCTATAAGCTATTTGTATTTGCTGTTTGGCTTTAAGCCCAAAGCAGGAACAAGAAGTTTGAATTTACTTGATGCTTAGATATATCAGTCCTTAGCTATGTTTCATGCTTTCAAAAGCATGGATTCTGCCTTGTTTCAAAAACCTTGTGCTTTTGTGAATTATTCCTGTTCGGGGGACATACAGTGCCCTTGGTCTGGACAACTATCCCAGTGAACGCTCTCTGAAAGTTGTGTCTTATAATGTCTGCAAGAAAACAACTCCCAGAATCAGCAAGCCTCTGTAACAAGACTTAATTTATTTTAGCTTTTGTAAAAGCTTTTGATTACACAGCAGCTGCCAAGATCTGAACTCCCCACCCACTTCAAGGCAGTTTTTCTAGTTACACATTTGGCAATCCATTCCCCTAGGCATAGTAAAAATCACATACCAGTTTTGCAACATTATTTTTTGGGGGAAAGGAGGGGAATAGAGATATCTAATTGAGAGTTACCTCTAACAGGACAGACTCAAAGTACAGGGTGTTTCAAAAGATGAACCCCATTTTAATTGAAGGTTCATTTCAAATGGGTTCATCTTTTTGGAACACCCTGTGTTGTGTGTGCAGATTTGCTTTTCTTTACATACTGTGACAAGCAACTATTTTGATCTTAATGGTGGCATCTATCTGGGAGCTGGGGGCCATATAAATACAGTATGTAGAGCAGGTACAAGGGATGTTAATGTCTCCTGAGAGAGGTGAGCTATAGATCTAACAGATGCAGGGCAGTCTTACCTTTGAATTGTGCTGTGGCTGGAGTGCAATCCAAATCTCGCCTTACTTCAGGGGCTTGTAACTGCAAGTTATGAACACATTAATAATGCCTCCTCGTTACATAACTTTGTTTTTCCTGAACAAAGGGTGAGGCAGACCCGTGGTATTTTACTCATTATGTTAGGGCATTTATTCTCTAATATTTTGGTCTTTTTTTGTTCTTTGGTCATATTTTGCCCGTTAATTTTTGTGATCAAATAATTTCCTATGTTGGAGGAAAAAGTGCCTTGCCTGAAAAAATTAAAAATACAGACTAAAGATATAAATAACAATAACTAAAAGCACTTTGAATTTGCATGCATGCCATGGGGTGGCTACAGCATAGGAAAGGAGTGCTCCTGTCTGCCAGCTTAAATACTATTAAGCAACTGGACATTTTAAGAATCTTTTTCCTGAAGTAATATAGGAAAATATATTTACAAATATAACAGATTGTGAATATATTAATTTGAAAAGCAATGACAGATCATTTCACTCAAATCAAGCTTAATAATCAAAGCCATTTTGAAATATGGTATGGTGCAAAAGCATAACTCTCTCAAAGTATTCAAAAGAAGAATTAATTTGATGCCTACTGCTCTATAGCATTACTGTTCAGACTAATTCAGTTAGAAAAACCAACAAATGGTGGGTATAATCAAGACTTTTTCCAAATAAATAACTAAATTTTTAATCAGTATTTTTCTCATTAATATCACTTCATTATTTCACTATTTCATAAGATACCTCAATTTTCACAGAAATATTGCTATATAGTAAAATAAGGGATGAAAGATATTTCTTATTGATAATAATCAGTTAGACTGTATGGTAGCAAATTGAAACAACTATTAGGAAATTTTATTCAGACAATGAATTCTTCCTAGATTTTTCTATCAGATTTATAGAGTTTCATATATTCCATGCCTAAAAGTTTCAGAAGTTAATATAGCTATGACAGTCAAATACTCAGGTAACATACAACCCATTATGGTATTACTTGAAATATTAGTGTTATAACAGGAAAGTTACTATTGGATCCCAAGTGAAAGCATTTGCAGTGGGTAACAACTTCAA
Organism: Aegotheles bennettii; assembly: GCA_013398125.1. Taxonomy (NCBI): domain Eukaryota; kingdom Metazoa; phylum Chordata; class Aves; order Caprimulgiformes; family Aegothelidae; genus Aegotheles; species Aegotheles bennettii. The sequence continues at coordinate 1,921,651 of VZRW01002458.1, read as the reverse complement.
GTATTTACTTAGCAAATGAATGCCAAGCTCTCAGCCAGTCCTTACTGGAGCAGTCAGGTTTCCTTAACCTGTCTGACATCTTGCAGGTTTTTGTGTAACTACAGTTAGAACCAAACTACAAATGCCACTATTTTGAAGACTGAAGAGCTGGCATTGGTTTATGGGGGGGAGGCAGGGAAGAATCCTCTCACTTATATTCACAGGATAAAAACATGTGTGTTCAGAGATCCACTGCCTGGAGCAAGGCAATGATAGAAACTTAAACTCAGCACTGCAGTTATGTTTGGGTTTTTTTTAAATGTAATAGCTCTTGAACATTTTAAAGATGCATTTAGCTTTGCTCTGCCTTAGAAATTAAGCGGACATTATTACAATTTGTGCACAGCTCTGTGTTTACTGTGAAAAAGCTTGCTTTGTAATTTATGCGCTGTGATTTTGCAGGGGGCACCCAATAGTGTTGCAACATGCAAATGTGTTTTGATTACTTTTTAAGGAAAAAACTTAAAATTAATGTGACAGGATATTGTTTAAGCAAACACAAAAATGAATTACCTTTTGAGATGATTCTTTGAAAAATTTAAGCCAGTTTAATATAAGGACCATTTCTTACTTACTACAATGGATGAATGAACCCATTGTCAAAACTGCATTCAGTATAATATGACATCCATTTAATGTTTTTGTCATCAAATTAAGATCAAATGCAAAAGACTATTGAATGCATTCAGTACTGAAGTGTATTTTCCAAGGATGACATTTTCATTTAATTGGAAAAAAATTGGAGAACTGCACACTAACACCATGCCTCTATTTCTGAATTTCCCTTTAATAAGGAAATAACTTGTGGAATTTGGCAGATTTTTCCTCAACTATGAGATAAAGATCATACATAAACAATAATATCCTGTTATACTTGGTACTAAATTAGCTGAGTTTTATTGCCACTGAATAGAAATGTGTAGTCTGGCTGCTTGCAGAGTTCATGCTTGAAATTCCAGAAATAACAATACTGGAGCAGACCACTTCAAAGGTGGTTATTCATCATCAGAAAACTTTTTGACTGTTTGCTGAGTGTTGATCTTCACACTCTTCTACATTTGCAGTTTCTTTGAAATCATGGAAGACACACATGCCTTGTAAAGAAGGTATTTAATGCTTAAAGGGCAGGTGTGCTGCTCAAGTAATTATTTCATAATTAAGAATTGTGGTTATCCTTGGAAAATATGGGTTACTTTGAAAGCAGAGGGGAGATGGCTTCTGGCATATAACAAGAAAGTATTATAGTAGTATTTCACATCTTTGCTTATTGATCTCTGTGTACCATACAGTGCTTCTTAAGTAAATATTAACTTTCGCAGAATGATTCATCTAGTGTCTGTACTTCTGTTGTTTAATAATATCACCTACCACTAAATTCTCAGGAACTTCTGTGAGATAAATTTGTAAGTGCTGTTAGTTTTACAGAAGCCAGCTCCAGTAGTAATTACAGTGGCACAGAATGAGTTCTATAATTGCCTTCCTCATTTTTATCACTTGGAAAGTTCTATTTCAACTAATTTTCTTGACTTTCTGGTAAATGTAGGGTAATAGGGAGATAAGGTCACAAAAGACTATTGAATATTGTAAGGCGGATGGAGCATGGTTGCTGGAATCAGGACTATGTTGAAGATACTGCATTGAGATTTGTGATGGAGTAAAAGCAAAAATAAAAGATGTGATTATCAGCAGAGGGAAGCTGTGACAGACACCTGCATGTTCTGCTTTGCACGGGTGATTGTAGAATCCCATAGGGCTTTCCCTGCAGGATGGTAATGGAGGATTTGTGTGATTGTCTCTGGGAAGTGGCACACATGGGAGTAATATCATGATTTTGCGAGTAGATGCAATACCTGAAGTCTTCGTATTTCTTTCATCCCAGTCAGTCTGTAGGTGATGCAGGTGCTGTGCTAACCACAGCATAGGAGTCGGTCCCCATCGGTCCTGAGCCTGTGCTGTAGTGCTGTGCCCTGCCTGTAGTGCTGTGCCCTGCCTGTAGCACTGCTGGTCCTTGCAAAGGGCAGGGAAATTTGTTTTGGAGCATCTCTCTTCTCTTCTTCTGAGAAACCATACAGAGTTCTACTGAACAGTTACATACCCATTCTCAAACCTTGCAGTATGGATAACAAAACCACCTCTGTCATCCTATCCTTTCTGTATTCATCAGTTAGTAACAAGAGAAATGAAGGAATAAGTGTTCTATTATCCCCAGTAAACTGTTCACATCTATGCCTTCATATTGGTAACCTGACTAACAGATTAGCAGTTCTCTGAATTGTAATGATACTTGGAAGAGAGCTAACTGGCTGAACTTCCACCCAGAGAAACCTGAAGAAATACTCATTGTGTGGAGAAAGCAACCAAAGGAAATAGCTGAATAATAATTTCCTCTGAAAAAAGTTGTGGGGCTGCCAATTTGTTACTCGTTTGCATTTAGTTATGTAAGATTATACTCATACAGCAATGGGGGCCAACAATGGCTTTTGTTCCCTTTGTTATCTCTAACTTCTAGTGAAAGGTAACCTGGTGAGCTATTGGACTTAATATTTGGAGTGATTTGGACTTGATACTTGAAAGATTTCATTTCCCAAGACAGCAGTAATTTGTATGAGAGAGGGGACACTAGAGCTGTGATACGGCTGAAGATTCTCTAGCTCTGGAACTGGAGACTGGATTTGTTCTCTTTAAGGACACACTGCAATGATTGCTACCCCAGATTTTCAAAGGCGGAATTTGGGGCTGAAAGCTGTGAAACAGCAGTATTTCTGGTGGGTTCTATTAGTTACTGGACCTTTTGCTATTTATGAGTGGTCTGTGATAGCTAATGAACTGCTAAGATAGCTAAAGATCCTTTCCAACAAAGAGTTTTATTTATTATTGCATTTTAATTGTTATTCATGATGATTAGGCAGACTACACACCTGGCACGTCTAGCATTTCAGCAGACGTTCTAAATGCATTTAAATATATTTTTAATGAAAAGGAAATTTTGCAACAGTCTTACAGCATTTGAAATCTGAAGTAACATACATCTAAAAAGTTGTTAAAAGAAATTTCACAACGATCTGATTTTTTTAACCAAATGGGAGTTGTATATCTTCTTGAGGGGGTTTGGCAGTACTGGTGTTTTGTGTCTGTTTTTGCTTTTCTTTCTGCCTATACATTTAATGATTTTGTGTGTATGTGCATGGATGGCCATTTCAAGGAATACAGGGGAGTCAAACAGAAGCAGGACTTCCGCAGGAAAGCAACCAGCATTTCCACTGCTAATGAACCTTCCAGTTGATTAGAAAAGCTAAATTTCAAATTGTTTAAGGTTTGCCTGATGTTGATAGTAGAAATCCTACAGAAGAGAAAGTGGGATGCATGTCAGCCTGTGCTCCTGGTAATGCTACCAGGAGCAGCCTGAAGATGATCTGCTTCCAGTTAAAATGTCAGTATGAAGTGTGCGTAGTGGCCTCCAATAAATATTCTGTGCTGACAGCGGTTTGTTGGAGCAGAAATTTGGGAACCAGTGCTATATTAAGTTGAAAGTGTATTGAGATCTTAGGTATGTGAATTATAATGACCAGGGTTGCCAACTTTGCAAGTACTGCATTTAATATTCCTAGTTTTACAGAATTTACAAGGGATCCTGAAGGATTTTTTTCGTTAAAGTATAGGTCCTTAACTTATTAGCTCTATATTGAGTTCTGAAGGAGTGATAATATGCGTGGAAGAAAGTAGGTCTCCTCTTGATACATAGCTAGGAGAGCCGAGTCCTAGTTTTTAATGAAATCTCTTTTAATAATCTTGTGGATGTTTATTCATTTTGTTTAAGTGGCAAAAGAAAGACATTCTTAAATTCAGAAATTTTAGCTTTGCATTGCGTGTAGTTACAAGGCTTTCAGGAGATGTTGTTAAATGGACATGTTTATTTCTTATATTATCACTATTTTTGCTTGGCTACATATTTAATGTAAGGAATGAATAAAGTGGAAAGTTAATACAAAACAGATACCAGTTAATGTTTTAATGATAAAGATATCCTATCCTTTTGAAACAGCTGAAGCTAATGTAGAATAATCGGTTGCCTTTCCCACTTACTTTTAGGCTATGTTTCAATGGCAGTCTTCATGCTGCACTTAGATCTGTGCTAAATGAAAATATAATAATTTGTTCAGTAACAGTACTTCCCTCATGATGTCTTTCCCTTAGCCTCTTTAGACCATGATGCTTTCCTACTTACGTTCTGGGCTTTTTTAACACAAAGACCAGATATTTCTAAATTAGATTTAATTCATTGTGTCTTAAAACCCAAGAACTGGAAATTTCTACAGAAGATCCTTGATTATCAAAAGCTGATAGTAAATATTAGAAGAGATAGCAGTTAATCTTTCCATTTTAAGACTTATTTGTCTATCACATTCTTTATTTCTTTGTAATACTTTGTTCCTGCCTACTTGGTTAGTCTTAAGATAAAGAATAAGCAGAGACAGTCACTACAGTTTATCCATCCTTCACTTTTTTTTTCTCAGTTACCTTGTGGTAACCAGTCACTCTTAACTCTGCCTGCTTTTAAAGCCTATGTTCTAGGGACTTGAGCTCTTATAGATTTCTGTTATTAACATGAGCTTTATTTTCCCATCTATGAATTAACCTGCACAGAAAGGCTCGTGCACCTCTATGATACCCAGTATGAAGAATGTGAAATAGGAAAATTGTACATTTGTTTTGCTGTGCATTTGAGCATGGGTTCCTTATTCAGAGACCATATCTCTCTTTTTTTGAAGTATATAATAAATCTGACTGTGCACTTCATTTGGTCTTTGAAAACAAAGTGGTATCCTCTAGACGTGAGTAGCTTTCATAATACAGGATGTGTCTGTATAGATGCTGTTCTTAAGCTCTTGTTTCTGTTATTTTAATGTCTCCTAAGCTTCTGTGTCCTTTCCTCAGCTGTCAATGCCTTGTATTCTCCTGGGCGTTATGAGAAATCGATCTACTTTGTTTCCAATGCAGCAAGATGCAAGCAAGAAATTAAAAGGTTTCTGAGAGAAAATATTCATGTTGGAGTTCTCTATCCTCAGATGGTGTGTTCTTTTAGTATCTGTGTACCTAGTTATCCCAACCTTGATCTGAGATGCAGTTGGAGGGAGAAAAATGAAATTGAGAAAGAACAATTAAAATTAAAATTGATTGTAACAAAAAGAGGACAAAATATTTTTATTTAAATATATGCATTTATATGCATGCATACATAAAACATGTAAGCAGAAAATATCTAGGAGGCTTGATAGTGAAATTGTTTATTACAAGTTTCTTCTGGAACAATATTTTGTCATTATCTCTTTCTACTAAAGACAGTTGAGATGTGGGTATAATTTCCTATATCCATTAAAATTTATCTTGGTTATCTTTTTATTTGCTCCTTAATTTTTTTTGAAGTTTATTGTTTTGAATAATACGATGATAACCTCGAAGAGTCAGATGACACATTTGTGTGGTTCATAATTCTGTGAAGTATAAATTCTGTTAGAGAAATTCAGGTTTCATTTGCCTGTCCTTTAGTAAGTATCTGTTTATGAGCTTATTATGAAATATATTTGTCTTAGAACATCATCCTCGTCTCAGTTACTGTCCAGCTCTCACAGGGAAGTGACTGAAGATCAGATTTAGTTTCTGATATTTCTTTGGTAAAAAGGAAAGAAAAAAGGAAAAAAACTAAAAACAGCTATCATGACAAAACCAAATCTTTTAATGTCTTTTATGACAAAACCACTAAACTTGCACAAAGTTAATCTTTAAAAGCCCTTTGCAACTGACAGTTAATTTATAAAAATGCCTCCTGAATCATCACCATCCCCTAAATCTCTGCTGGCAGTGAGCATACCTGGGTTGTGCCCTCGCTAGCTTCCCCCAGTGCAGAGTACAGAGCAAGCGGTACCTCTGCCTGCATCCCCTGCATCCCTTCATCCCTGGTCATTGTGCTGCCCTCAGATAGCTGAGGGAGTGAGAGGATGTGACCCACTGCTTAAGATACATGCAACCTCTATTTCTTTTGATGAGAGCTACATCAGAGAGTACAATTAGAGCTAAATGTACAGAACGGTTCCATTTTTGTTTTGCTTCTGGGTTGTACTGACAGCAGATCCTTTGTTCTTTTCTGTGAAAGACTAATACGTGAGGAATGTCCGTGCTGCCATGACTCAAGCAAGCTTAAGTAGAAAGTTGGCAGCTAAAGAAGTGAACATCTTTTCCTAGGTCTACCTCTCTACCAAGGGATTCTGACAGGGAGCAGTTATCCTTGTGTTCTCCCCCAAGTCTGCTCCTCTTCCTAGCTAAGCACTAATTAAGCAGGGCTCTTCCTTTTTTGTTCCTCCTTTGAAGTCTGTCGTTGGCCTCTGGGAGAGGCTGACCCAACAGCCCCTTAGCTCCTTCCAGACTCCTATAATGGGGTGTACAAACCCTGCATTATGCCATTACAAAATCCTCCCATTGGGAGCAAAAGGACAAAAAGGTTATAGAAAATAGATTAATGATCTCCTACCCCCTTCCAATATTACATTACAGTCAACCATACACAGTTTGTCAGGCTTCTACGTGATCACCCCAGCACAAGTAAAGTAGAACCTTTTTGTAGTGCCTGGTTATCAGAGCTGCTGATCACAGAAGAAATCCCACTGAAATGTAATTCAGAAAAGACTGTATAAGAGTGAAACTTCGCATAAGCAAAGTTTTCATGAATTTTAAGAACTGTTTAAAGTGCTGTAAGTGACTTTTCAGTATATCTGAGTTAATGGTATGGCCTTCTTTATGCTTCTCTCCCCTGCTTTATCTGCTTTGCCGATAATGCCAGAGTAGAGTTAGTGGGAAATTTAGAGGTGAAGAAGTGTAGAATCATCTTAAGCAGACACCATTGTGGTGTATCCAAGTTAGTTTGTATATATATTACATAGAGGATTACCCCCTTCTTCATACATTCCTGAGTGATTAAAATGCAGGGTGAAGGAGCTGCCTGTTCAGGGAGGCTCTGTGCTGCTCAGCAAAAATGGATTGCCATCCTGTGTGCTGCTAAGAACTGTAGAAATAAAACTAAAACATAGTAACTCTATTTTGTTAAGGGTATCTTGCGTGCCATGGAACACAACTGAAAAAATATCTATAAGTATGATCTTCTTAGGATTTGTACTCTATTTTTTCTCTCTTATAAAACACTTTTTTTCATATAACAGTCACAGATGATTTATTTACAAATACATTGGCCCTTCTCCCACAATTTTTGTTTCATTAATGAGACTTTAAGACAAAACTTTATACACTCTTGCTAGATACACAATGTAAAACAACTCTAAAGCTGTTTCACTCCATCTAATCACTTCCTCAAATGTTATAGCAACTGTTTGAAAATTAGACACTAGAAATGAGTCTTAAGAACCTGAAGTTCATAAGCAGTAAAGCAAGTCTTTGAGCTTTGTTGTATTTGCTGTAGTATAAACCCATGTTAAATCCACTTAAAATAGCCAAGTCTAAGTCAAAACTGATAGACAGTCAAAACAGGTACATGCTTTCAGTTCAGCATCAATTTGAAACCATTTATCTGCAGTTGGTGCTAACTGATACAGTCATGTTTGTTGAAATATAGTGTCAGATCCTGAACATTATTCTGTTTCTTAGAAAGAAAATTAAGAAAAAAGGTTTTCAGTTGGTAGTGCATATATAGTCTGAACTCCGAGTAAATCATCACAGTGGGATAATACAGAGAATCCTGTATAAAGTACTTAGACTGAGTTACCTTTTTTAGTGCAAGATGTTCAGTCTGTGTGATAGAGAGATAAACAGCATAGCCAAAGGTAAGCTGGAGAATATATCAAATGTACAGGGACAGAATTACTTACATAACATCATTATCATGAGACCAGGAAGAAGATGGCGATCTGGAGAACTTTGTGGGGAAGAGAGCACATGGGAAAAAAGAGAAGTCAGGTAAGGTAACACAGACTGTACTCTAGAGAAAGTGTACAGCATCAGCAGTGGGGTCACCATAATGCAAAATCCAGCAAGAGGAAAAACAACAGATAATGGCTGCTGAGAAACTGTTTTTGTTCTCACTGTGTAGATATGATGTGTTTTCTGTTCTAGGGGGATTTTCAGATCTGCACAGACACTCATTAGAATGGCATCCTTTTATGTGAAGGGAAAAAAAGTATTTTTCCTTGTTTAAGTGGTCAAATGATTAATTTTAAAGCCACAGAATATCATATAGTATCTGTATGTATAAAATACAAATGTCCAAAATTTAAAAGGGAAATAGACCCTTTATTAGAGGAACTTGTTAGAAGGAAATTTGTGAAAGTATTCTGCTGAGGAAAAAAAAATGCTCAAGTAACAAATTATGATTGAGGTTTTTCTGGGAAGGGTTATGTGTCATTGTAGTTCCTCAGGCAGTCAGTAGCAGAAGGTATGCATGTAAGCAGTAAAATGGTGTAGAGTTTCTGAATTGTGCCACACAAACCACTAACAGTACACCAGGATCTTCAAAGCAATATGCTATACAAAAAGTTTTGCAGAGTCTAGCCAGAAATGTTGCTGCTGCTACGGCTGCCATTACTCTTGAATTGTATGGTCAGCAGGAGCTGCTGGCAGTATGTTGGTTTTTCTTATCTTGGATTGCCACCACTTTCTAATGCCTGGCTGTGGATCCCTCTCCTGGCAGTTCCATGCTTATGAGCATCAGATAAATTCAGGAGGGTGTATGGATCTCAAGGAGATATATTGGTTTCAGGGTAAGCTGTTGAGCTAGGGGTATGTGCATTTAAGAGGGCTGACTGTGTTGGAAGGAATAGTGCTGGGTAGTAGCAAACCCTCTGTTCTTTGAATGAGACGTTCTCTGTCTATACAGATATGTGTTGTCCTCATAGCTCCTGGAACCTCATGGGGATGCCATGGTATTGCCTGATTAGATAAGTATCAAAGCACTTCAGTGACACACAGAGAATCCCCCGTCTGACTTGCCAGAACAACTGGCTTAAATCTGCGACGAGAGGAAGAACAAAGTGCTTCCACATCTCTGCCTTATTCCAGAGCATGGCACCAGAGGAAACAAAGTCTGGAAAACTCTATAGTTCCAAAGTGGTCCATGAAAAAAATTTGATTGCCGATTGTTTTTCTGACCAAGGAGTGCTAGCCAGGCTTGATTAAAAGTAATGATTGTTTTTCTCATGCTACCAAAGTGAAGCTGGCTCCTCAAAGAAACAATTTTTCTGCTTATGTATGTGCCCACAGATAGTAGTGTTGTTGTTATTGTTAGGTAAAACAAAATAGTTTTTCACTTAGCTGCTGACTTTGAACTAAGCAATGGAAATGTTTTCCACACGTGAAGTCTTGGAAGAAGCTGGTGGAAACAAGGCCTTCATTTGTGTAGGTATCAGTAGGCTTGTGAAGAAGATACTGTTCTGGTTATTCTCATGGCTGGTAAACTGGGACACAGAGCAAGCCGAATCAGTTACCATGAAGCCAGTTAGCAAGTCAGGAGGAAGCAGAGGTACTCAGAATCGTGTACTCCAAATACTCCTCTAAACTGTGATTTCCTTTCAACTTGAACAGCAATTTGCATTTTTCTGTCTCTCTACTTAACACTTCAATAGGATGTGACATGTTTTTAAAGAACTGAGAAGAGCAGAGATTGTAATTGAAAGAGTGGATAATATTTACAAAACCAGGTTACTCAACCCGTGGATGAAGATCGTCCAGCCAGATGAGCCTAATTTATGCAGAAAGGAAAGCGTGCTATTTGTTGAAAGGTCTGTTCTTTTCTATCAAGTTTGATGGATGGATTAAAGGAAAAGGTAGAATTCCATTAAAGGCACATTTCAAAGTCAGCATAAGGGACAATCTCTACAAATATTTCCGCTGAACGGGAGGCAATCTATAATGCCACTAAGTCTGGATCTGAATTCTGTTTTTTCCTATGTGTTCGAAGATGGTCAGTCTTTCTCCCTGGCTATAAAGCTAGCCAGATATGCTAGCCATTGCCAAATGCTATTATTTACTCTCATACAAAAAGTACACTTACCCATTTATGCACTTACTCTCGTTACTTTGTATACGAATCCTAAGCATTCTGAAAACAAGTTTATCCATCAGCCTTGTTTTTCTTTCATGACTTTGATAGAATTGTGTCCTTCCTTCTAATAACAAGAATTACTACTCAGGCATTTTTATTAGGGACTGGTAGGTGATTTACCATCATCTTTCTCTAAGATGAACGAAGATAGCTGAAATTCCTTTGTGACTGCTGCCTTTCTCCCACTACTGCTTTTATGCTGCTCCTCTATTGTGCCCTATTTTTGCAATCTGCATTCCATCCCCCCCTTTCCCAGCCGTACAGGATCACAGAAATAAAACCTGGCAATGATGGACTATTTGGGGAATACATAGCACAGAGAAGGAAATTCAGGTCTGAAGGAACGCAAGCAGAGGCTCTGTTGCTAGTGTCACAGATTCTGTTCCATATTTCTACCATAACATCTTGTAGCTTCAGGATAATACTAAAATGCCACTGTGTAGCAATAACACCTTCGGTTGCTCAGTTTCCTTTTCTTTAAAAACCACCTATCAGGTTGTTAAATAGCTAAATGTTTTTATCATGTTATGTGCCTGTGAGTTGGGAAGGGAAAGGTATTTAGAGGTTAAACACACTGGTATTGGGTAGATAGGAAAAGAAGTTGAGAATTTTTTCCTCTTGCAGACTTGAGGTGAAAAGAACCCAGGAACATGTACTTAACACTTGAAGAAGAGACAGTTAAAAAAGGGAGCTAAACCTCTAACACTAGATCTTTTTTGGTCCTGTGGTTGATGCTTCTAACTGATATTCCCAATCTCAGAAGGACTAAAAGGCATCCTCTCGGTGGCAAGCACAATATGCTTTTTCACACACTGTTTTGTCAGTGTGCCTGAGAGATGACCTATAGCAGCTCTGTCCTGCTGAAGTGTTGAGCCACCCATGGTATTCCACTGGGAAGCTGTGCATGACCTGCCGCACTGCGATGTTCTGTGGAGACAAAAGTTTGAAAAGCAGGGTACAGTAAGTAGCCACGATGCTGCTGTTTTCACAGAGGGGGCGAAAATATATTTTGAGCTGTGGAAGGTTAGATAGGAACAATAAGTTTCTCACCATGATTTACCTTTATTGGACAAAGCCACAGAGCACAGAGGAATGAAGTTAAAATGCGGGCAGACAATGCTTCCTCTTGCTGCATCTCTGCTTATGTGGGACTTTGACTATAAGCTGTATTGAAGCTCCAAGGTTTCTGAACATATGTCAGACACAGTGGAATCTCTGCATACAGAGATCACAGCTGGAAAAACATGTAATTCATTGTTATTTTACCTTTATTTATTTATTTTGCAGAAAGGGTGGGATAAAATTATCACGGGCAATGATGGGAAAAACTTATATGAATATTTTTAAAATATAAGGCGAGAATTTTTGTGGGATATATTAAACTGTAAGCACAGAACTACTGAAAGGCAGTTTATCTCAGGAGACTGTGGTTTCTTCCATGCTTTTACACAGTTAAATAACACAGTTGATTTCTCCAAGAATCTTACTGTGGCCCAGTCTCTGTATTGTATTCCTCTGTTTCAGTGTGATTTTGAAACTGCTGTTCTTTGTTCTTTGTGATGGCCTTCAGTCTGAACTGCTAATTTATATTTCTTCAGCTGTCTTTTCACTCACTGCCCCAATGTATATCCTATGGTAGTCTTTGGTTATGTGGTTGTACAACCAGTGGTAAGTGTATCACCCTGCTTACCTTGTAAAGTAGCTTAACCTTATGTGCTTGGGGTTTCCAGCTGGAAAGAACTTGTTGTCAATGCCCCAGGCTGTTGTTTCTGTTTCTTGCTTTTACAACTATCCTTGTAAACAAGAACTATGTCTAGGTTTAGATTTAAATGTTGCCAGAGGGCTTTTGTATTGCAATTGCAAGAATCGGTATTTTGAACAGACCTCTAAATACATTATATAACTGCAAAGTTATAATATGTGATTCTGTGATTGAGTGTTTAATGATGTTTTTTTCCATAGACAGATGCTTCTAGTACACTAAATGCATTTTTATTCTTGGTTTTAAAAAATGTTTTATGTTTGAATAATGTACCTACTCTTGCAATCAATAACAGTATATTTCAGGCTATTTCAGGCTATTTCATTTGTTAGTTTGTTGGTTTTTTTCTGTGCAGGTGCTGGTATTCCTTACAGTACTGTCCAAGTGACTTTGATCATAACTGTTCAAAGTGTTGGGCAGGAGCAGCAGCGTGTCCCTATCCATGTTTCAGTTTTCTGTGTTTTGGACAAATGTGTTACTGCATCCCTAAATCACGGATCTCAAAACCGTATTCAGGATCCAGTTTTACAAGAGGCATCTAATAGAAATGTATTATCATGGTGCATTAGGCTTTGCCACAGCGTGTGGATTCAAACACATCCTACTTCTTAAAACACATTCAGAACCAGTTGCACTTCTCAACAGGTTCATGCTGTCATCACAGAACGGGACAACCGAATTATAGCTAAGTCAGCAATTGCTTTTGCGTTACTGATATGAATAGGCTCTGAGCCAGCAGTAATAATAAAGATAACTGGTCATTTGTACATGAGTGGAACATGGGAAGGTCTGTATGGAGGAAATGTAGCAAGGAGATCATCTGAATAGACCTCTCTGAAGGATAAATGAGACAAGGTCTGGGGTGCGTGCATTATTTGGGTCTATTTCTCTAGCACTTGATTTTGTGTTTTTATTCACTCTTTTAAAAAATGGTTCTCTCATTTCTTAGAACTTTTGTAAAAGTATATTTTCAGTATTTGAGAACAGTTTGATTACTTTATAGATCTGCCTTTAGATGTTTGCTGTTTTACTTGTGGAGCTATTTATATAGATAAAAAAACTGTGAAATGTGGATTATAGCAGCTATGACCAAATTCCACTGTAGTGACCCGAAACATTTTCATTATGTTTAGTTTCTCTCTGGAGCCATTGAGTTAATTCCAGATTCAGTATTAAGTCTTTCCCGTAGTTCACTCCCTGGCTACCCTCAGATATTGCCCTAAATATTTACAAAAGAGGGAACTTTTCTAAATCGTAGGAGATTTGGTGGTTAAGCACAAGATTTGGAGATGAACACGATGTGATTCTGTGTTGAGGTTTTTGGGTTTTATTTCAAAAGCAGCGACAAACACTTGAGGGAATCACAGAACCGCAGGATGGCTGAGGTGGGCAGGCACCTCTGGGGAACAGAGCAGCTCTGCCCAGAGCAAGGGCAGCCACAGCAGGGTGCCCAGCACTGTGTCTGGTGGGGTTTTTGTGGAGACTACACAGCCACTCTGGGAAACCTCTTTCTGCGTTCAGTCACCCTTCTCTTAGGATTAAACTATGTTTTAACTGTGTTGAGTGGAATTGATTGAATGGTAAAGTTAAGGAGCCTTTCACTTTTAAGCCTCTTGGCATGCAACTTGTTTCTTGTTAACATCTAAATGGCAATCGTGTTCTAAAACTACACTTAATATTCAACAGAAGATTTCTGTCTGTCATGGCTATTCTGTGCATGAATGCTGGCCATTGCATCTCTTACTGGGAAGTTCCTGAAACAATATTTTTTCTTATGGCAGTCCATGTTTTTAGTTGTTAATATACTTAAAAGATTAATAAATCTTTGGCATCCTTACGAGAAATTTTAATATTAGCATTTCCATACTTGCAATGAAAATAATTTTCACGCAGGCAAACTAGTGATCTGCTTAGTATATACAGTAAGTCACCAGCAGATGGGAATGCAGTCCAAGAGTCTTGATTATCTCTTACCTACCCCTAACTTGCTGACAAACAAAATCAAAGCAAGTTGCCAACAACTTGTACAAAGTTCTGTCTTTCTGAGCATGTATTTCAAAGAAATGTAATGTTACACTATGCAAAATACCAGAAAATCAAGGGATACTTTGCAAAAATCATCCAAAACTAAGTTATAAGCTCTGAAAATGCAGTATTCTGCTATTTACGTGTGTAGACAACACACTGCCTGTGTACCTAAATGTTGTCTGTGTTAGAGCTTGGAACTAAAACATTCAGCCATAGTTTGACAAGACATCGCAGTTGCTATTGCCATGTAAGTTCTGAGTGCAGATTTATATTTTAAACTTACGTGATTTCCTCTTTTTTTTTTTTTTTCTCTGTGGCTATGATACCTGGTGAGCAAGGTAATTACCTGAGGGCAGTTTGTCCTGCCACCACTTCGAGCCGTTTGTTCGGCGTTCCTGCAGTTAAAGCCAAGGCCATTAGATGGTGCCATGCTGTAACCAGAATTTTCTTTCATGCTCATAACTAGCTGTGTGTCATATCTGGCACGATCTTAAATGACTAAACCTATTCTTCTAGCACATTGACTTGTATCGGTCAGCCTTAGTCATTATGCACAAAACCCAGGCAATAAATTAAATCTGTAGAATTTTTTTATTTGTTTCAATGAAAAGACTGCAAAGTCCTGAAAATTCAACAAAAGAGGAGGCAATGGCAGGACAGATTTACTGCCCCTTTTTCAGTTGAAAGCAGTGTGCAATCTAAATGATTTACTTGTTTGCTAGCCCTGCATGGTGCTGTCTCCTGGGTTATCACTCACCTAAACGGCCGATGTGGTACAATGAAAATGATAGTGCAGTTACAAATTCACAGCAATTTACTGGTTAGAATCTGAAACTGGTAAATTATTTAATTTCTGTTTTTCCACTGTTCAAGGTTGAAAACTTAAACATGGAACGTTAATAAACAGAAATGAAATCAGCAGCTTTGGGAGCCCAGGTTGTAAAACTGAGCTGATAAAATGGTGGGCTCTATTGTGTATGTAGATGTAACACACTTAGGCTTTTGTACAGCATTTGACTTACTGCTGTGTGACATTCTGATAAAAATTAACACTCTACAATATCAGTAAAGAGCCCATCTTAAATGTATTAAGTGCTGGTTAACTGACAGATACCAAAAAGTAGTTGTTAATGGGGCATCATAGTTTAAATGGGAGTGTTTTTACCACGCTTGTGTGGGAGACCTGAGTTGCTGCATTTTTGCATGTGAATGAGAGATATAAAATCATTGCTAGGATCTAAGGGTGATGCAAAAATTGTCGAGGTGGCAGGTCACGACCTGGTCAGGCACCCATGAACAGGAGTTTGGGTTACTTTGTGACCTCGGCCCATGCAAACAAATCTACCTGTTCATTTTAGTATGGAAAAATGCAGAGTTATAAAACTGGATAGTTATGAACAAGTAATGCAATCTATATAAAAAGGGGGCTGTATTCTGAGAACTGAAAACTGAAAATAATCCACAGGTGAATTTTAATTTTGATATTGAGACAACGTAAATCCTTGTTCTTCAAGGAAGATTTTTCCCTGCTGTTTCCTTAGCCCTCATTTGGGTGACCACATGGCAAGGTATCTTCTTTGCTAGGTCAGTTTTAAGCTGGATCAGTTCCCTTATCTGGCTGAATGTGTGGCCTCATGAGCTCTTGTGCTTGGCATAGTTGGGAGCTGGGGAATAATTGGATTGCCTTTTTCAGTGGAATTCATAATTGATTCTGAAAGCAAACCCTGTCACCACACAATTCAGCAGGAGCTCCCACTAAGAAGTCTTGAATAATAACACTGCAGAGTAGTGCAAAGGACCTAGGGAAATGTTTATATATATATATATGTATGTATGTATATGTATGTATCAACATTGAGACCACTGTGACAGCAGTTCTGGTGTCTGTAATTTTGCAAGATTTTTGTCTTGGGAAGGATTGGAGAAAACTTTTGGAGGAGAGAGGCTTCACCCTCAGTAATTTATTACCTGAAGAATGTTGAAGCAAGACTTCATTATAATGTATATATCAGCCCAACCACTAGCAAAGTTCATCATCATGTGCTATGTCATTTAGCAGCATGCCGACTACATGTGCATCAGGGCATAACTAACAAAAGCCCAGCTGCAGCAGGATGGATTCATAGCAGCTGGACATTGTGCAGGTGCCTTCTGCAGGTGTTCCAGCAAAATCCAGATCTTGTCAATCAGAAAACTCCTACTGATCTCAGAACATTTGAATCCAGGTCTGGTGAAACTCTTGAAACAAGTTCAGCAAGGGCCTTAAATGTGCTTTGAAGTTAACCCAGAATATGGGTATTAGTCTTTCCTCTAACAAACAGATAACCAACATATCATCTTTTTTTTTTTTAATCAGCTATCACAAACTTGTTTCTTTGAGTTTTCTTTGCATCTTCTCTTGATCTGCATTGAGACACTATGATAGACAGTTACTGCTATCTCTTCTTTATTGATACTTCTTTTCCTATGAAGGAGAGAATAAATTCAAGGTACCATTGTTAAGCTTTCTTCCTTTAGACTTTGATAGATTGATTTAAATTATTTTTTTTTGTATGTGGCTACCAAACAATTTAAAAAACCTAAAATTCCTCAGATTAATGAGCATAAATAGATCTTAAAAAGACAGAAACAAAAGAAAAAGGAAGGAAGGAATAGGTCACTGCCCAGGGGGCCAAGAAGACCAACAGCATCTTCAACTGCATCAAGAACAGTGTGGCCAGCAGGAATAGGGCAGTGATTGTCCTGCTGTACTCGGCACTGGTGAGGCCACACCTCGAGTGCTGGGTTCAGTTTTGGGCCCCTCACTTCAAAAAAAGACATTGAGGTGCTGGAGCGTGTCCAGGGAAGGGCAACAAAGCTGGTGAAGGGACTGGAAAATGTCTTATGGGGAACAGCTGATGGAGCTGGGATTGTTCAGTCTGGAGAAGAGGAGTCTCAGAGGGAACCTCATCCCTCTCTACAGCTCCCTGAAAGGAGGTTGGGGTGAGGCAGGGGTCGGTGTTTTCTGCCATGCCCACAGTGAAAGGGCAAGAGGAAACAGCTTTAGATTGCAGCAGGGGAGATTCAGATTGGACACCAGGAAAAATGCCTTCACTGTAAGGGTGATTGGGTATTGGAATAGGTTGCCCAGAGAGGTGGTGGAGTCACCGTCCCTGGAGGTGTTCAGGAGGTGTCTGGATGTGGCGCTGGGTGATGTGGGTTAGTGGTGATGTAGGTAGGGGTTGGACTGGATGAGCTTGAAGGTCTCTTCCAACCTCGATGATTCTATGAGTCCAAGTTTTAGAATGAGAATATTGATTCATAACCTTCCACATCTGGACACCTTGCTTCAGACACAGTTTAGGAAAGATGATATGAGCTTGGTCCACTCAATTCAATTCCAGTAAGACATTTGTCCAAATTACAAAACCAAGCCAGAGCCTGGCCCAGTTTCCTATAATGGATGGGTTCTGCTCCGGAGAGGTTCAGTGACTGAACAGTGGAGATATTGGAGGCCAGGACTAAGCTGCATCAACAGAACTGATGGGGGAATTTGTTGTTGAGTTATGGATGCCTCCCTGAAGCTGGTTGAGCTATTTCTTTGTCCCAGCCAAAGCTGCCAAAAAGTGCTGAGAATTGTGAGAGCCTTTTTCCAAGTTTTTACTTGTACTCTGTTATGTAACCACCAAATAGTGGTGACAAACTGACTCAGGCCAACGAAAAGACTTTCTAACAGAAGAAATTCACACTTTCACTTCATTTTATGGCTCGGCAGCGTGCGTCACAGACATTGTTGGGGTATATTTGTTCTTTTAAACTTTGAAACGTAAGACACTTGATTTAATAGAAGTCTTTACGAATTTGAGGGGCCTCTTTCCATATGTGGTTCAACTGATCTAACTGCATATAATCATTTCAGTAGATCCTGATTTTATCCCTGTACAGCTCTAACAGATTACATTCCCCATGTAAAACAAAAAGAGAAGGATTATATCACAAAGTTCTTGTCCTCCTTGTAGTCTGCAAGATCTTAGAAATGTAGAACGAGGGAGTGCATTGAGTACTCATATTACGTGATTATTCTAACAAACATTTGTTTGTGATATGGTTGTCTTCACTGCTTAGATTCCGCTTGCTTGAGACAATAGCTAAGCATCTGGTGGTCACTGCAAAATCCTACAAAAGAAAGACTAAAATTTTACCTCAACTGACACCAATCAGTGAAGCAGATGCTGCAGAAACACTGAAGAGAATTTTAACACTGTTTTAATTGCATGTTAAAAGTCAAATAGTGTTCATCTCAGTGGGAGAGCGAGTTAAAGGAAAGAAAAAGAGGATTTTTTTTTTAGTTATTCTTATATTATTTCTTAAATTGCTCAAATGTTTTGTGTATTGCAAACTATGCTAGCTTGTTTGCCTTTATTTAAGGTGATTTGAGAATGCACTTTAATGCTGATAGATTGTTATGACCAGTGTGAGCACACCGGCTTTTCTGTCTGAAGTAGAGTTGCTGAGTATAAACTTTTACTTTTTTGAAGTTGAAATTTTCCTAAAAATATTCCAGTTGGTGCAGATATTTTTTTTAAATAGGACTATAAAATAGTAGTTGTATTTTAGAACCCATGAACCAAAATTTTAAAGCTGGCTATAATGCTTTTTAGGAAGGAGACTGAATTTTAAGGGGAGTTTCGTATCAGAGCAAATAATTTCGGTGAATGTGATGTCTATGTGCGATGTGAGCTCTGGTATAAACTGATACCACCACCTCATTGGCTGTGGAGTTGTATCGGGTGCAGATGCTGTTGCAGTTAGAGGAAACAGAAAAATACGTTACTGAAGAAAAAGCAGCAGAGTTCTTCATATTCCACTCCAGCCACTTCCTCTTCTCAGTGATCTCTCAAACTGAAAGTCGTGACTGCTAACGAGGAATCCACATGGTTTTCAGGTTAATAATGCTTTCGTCATCAGGAACCTCACATCTATTCTGCTACTTCAGAGGCTAGGTTTTCCCAGATGTTTTCTCAAGATGTTTCTACTTTTACCAGAAAAGAACAGAAACCAGAAAAGAAAGAATGAAGAGCAGTGTGTCTTAATAACCATAAAAGAGAGAGATGGTGTTGTATCATGTCACTACATCCACTTAGCCTTTGGGGTGAAAAGACCGTATTTGTTGTTCTCAGTGCTTACAGCTTCTATGTCAGGTGTGGTAGTGCAAATGAACTTGTCCTTACTGCTGCAGTTGTGTACTTACTTGATAAAGTTATGAATAGAAATGACTGGGGATTACACTTATTTTTATTGACTATAAAAAAAATACAAGGGTGGAAAGCATTATTTTTCAGAGCCTCCCAAAAGACTTGGAAGGGAAGTGAATTTAGGAAAAAATAACTTACGGTGAAGTTCTGATGACAATCACATTTCTGTCGTTTGTAAAATCCTGCTTTATTTTATGAATACAGTATGGTGGTGGGAAGCTAGACAATCACTCAGATAAATAAGGTTGATTAATTATTGTGATATAATTAATTATTGTAATATAATTTAAGGACAAACTTCAGCTTCATCTGCTGTTTCTCCTGATGGGAGGAATCAAGTAAGTACATATAGGCGTATTGGAGAGAGTGACAGAAAGAAAGCTCCACTGTCCAGATTGGTAGCCAGAAGGTGTCTTCTCTCACCCTTTGTTTGCTAATCATTAATTTTAATTTTTTTTTAGATTGTAAACATTCTTTGAAGAAAGTCTTTGCAGACTGCTTTTCTGGTTTATGTGGGTTTATTTTCCTTTTCTTTTTTTTTCCTTTTTCCTGCTGACTCAGTCTCAGTTTCCATTTAGCTAGGCAGAAAATTCAAGGAAACATTCCAAGAAGAGCACAGAGATACATGTCTCTTCTGAAACACTATGAAATTAATTTAATACATTATATGTTGAAAGTGAAGACCTACTAAAGAATGAGCAAATTGTGCTGTTACAGAAATCCTAGAAGAAGATAGTTAAACTGTATTAAAACTGGAGTACATGTATGTAAAAAATTTTGTTACAAAGAGTGAATAAATATGACCAGGCAGAATGTGATGGAACAAAATTACTTATACTCCACAGTAGGACAGATGTTTGGGTTTAGTGAAATAATATTTACAGATAGGAACTTACATCTGTATACACATGTAAACCCTTTTACAAGAAGTTTATTCATTTGCTTTTCACCAAGGATTTTACTGGCAAGTACCCAACACAGATTGAAGCCTGCGGATCAAAGCCCAAGAGTCACAATTCCCTAATGCAGACTGTAGAATTTATTTCACACGAGTGATGTGTGTTAGGAAATCCCTGAAGCCAGAGGAGAAATGGGACACATTTCATAAACTTTCTTCCACTTATCCGCTCTATTACAAGTTGTATACAGGAGAAGACTCTTGTTCTTACCAGGCACCATCTGAATCTCTGAAAAGGGTGCATGATCTGATTCAGTTCCATTTATAATTCAGTTGTCTTTCAGTGGCTATTCACAGTGCTAATTTATAAAAACTTGTTTGGATTATTTTACCATCAGAATATATGGCACCAGGAAAGCAAACAGAAGCATTTGCCAGGAGCTGCTTAAAATGGTACAGCCTAATGGAAACTTCTCAGCAGTTTTCCTCAAGGGTAAAAGAGTTGTGAAGGAGCTTTTCCTCAGTAATGTCTCAATACAGAAGAAATTTGGACAAAGCCAGTTAGTGTAAACATCGGTATTTCTGGATTGTGGAAATACACAAGTGCTATATACATGAAAAATGCAAGTGTTTTTGAACCATTTTATGCATGCTGAACACAAAACCATGCTATAAAAATCTTGTGTATTTATATGGTGCAGCTGATTATTCACAATGGGTTGGTAACATATAAGCTGCAGCATCCATCCCATTGTTGTTATTCTTGAGTACACAAACAGCCATTATCCTGCCTCTTTAATTCACTAATGTTTATTGCTTAGTAATGGAAAAAGTTAACATGTTGCCTGACTAAAGGACTTTCTGCATGTGTTTGCGTGGAACCCATTCTCCAGGTGGAAATAAGGAACATCCCTAGTAGAGAATCCTTGCCAACCCAAATCAGTGTACAAAGACACAGCACTCCAACTGACGGTGATCCTTGCCGGCAGGATTTAAATCTGAACAGAAGACTCCTTTGAAGGATATTCCTCTTCGACAGAGTACTGCAGATGTCCTATACATAAAATCCCATGAGCTCTGTGTTGGTTTTGGTTTTGCGGTTTGATTTTTTTTTTGGACAGCAGCAAGAAGGAGGGGATTTGGGGCTGGGGGGGGGGGTTGTTAGTTTGTTGGTTTTTTTTTTTCTTTTCTTTTTTCCCCTTTTTCCAGAAAGTGTAGGTCACTCATCTAGGAGGCAGATGGTCACAGTGGTCATACTCCCCGCTTTGTAACTGGCACTTGGTTTTGGCATGCTAATGATTTCTTGTTCCCAAAAATAGCTTTAGAGACAGGGTCAATTATATTTTTGGATTGTACAGTGTGTAGAGCAATTAGTTAGTAGCACAAGGCAGTTGGTTTATAATGCAGTACACCCCTTCTTCATAATTGGCACCTTTTTGGTATCCCATTTATAACAGAGGGGTCTATCTTTACAAACAGTTCTTTGTGTGAGCATGCAAATACACTGGCTTCCCCCAGATAGTTTTACACACAGAGTCAATTATATTTTTGCATTGCAGGATGTGTGGACTAATTAGCTATAGAGAAATGGGGCACTTGGTCTTCAGATTTCAAGATCTTACTGCACTAAGTGATTTTGAGACACTTTCAAGGGCAGACTGGTAAGCAAAATTACAGAAAGAGACTGGACTGGCTCATCTCTCAGACTTCCATTTGAATGCAAAATGAGACATTTTATAGTTATGTTGTTTCATTATCCTTCGTTGTCTAGATCACTCTGAAGTGGATAGGGTTAGATGCCACCCACAGTACTCTGCAGGCTGGGTGAAAACTACGCGTAAGGGTCTGATCAGGTGGGAAACATCCTGGAACCAATGTGGTTAATAGTGAGTGTACCTTAGATTCAGGTAGTAGTTCAGATTCTAATGGGCACATTATTAGTAACTGGTTTGATATCAACAATCACTTTTATTGATGCAGTTAAAAGTTTCTATTTTGAAGATAAAAATATCTGGACTACTCTCTCAGGGGAGCAGAAAAATGAGGGAGGAAGTGTTTCCATACATGGTATTTAAAACAAGATTTGTCCTTAAAGTATTCCAAATCACGCTGTAGCTCTGCTAAAAAAATGGTGCTAAATCTAGAGATTAATTTAGCCTGGTGTTTTATATAATTCTATTTCTTGCACGTAACAAGACTACAAATGAAGAAACGGAGAAAATAGTGAGTTTGCTATGCTGGCTATATATATTCATGACAGAATGGTTGTCTGTAAAACATTGGTCAGGGGTTCAGTACAGTTACTACAAATACTTCTCATTTTGAGGATGCTGAAAAAACATGTTGTATTGGATGTTAGCAAGTGGTTCCTAAAATACTGGGGGCTAGGAGGTTTAATTTGGAGTTTTAATTAATACATTTTTAAAGTGAGGAATGCCTCGTTCTTCTGTCCACCTTTATTTATTTATTTATTTTATGTAATACCCTCTTGTATGACACTCGGGAAGCAGAGAGGAGATAAGAAATAACAATGCCAGCAGGGAATGAATGAAATTATAGATCTGAGGCTCCCCTAACAGAAAGGTTCCTGCTCTGGCCTCTATTGTAGGTTTGGACACTAAGTGATTGTATGTTCTTTTCACACCAAGGAAGAAAATCACACTTGTTCTTGATACCTAACAATGATACCACACAGTGTGCACAGTCTGAAATCAAGCAGAGAAAAAAAGATAGGTTTCCTGCTGCCCAAGGGAACAGATGTGATTTACACTCATTTCTGAACAATCTTTAAGAATGGATTCAAATGCTGGAATCATTTTAGAATACAGCAGAATGTACAGAGTAGATGTTTCTGTAGCCTCAGCTGGGACTGGGACATGGCTTGCGCTGTTCTTGCTGAAAGCACGGCTACTTGCAAACTGCAACCCTGAGCATTGAAGAATTTTCATGTTAATAATAAAAGGAAAGTGATATAACAGCCTGTGAAGAGGAGACACATTTTAATAGAATTGCTTTTAAGAAAAACAGTTTAGTTATTTTATTTCTTGGTAACATTTGTGTACTACGTGCTATACACTTATCCAATGTATACATACACAGGTCTTACGTGAGTTACTGCTCCTTGGTGAGAGAAAAAGGAGAGGCAATTGGTAGGGACTTAGCTCTGCTGACACTGTACCTAGGTACTGCCACTGAGATTTGCTGGAAGCTAGTAGCATGTTACTATCTCCTGGGCCAGGAAAAGAAATTCTTCTGTGGAGTACTCCTTTGGTCAGGGTAAGAAAAAAAGAAAAGAAGAAGTCTAGTGTTTTCTTTTTTTCTCAGGTGAAATGTCAAAATTATTACCAATGCAGTTATTTGGCAAATAGGTAACTTATCTAGTTCAACAATTTACAGACTAATTTTTTTACCTAATGGCTTTGCAAACTTCTGTTTTCTAACCAAAAGTTGTGTTTATACAACACTATAAAATGTATTTTCTTGAAAGTCAGAATTGTTTCTCCATATGAGACATGGAGAATATGAATCTATTTTTTTTAAAAAAACAGCAAAATCTGTAATTAGTTTGCTAGTTTTAGCAAAACCCTGGAAAATGAGGAATCATGTTTTATATCATTCTGTGTTTTGCTGGGGTGTGCCTAAGACTAATGTGCAAGTTTGAAACTTATACAGGAGTGGTTTTCTTAGTCGAATGAATGTTGTCATGACTTTGTGTGAGAAAAACAGCAAGAGTTACTTGAAAATGGGAAGTTCTGTGTTTCAGATCATATTTGGAGATGTTTTTTGTTCGGTTAACCACAATGCCTTGTGCTTTAGTCAAGAGAAATGGTTAGCCTAGGATATAGCTTGTTGCTGTTTATCAGAAATAGATTTATTTTTTTTCCCCCCATAGCTCAGAACACCCAGTGTAAGTGCTCTCTTCAGAGAGGCTGCTGCTTCAAATTTCACATAAGATCACTTTGGCTTCTTACCTCAGGCTGTGCATTTTATCTGTATCTTCCCTGGGCATCGCTCACTCCTAAGAAATTTGTCCTCTGTGAAAACAAACTCTTTAATAGACTAGAACAACAGGTAGGTGACCACATATATTTTAGCATATGATGTATCCACATCAGTCAAAATAGAAGTGCTTTAATCATAATTTGAAATAACTTTAATTAAACAAACTTTTGCTCTTTCACTGATCATAATCTTAAACCGATCTCAAGCAATGGCATCTACATCCTGGGAAATTATTAGGAGTGATTACTATTTAATCAGCATTTAAATGAGATGCTTTCAGCCATCATTAATTTGTTTACATATTGGTGAGCAACTGTGGACCAGAAACTGGATTCAGATTGACTAGGAACAGTAATTTTGGTGGAATTCGATTAGCTCAGGTTTTTGCTTGGAAACTGATCTCTGCTTATGAATTGTTACATCCTTTAAAATATTACTGGTAGGACAGGACTAACAGCATGACAAAATAATGATCTGATTAACATATCAAATGCACTAGCTCTGAATTTACTTGCAATTTGGAGGAGACAACATTTCTAGTTTATTAAAGGAACAGGTGCATGCTACTCTTTGTCTCAAATTCTGGTGGCTCTGCTGCTGATGTGTTTCCATGTGACATTAAAAGTGATACAAATATATCATATCCAAGATTAGTTAGAAAAGCACCAACCTCATGTAGGTGTCTTGAGGATGGCAGATGGTCATGTCTTTGTATCAATGGTACAAATGAACATGCTGTTTATTTTTAGTGATGTAAATTCAAAAAAGCATATCTGGGTTCTCAGGCAAAATAAAAACTTGAAGGATAGCTATCTTGTACTGGAAAATCAATTTTTATTAAATTTGTATTTTATGTAGAGATCTTGTTATATGTTATTTCTGAATTAAATCCATGTCAGATCTATATGGATATATCCCACATTAGAAAGGCAGTGTCTCCATGAATGTACACATATCTTTCTGCTCTTCACATTAATTATATATATAAATGTATTAACCTATAGAAGGAGCTATAACAAAAAGTGGCTGTCTCTCAAGGGCTGGTCCCACAGAATAGTCTATCACAAATTAAGACTATGTATGGAGCTTTGTTGTTTACTGAAGTTTATGATGCTGTTTTATTCCCTGATGCTTAACATACTCATTAATTCTCTCTGTGCAGTGTTTCCCTGTGTTGTGAAAAGGAGTGTGCTCTTTATGTAGCCTAGCACCTGCCCCTTTCTCCAGAAATTAGCATCCGTGTTGCCCATTTTCAGCTCCCCACAGAAGAAAGCTCTTAGATTAACTCACTTCTCTTTCTTTGGGAAGATTTTTTCCCACACACGCACTGTTAAGTATGCTACTTACACTACTTTATGTTTTCAAGCCATTGTATTACACATGATGAGCATCCTGGATATGAATGATTGCTCTTGGCTTTAAAGATCTGTCCTCTGAAAGCTGTGCTCTCTGAATCCTGACATGCTATAACTGAGTGTGATACAAATATTAAGACATAATAAGAAGCAATGGCATTTATTCTAGAGTCACTCAGCTGTGGATCAGAATGAAGTTGTTTGTGACTCTCCAACTAGGGCATGTGAGGATATGTTCAGATATGTTCAGATAAGTAGATATCACATTGTTTCAGCTCCTGACATATTTTTTTTACTTGCTCTTATAATGTGCCTATGCGTAGTATAAAAGTTACTGCACTTGCTTATTAAAATTAAATTAATAAAAGCCAAGTATGAATTTGGCCCAAGTGGGGCCCAAGACTGTTCTTTATTTGCATCACTATAATTTTATATCACTATTATTTTATATTCAACTAAGTGAAAAACATATGGCAGGCTGCGCTTAAAGCAAAATCGATACAAAGAAAACCAGGGATATTAGCAGTGGCTCAGCTGAAGGATCACAAAGACAGATCTCTAGTATAATTACACAGAACAACACTACAGCCAGATTGTCTTAAAGTTTGTATCTGCCTCTCAGGCTCCAAGTACAATTAATTATTATACGAAATAACTTCCACAGAAACTGCTTTCCTTTAGCCCAGGAAAAAAAATTTAAAACAGTTGGGTGTAAACTTCAGAGAAAGGTCATAGGTTAATAGAGATCATAAATAGAACAGCAAGGGAATCTCAACTTTAATTACTATAATGTAAATTACCTTAGAGAGCCCAAATTAGTGATCACTTAGCCTAGCCATTCCACCTTCCCAGTAGGTTGTGCTCACTTTGGGGGGTTAACCCAAATTCCCTAAATTCCATCCAGACGGCTGAGATTGTGAACAATTTGCATAGTTGCAGCTTCTTCTCCAGGAATTTTGGGATGTCTTTTTCCTTCCAAATCCCTTTCTGCCTGTCCAGTGCAACTATTTATACAGATGAAGTATCACTACTTACTAACTTTTGTCTTAAATAACACGTATATATAAAATGAGACTCAATTACATTAACTCATTATGGGGAGAAATGCTGACATCCATACGAGAAGAATATCAGGGCTGGTGGGGAGTGGGGGTATGGCATTGCAGTTCACATTCCTAAGGAGTAATTGTTCTGCGGAGTCTGTTTGCTTTTAATGACAGGACTGAATACATTAAAATTTACTATGCAAATAAATGTATTTAACAAGTTGTATATCAACAAACAACTTCAATACATTCCAAATTTTCAATTCAATGATAAAGTGGAGGTTGAAACACCCATTTTGAATGATCACTCTGAATAGCAACATAAACATTTTGTGTTCGCACCATTGTGGCTGAATGGTCTGGCTGAATAGACACAGTGTGGCAAGCTGGGATAAAGGAAGAAACTTTCGTTTATGTTTGCATTTAAAAAGTTTTTGTCATAATTTTAATAAGTGCCTGAGTTTCAAACATGGTAAACGCTTTTCCCCCAGCAAGTCTTAAATTAGGTGAGCAAATGCAAAAAAAGAAATGATGTTTGACAAGATTTGCGAGGCTCCCATTCCAGGATTCAGCCAGTGACTGTTTCTTTTTATTACCATTTTAAGCAGAGAATAATCTTTGGTAAGAGGTAACTGTGAAGTGATTTATGATTTATGGATACTTATGTTGAAGGGCAAATAGCAATATCTGTATTTGTAATCAGGATGTCTTCAAAGTTTTGGTGGCCTGGCTCTATAATCCTGATTCCCAGTTTGATTTGTCCTATGAGTCACACAAAAGGGTGCTGCGGGGAACCCCCCCAACAATGCTACTTCTTAGAAGACAAAAAGAAATAATGAAATTATTTGACAGTAATTCCAGACTTTTTACTTTTAACTTCAAAAAATGTACTGATTGATGAAAAGCCATGGTTAATTGCCAGTTAAATCTAAAAGTATCCCAACTACAGAGTTAGAAAGTTCTACAAGAAGAGAAGATTTTGAAAACTGAAACATTTTAAACTTAAAAAAGTTTAAATATATTTATAAAAGTAATTGCCTTGTTTTTAAAATATTAGAGTAGCACTCTGGAGATGTGGATTTGATTTTTGACATTTTCTGTGAGATTTCCTATAAGACCACTCTGTCAGTGATTATGTCCTACGTTAAAAAAAATAATTAAAAAAATTAATACAGATAACAAGATCTCCAGGACAAAGGACTTAGAATATGTTTTACAGCCCCAGCACAGTATGATTTCAATTTAAATTGGATATTTTAAGTTTTACTGAAAGTTTATTTAATGGCAATTTAAACAGTAGTGCAATTAGTAAAAAAAAATTGAACAAGTAAGGAAAAGACCCTTAATAAAGAAAGTTTTAAGTAAGGATGTTATCTTTTAATTCTAGCCTCACTGGTGTAGAAGACTGATTATTAATTAGGTTAGTTCTGTTAATAAAACATCTACACTACAACAAAATCTTATGTAAGGCTTCCAAGATGAAAATTGCCCTCTCCCAAGCTGCAGTGTAAGGTCTTATTTCTTGACCAAAGAGAGCATCCTTCCAGGAGAGGGAGCTGCTAAGCCTAGTGACTCAAGGCTTGCCTGCTCCAGTTTTATCTTGCTTTGAAGATGGAAACTGCAACATGTTCTAAACTTACCCCTGCACAGCAAACCTGCAGTAGTAGGCTGAGTAGCTAGTTTAGGTGTATGTTCACTACACTGCAGCCTCTCAGTAGGGAAGATAATACAACATGCCCTAAATGAAGGTTATGAAACAGCCAGGCCAGTCTGTGTTTGTTACAAGTACAAGGCAGTACAGGGAAAACAGATTCTAGGACAGTCTGGGAAGGATCCCTGGTATTCCTACGTGTTACTTCCCTGGGACCTACTGATGTAAGGCTGCTGGGCATAAAGAGGAATTAGCAGAGTCAGTGAGAAGTCAAGCAGGAGATGCCAGGACCAACAGAGCTCTCCAGAATGCTACCAATAAATTCTTCAATGGAATTTGTTTCTCTTCTATAATAAAAGCACATTTATAAAAGTAACCAAAACAATAGTTGATTTGTTTTAAGCACAGGAAGAACGAGCAGAGTTATGCAATGCATTTGTTGTATATTATTGTACTTCCAGAGTGCGGTCTGTCTGCCACAGCCAAGAAAGAGTGTCTTTGCATGGACCAGGAAAAAACGTACACTATTTAATTGAACTATGCTGATCTGGTACGTTTGCAACTAGAAAAACCCAACATGAGCTGTTATGGTAGTTTCACTTAATAATGCCCTAAAATGTTAGCTACTTTTTTCTTACTGTGGCCATGCTGCTGCTTTCTGTTAAGATGGGATGTTATTATTTTCTGAGGCAGATTTTGGGCATTTTACCTGATTCTTTGAAACTCCTCCATGGATAGTACTCTCCCTCAGGAGGTACGTGCTGTTGGTCCTACTGAATATGACATATGGGGTTGTCATTCTTGTGCTTAGTTAGCATTGATCTTTTCAGCATTGTTAGTGGGGACTGTGTATCTCATTCCTGTCTTCTCTCTGTAACTGAATCTGTGAAATCCATATCTGGTACAGATACTAGGGTAGTATTTAGTATTGTATTTTTCCTCATAAAAATCAAGAAGAGCTTGTTACTGTGCTTTGCATGGACAAGCTCTGTCCCTGTGCTCTGCTCGCTCTCAGATAAAATGTAAAGGTATGTTTGCTGTTGACCTCATTTAAAAGCCCTCTAGAGGAAAAGTCTGAAAAAGTTGATACAGTTTGGCATGGTTATTCATTATGCATGGGAAGTGCATTGCTTTATTTTCATTAATTTTACATAGAAATGAGATACAGCACAACATGCTTTCCCCATTTTTGAGAGCTTCACGAAGTTTACGTTGTTATGTTCTCCACTCAGAACCACTTACAGACAGGCAAACCCAAAAGCATTCTGTATTCCCCGACTCAGCGATCCGTGTTTTAAGGGTATGGGATTGTCCTCGTGTTAAGGGCTGGCATTCTGTTACTTCTTCTGGCATAATATTGTGTCTGAAGGCTGGTTCTGCAGAATGGCTGGCACTGCTGAAAGAAAATCAGGTGTGCTAAAAATATTTATTTGGCATATCATTGAAAATGGTGACTAATCATCACGACGTAAATGTGTAGGCTATTGAAGTACAACAGCAAGGGCACAGAAGTGTAGCTTTAGCTGTACTAGACTAAGGGTATTGCTCACAAAGGAGATTGCAGCTAGAATACAGCCTGGTTGTAGAGTTTCACTTTTGATAGGACTGAGGACTCCTCCAATGCACCTTTTTCTTTAAGCAACACCAAGTGTCTTTCTGTCTGTTTTTTTCTGTCTGAAGGAGATGCAGGTGAAAGGCCAGCATGTCAAATTTAGGATGATTTTGAGTAATTAGATGAAAGAGTGGCATATCATTTGTTATTGAAATGTATACTGCTTTTTAAGAGCATGCAGCTAAAGCACAGAGAAATCTTGGGGAACTCTTCACACAAATGCGATGATTTGCATACTGGTGAGAACATGAATATAATTCTTTTCTAACCCCTTTTTTCTAACCCCCTAATAATACAAAATATACTGTTCTATTAAGGGTATTTTAAACACTTGCACTCAAGCTCAAACCTAATCACAATGACCTTAGTTGCAAAGCTGTGTGTGTTCCATGAACCCAAAAGACTGCAAAGGTCTGCAAATGATGTCCAGACACTTTTTCTGTTCTGCTTCCTTTTCCTCTCTGCAGCATCCAAACTCTCTTACCCAACCCCCCCTGTTCTAAACCCTACAAAGGCCATTGTGGATCAATTCCTGTAGTTTTTAAACTTCCAGGATGACTTCTTTTTCTTTATGGCATAAATTACATTAGCTACAATCCTAGCAATCATAAAATTATTTTTTCTGGCCCTAAAAACTTAGTTAGGATCTAGTGGTTTGGCTACAGAATTAGGAAGCAGAAACTTCCTTGTTTCTCTGTAATCATTGCCACTTGTCTCATCCAAAGTAAGCAAGTGCTTTAAGGTTCTTGTGGTGACAGCTTTTTCTGTGTAGTATGGTGATAATCCCTCTTAGAGTGTAATGGAAATGATTTAAAATCCGTGGTCCTGAATGACCCAGAAGTACTAAATGTTATAATCTGAGTAGAACTAGTCCTGATTATGGATTTTGTATTGTGTGTGAAATGGTAAGTATTTGGTTGTGTACAGTATTCTTTTCAGTGAGCTAATGCATGCACTAAAACCAAACTAGATATAATGAACCACTTCTCTACTTTAGTTGCTAAAGGTACACATTTAGCCCCACTTACCCCTCTGTGGTCCTATTGATTTTGTGATTTACTTAAATCTTAAAATAGGGTAGAGTTGGACCCAAAATGTTCACTTCTAATGTAATTTAGGTTTTTATATCAATGGAGACTTTGTTCCACACTTCTGCCTTGCAATACCTCATATGAATTTCATGTTGCAAGTGGAATGTCTGGAGTATGTTTTGCATAGCAGTTATTTCCAACATTGCGTAACCAAAGTCATGGCAGAAGAAGAGACAATTACTGACACTTCAGATAGTTATTTAGTTAAGTTATGGGGGTTGGTAAGAATTAATATTCCTTATGTGTATGTATATTAAAAAGAATAGGTAAAGCTCTCCCTCAGCTGAAGACACTGGCTCCTGTATTTCCTATCTCACTCAGTCAGAACATAGTTTTTCATGTGGGCATTGCAGCAAAAGACAAAAGAAAATGCAGGAACAGGCCTTCCTCTGTTCCAGCCACCCGGCTGTCCTGAGTCCAAAGTGGCGATGGAAGCTGTTCTTTTTCCTTCCCACTTAATCCAACTCTGAGCTGGATTAGCAATGGCGTGTTTCTTTGTCAAAGTGCAAGCTTAGACTGGATAGCCATGTGGATATTCCCAGCTGGGAATCCTGCCCTAAGTACCCTCACTTGACACACATACAAGGTCTCTTGGCTGCCTAAGACCCCTGCCCATCTGTTTGAATGGCATTGTGCCCACTTCCCCAGCTCACCGGCCATTTTCAGTAAGGCATTACTGCCAAATGATGGTTGGTTTAGATGGACAGCTGACATAGCATTACTGCCTGCTCTTCTGCTGGCAACTCTTTCTTTTTCCACAGTATAGAAGCCTGTGTTACAGGTGTATTTGGTCCCGCTCTACGTAGAGTTGTATAGGCAAAATCCTAATCCAGTTGAAATTGGGATCAGAAATACATCTTCTCTGCACTGGAGGAAAGACACAGAAGGAAATGGGTCTGTCAGCTGATACTGATACAGCTGATATTTCTCATATAAGTGCTTTAGAGATGTTATAGAAGGCCTGGACGTAAACAGCAATTCATGACAATCGATGAAGCAAGGAAAAGCTCAGGCTCACCATGATGATTCCAGGGGAGTTTAGGACACGCTTTTACTTGATGTTTTTTGTTTCTGCACGATATTTGAGTCATATGCTGATCCATCTCCATAAAAGTATTTGACTTCTTGACCAGCTCATACCCAGCTGGTTTCTGCTTTTGTAAAGATCTTGCATCCCAACCCATGTATGTGCATCCATGCTGACAGAAGATTGTTCTGCATTTTGGGGCATTCTGAGAATTTACAGTTTCCACTTACCTGCTGTCTCAAAACTTAGCAGTAATGAGGTTCCGATTCTAGAAGAACTGACATCCACAATAAAGAAATTGTGAAAGGTAACCACCTGCTCCATTTTTTTAAGCCATTGGAAATGTTTCAGATCTTCGTAAATTATTTTCTTTTTTAATTTGATTTTTTTATAGTGTGGATAGCTACAAATTCTAGTTTGTTCTATGAAAAGTAAATGATGGAATCCTATCAAAAATGCCAGTTAATGGAGTAAAAAGAATTCCATGTAGTTTTTGCCAGTTTACATTTTTACCTGACAGAGTAATACATGGAGAAAACTGGGTGCTGTGTGTTGCAGTGTAAAAGGCACAGTGGGAAGGGAAATGGGTTGAAAGTCAACCAGGGCTCTTTTATTGCCTTTGCTGTTGAGCTACTTAATGACCCTTAGCAAGTCACCCAGCTTCTCTGTGCCTTGGTTTTCTTTTGGTATTAATTAACTAAATTGTAAATGATTTAGAAACAAGACTTCCACTCTGATATTGGCTTGAGATTCAGGTGCTAATGGATCAAAAATAATAATGTTGAAAACTGTATAACCAGTCTCTCATTTAGCCAAGCATATTCTTACCTTTTTGGGGAAAGTGCTGATTTACTTGCATAAAAATAGGATTCTGTAATAAAGGGAGCACATCATGACATGTATCCTGTATGTCACTCGTCTGTTTATACTTCTATTTCATATTCAAATAGAAGCAAAATACTTTAGATCCTTTAAAGCAAAGAGTGTAGCAAAAAGCAAAAGGGATTTGTTTTATCCATGATAAAATATCCATCCTTTTACAACTTCCCTCATGCCTAAAAATGAAAACCAGCTCCTTTCTTTTAGCTAGTATATGTGGCTGTAGCTGTGTATATGTGTGTGTTGTAGTGTATATACAATATACAAATACAGTGTATAAGAAAGAAAGGTTTCCTATATGCTTGTAGTTAGATACAAACTGTTCATGGTTTCATTGTTATGTACACGCCTGTGCTGGATATAACCAGTCATATGGAAGTCTAAACCCAGACATCCCCTTCAGTAAGGTGAGCAAATGGCAGCTTCAATTCTTTTGGTAAATGTTGGTCAATTCCTGTAGAAGGAAATTTGTGTGTCAAACTGCGGTGCACCATGTGTGCAGTCCTGGGTCCCATCAATTCTAGATGTTGCCAGCAGAACAACTTCTTAAGCTTCTTCTCAGTTAATTGTGTCTTTTCCCTCAGCTGCACAATGTGTTTGAGTTGCATATAGAGTATCTTTCTCCATTCTTAGTTCAGGTGGTTGACAAAGGTATTTCTGCTGTTGGAAATTTAGGGTTTTACCAGTTAGAGCAGATGAATTGTTTTATTGTTGTTTTCTTCCTCAGCCCCCAACTCTGAATGTCTTCCTAGTGTCTTTTAAAAAAGAACATATATGTTTTGTAGCTCTCTGAAGTTAATACAAATAGAGAATAAACTATAAGGAGAGTACAAAAGCTTCTCATATCACTGCTCAGATATGAGAAGGTTTAAGATTGAACATGATAAAATTTATGTATCTTTCATATGGCTTTCTTGAAGAGGGGTGGGTATCTTGTACAGAGGTTTAGATAAATCAGTTTTGCTCCAACATCAGGAATTTAGCTGATATATTTTATATTATTTTAGCTATTATTTCTTTGGAAATTCTAAGGATTGTTTATTCATTAATCTCTGATCCCAACTCAAACACTGGAAAATTTCCCATTTACTCATATTGGTCTGTCCTTTCAAATTTTATTGATGAACTTCTGAAGGTTTTCATCCAGTTAGCACAGGGAGTGTTTACCCTGTCCACCTTTTTCTCATGTGTGATCAAGGTTTGAAAGTAGCCCTGAGAATTTTTGTCTCTGAAAGGAAGACACCTAATTGAGAGTATGGTAGAACAGATACTTCATTTTCTGCTCCCTTAGTGGCTATCCAAGAAACAGGTGATTTTCCAACAAAATGTTTGTGTACGTGCATATATACATATACACACACACACTTTTAAAACACACACGTGTATATTTATATATAGAAAAGTTACCCTGGAGGGGTCCTTGCTTCAAATAGGAAAGATTAACAAAAAATAGAAGTGTTCCCTGAAGGGCAAGGTAGTAACAAATCTTTCACTTTACATCACAGCTGAATACATAGACTCTACACACATTAAATATAAATATACCATACACACAGTAAATATACTGGGGGGCGGGGGTAAAAAACCTCACCACTTTACACTTTTGGAAAAGAAAGCTTATTTCGAGTGCAATTGGAGATACTGGAGCATTCTCTGACATCCACACTTGAGAGAGAATCAAATTAACCATTTACATTAAATTACAACGTACTCATGTATTAGAGTGCTTCAAAATCCATTGTTATGCAATTAGTGGAACTACTGCAGCACCCCCAAAGGCTGCTGCTACCTCGGAAATACTTGCATGTGCAGCTTCCAGCACAGTCTCACAATCTCTGGTAAAGAGGACCATTGTTGAGGAGGCAGGATGGCTGTTTGGGTGGCTCAGAGTTTTATAATTTAGAGAGGAGTCTCTGTCAGGATCAAAACACTCTATTGACGACATTCACAGAATCACAGAATCACAGAATTCTAGGGTTGGAAGGGACCTCGAAGGATCATCTAGTCCAACCCCCCTGCCGGAGCAGGTTCACCTAGAGTACATCACACAGGAACGCATCCAGGCGGGTTTTGAATGTCTCCAGTGAAGGAGACTCCACAACCTCTCTGGGCAGCCTGTTCCAGTGCTCTGTCACTCTCACAGTGAAAAAGTTTTCCCTGATATTCACATGGAACCTCCTATGCTCCAGTTTGCATCCATTCTCAGATATTATCTGATAGAGAAGATCTGCTGTGATAATGTGTTTACTAAAGATGTTTTACAGATAGTATTATCAGAGTATGTGTGTTTGTGTGTATAAAAATGTTTGTTGCTATGGACTCACAACTTTTACATGATGTTAACATGCCAAAACTTTGCAATACACTGAGCACCCTGTGTAGCCCTGAGTGCTTGTTTTAGATCTTTCTTGCTAGCATTTGGGAACTTAAAGATACAGGCAATTCATGGAAGTGCTAGGGGGATGTCTTGGCAAAATAAATAAGCTAGATCAATCCCCTTTGATGGGCCCGCTTTTAAAAGGTTATACAAAAGAACTGGTTTGTTTGAGCGAATTGCCTTCTACTTTGTGAAAAATCATATATAAATGAGTCCCAGATCAATACTCTTGAGGCTGCAAAAGGAAAAAAACAAAACATAAAAGATAGATCAGAAGCTATATTTTAGCAAAAATGTCTCTTAAGTGCTGTTGTCTGACACTATGAACTCCAATCAATGTGTCAGTATTTTGGAATTTGAAAGGAAATAGGGATCAGACTTGACAATCCAGAGCTGAAATTTGATGCTCTGGTCTTTTTGATAAACTGACAGGCAGTGAAAATTGCACACGTCTGCAGGGAATCAGGAGAAAAAGAGAGACAGTTTTGTAGAAAGTCTGCTTATGATTCACAAAGGCATGCATTTTATCAAAATGGATTGCTTTTGCCGTGTGTGGCAGGTTGCCTTCCTTTCTGAAGGGAAGCTTTTGCAGCTTGTAAACTGGTGCTTTTTGTACACATCTACAATATACTATGACTTCTGTTGACTTACAGTTTCTTTTCAATCGCTCTCTCATTCTTGTAAATGAAGCAAATTTGATAAAAACAGATAATCAAAAAAAGGCATTAGAAACTTTACCCCCAAAGGGTTTTTTTCAAATGTATGTTCAAATTTGACAAAATGTTTTTTAAAAACCTTTCTTGTCAACAGTTTAAAAATAAATGTAAAGAATTCTTCAGGTTTCATCTTCCTAGGCATTAAATTCTTCTGGATTTATGTAACAATTTTCATCTGAGACTCTCAAACTTTACTGCAAATGCTCAGTCATAAAATATCTTATTCACACAGACAAATATTATTATACCCATATTGCAGGCTGGTAAACTGAAAGACTGCAAGGCTGGGTGATCTGCCCAATATCACATGGCAACCAGGACTCTGATGTGGGGACAGAATGGGACTCCTGACTCTCAGGATGGCATTTGAGATGTTACACACAGTTTACCACATTTAAATACCGGAACCAAATCCTGAATCCTGCATAAAAATGTGCTTAAATGTGCTTTGTGTAAGGGAACAAAGAAGTTGCCTTGTGGGACAGGTTTACTGATCCACTGAGTTCGATGCACTCTCTCTGGGAGTAGCTGATACTTCTAAATGCTTCACCCACTCTGTCGTGGTTTTTTATGGTTAATTCATTCCTGTAATTTATCTTAGTCCTCCAAATACAGGGACTAAAATCCCTTTTTAAAATTCTTCTTCTTCCCCCACCCAGTATTAACTATTATAACTCAATTTTGTCTTCAGATATATAAACATGTTTCGTGCATGCAGTGGAATTGGAGTCCCTTTGTGTTGCTAGGATCTTTGAGCTTTGAAAGACTTCTCTTTATAGTTTGTCTAAAATTTTGAAAGATCCCTGGCTCTGTGCTTTTACAGCCTTTAAAGAGGTCACAAAAATTACAACCTGTAAATTGCTGTATGTCACTTTAGCTTTAGTGTATAGTCTTAAAAGAGAGTAAATAGGACTGCTTTTCTTTATTAGAAGAGTTCTTAAACACCTTGTTATGTAAGGAAAGTTTTCTGAGTTTAAGCACTTGTTTCCCTGTGCTCCTGGAGACATTAGTAATAGCAAGGAGAACTGTCAGCTCTGAAAGCCAGCACTGACAAAACTTGGAGAGATGTCTAGACACACTAGGAAGTTTGGCTTCATTGTTTTATTGGCCATTTCTGAAGTCAGAGTGCTGTGTCATTTAGCTATGATTGTGCTGCTGTGAGGACAGAAAGCAGGAGACTTTCTGGCTAGAGGAAAGTTGCAAGGAACTGATCTAGCAGAGTATGGAGAGGACAGGGTCCTTAAAGAGCTGTAGGCTGTCAGAACTCATCTATGCACATCTGATTCAGTCTTACTAAAACTGAAGTCATTGTGTTTGTGATTTGTGTATCTTAACATATGAGTAACCCTTCTAATCCCTTCATCACTGAGAAGAGGCCTTACTTCACTACATGCCTTTGGTAGAAGGGGAGAAATAACCTTAAATGAATTTACCATACTGTACAATACTGGGCAAAAGCATCCAGTCCCAGGCTGCTGCTGTTTTACCATCCATTACCTCGGTTTCACATAGCAGTAGCAGCAGATAAAGTGATCCTGACCATCTTAGCTTCTAGAAATTCATGTCTAGCTTTATGTTCATGGATCCCCTACATAAATCAAGTGCAGTTGTGTCTGAAGTAATTCTCTGCCAAGGCTAATACAGCTGTTTCATTCTTGTATCAGGCAGTAAGCAAGGTATGATTGTTTATGCAGCTGGGGACCTTTTGCCTACTGGGTTCACTCTGTCTCAAGCATTGTGGAGCATAATCATAACAGCATGTTATGTTCTGTACAGACCACTTATGCAGAAGAATCAATAACAGAAAAGTTAGCATTGTGTTATCAGACAGGGACGAGTGTCATTTGGTTTCTTTAACACCACTACATTGCATACTGATGTTTGATTGGCGATAAAATCCACCTACATTCATTGAAAGCAAGGGAAAAACACCACTACTGCTACTTCTTAAATAAGTGAAAGGTTGTTTGGCCTGGTGTCTTTCCCTCTTAATGTATATTTTTGTACCTTGGGGAATGGCTGCCTGTTATTGATTTATCTAGGAAAAAATATAACCCAGAATGTATTAAACATGGTAGGTCCTATTCAAGCTGGCAGCACGTGTAAATTTTTAGCTCTTTATTGGAGGATAAACAATTAGCCACTTTCAGTTTTCTTTTTACAGATAGCTTTGTTTAAAAAGGGATATATTGTTATAAGGCTATTGATTTTTCTAATGTACTTGTAGTTGTGCCCATTCTGTGCCTTGTTCTAGTTTAAAAAAAAAATCCTTAATGGATATGCAGAAATTTTGTCCCTCTTTTATCTGAGCCTGAATATTTTCAATAAAATAACTTTCAAGCATGTTTGTTGCACCTATCTTTTGATGACAATTTGACCCAGGGAATCTACATTAAATGATTGCCATGCTAACATGCTTTTTCTTCAATTTTGGCCAGTCTGACAAGTGAAAAACAGAAGTCTGTCATGTGACAAGCTGCTGAATATAAATTGTGTTAGCATTTGCTCCTGAGAGAAAGAGAAAAGGTGAGGGTTGGGGAAGGATTGAAGAAGAAATGAGGAGCTAGAGGCTGGAAAAAGAAGAAAAGAAGGACTTTGCCTACTCTTAAAAACATCAAGCCAAAAATAGAGTGCTAACCTGGTTAGTTAGTTGTTAGTAGAAGCTAACAAGGCAGTCAGCTCTCAATCCATTGGCAGATGTCATATAAACACCTGCAGAAGCATACCACAATTTCAAATTGGTACGTAAATAAAAGCAGAGAAGGGGCACATTTGTGGTGTCATATTCAGCTATTTTGTCAAATCAGCCTGGTTCCTGTGTGGACTGCACAAATGTACTGATACTCTGCAGAAGATTATAGAAAAATTTTAATCTAAAATTCCCAGCAAACTTCTGAGTTACCATATCCAGCTTCAGAGGTCTGCAGCACGTTCAATTTATTTTCTGCAGTAAA
Organism: Aegotheles bennettii; assembly: GCA_013398125.1. Taxonomy (NCBI): domain Eukaryota; kingdom Metazoa; phylum Chordata; class Aves; order Caprimulgiformes; family Aegothelidae; genus Aegotheles; species Aegotheles bennettii. Next base: position 1,882,878 of record VZRW01002458.1, on the reverse strand, counting down.
GGCTGTATCTGTTTTGTTAGTCACATAACTGAGAGAGGTGATCATTTAATTCTGCTACCTTATTTTGGGGGGAGATGTTTTGCACAAGTAGAGAACTGATCTTGACTGTGGTTGAGAAGCTTTTCCTAAGCAGAGGAAGCTCTGTCTCTGCCTGGCAGGAGACAAAAGGGCCATAGACGTGTACCATACTCCCATATACCTGAACAATTTATTACCTTTTTCAAAAGTGAGTAGTTTAAGCTGCTGCCAACTTATTAGTGCAAAATTAACACAGATCCCAACAAAACTGGATCTACATAGTCAAAGATATCTTAGCTAAGATGTTGTGTAAATAGTAAGACCTATTTATTTGATAGCAGACAAACAAGAAAGATCTTTTGACTGTTTCTATCCAAAGAAGCTTGTTAAAGGTCAGTCCCTTGTCAGGATTCAACATAACAGTACAGAGGGTGACGATAATATGTGAGGCTGCACTTCAACACTGTCTCTGTGATTGTCAGCATCTGTTGTGGTTTCCAGACTTGTCCAATGAGATTTGCTAATACAGTTGTATGTTTGATGCCGTGCTACTGAATGCAAATATATGGAGCATGTTACATCCAATATAGCTCACCCTCAGGGAGAGTCTTTTTGCCACACTTCCCTCTATACAGCCCAAGATGTATTGTGAAGATAACACAGATGTATAGATGAAGTTGAATCAAAACTCAGATACAGTACTCAGTAAATACAGCCCTGAACTACAAAATAGAGTTGGATTCAGACATCCACAAAATTCTGATCTATTCAGATCAGAACTGAGATTAAGGCCTTACAGTAAGGAAGGGAAGTTTAGCAATGATTTAGAGAGAATGTTGTCCCTGTTTGCCCACTTGCTGAATTTCTGACCATTCTCCTTAGGTGGAACGTTCTGTGGGGTATGCCTTCAAATAGTCTGTATCACTGAAGTTCAAAATAACGATAGATGGCATTTGGAAACCGGAATTTAAATGTGACATTTCTGTTGGCATTGTATCTGCTAATAAATGATGTGAAGTGTCTGGAGGAATAGATTCTTTCAGTTCATAGAATACATGGATTTGAACTAAGCTAGTTAATGGTATTACCGTCATAATGGAGAAATGAAAATGAAAGTGTATTATTCCATTTGTAGCCAATGATAGTTCCTAAGATTTCATATTCTAGATAAGAGTATGTTCCACCATGATTTTCTCAAAGGGAAAGTAAATCCCTGAGTATTATACCCTGACCAGCCAAATTCATATTTTTTAAAAATACTATCATGATAGGTGTGATAGGAAAACACAGCAGGAGAAACTCTCTCTACTCTTACCATCACTTTTGTACTGTTTTAGTTTTCTTTTTATTTCATCAAGGCTTGTTCTAAGGAACTGAAAGTAGAGATTGGCAGGAACCAGATATTTATGCAAAGAGGGATCTAAATTTCAAGCAAGTCCTGTGTGTTACTTTTGTTATCAAAATGCCTAACCAACAGCTATCTGTAAATGCATGTTGTGACCAGAGCATATTTTAATATTATAGTTTGGTTTGTGTAAAATACACATCTCTTGTAATACATTAACATCATCTTTTAGTAATTCAAGTACTGCTGTCTTCTCTAACAGGCAGAAGTTTGATTTGGTTATTTATGGGACAGAAGTACTCTCTTACAATGCTGACATCTTCAGAAAAGTTTATAGAAGTGTAAGATTAACTAACAGTAAAACTTCATTAGTTCCCAACATTTCTGTAAGAGTCAGACAACATATCTGCAACCGAGCTTCTACCTACGTCTCTTCTAGAGCACCATGCGACCCAGCTCACTGTAAGCCTTGCTCCTGCCCTGAAAGCACATAGTGCACCTGGGACTTGACCTCCCCACAAGTGCTCTTATCCTTTGTATCCACCTCACTGGCCTTCCATGGAAGGCTTTCTAAATAAATCTTCACTTGAGTACTTAACAGATGACTTTCTTGGAGAGCCTTTGTGCAGCTGACCCAGAGTTCTGATAACCGGGGACCTTCCTATACAGTGGCAGCATTAGATGCAAAAGATGGACAAGCTGGTGAAATGAAGGCTCCTTGCCCCTTCCCCTCTAGACTATTCACCTACAAAAGAGCAAAGTAAAACAGTACAGTGTACTGTACTGTACTATGTACAGTCACTAGCTATAGTGCTAACTCTTCCAAATCTGAATTTTTATTAAACCAGTAGGGGGTGAAAACGACTGGGCTAAATGCAGGTGAGACAGGCCCCTTGAGAACTATGGTAAAGGCAAGGCGAGTAAATCAATATGTGCCATGGGATAGCACAGTGTCTGAAATGGCATGATAATGGCAGCAGCTGAAGCTTGTATTGATGCAGCAGGAAATGCTTTTTGCTACACTGATGGCTGTTGTTCAGTTTCAGAAAATACAGAAAGTTCTTTTCCATCATTAAAAATCAGCCAGAAGGTCTCTGTATACCAGGTACAAATGTTTACAAATTGTTAGAACAGTCATTCATGTCACAGAACACTAGTCCTACCATACATGCACAGGAAGGTCAGTGAGTTATTTAACAATTGTGTTTTACTTACGAAGGAAATAGGGAAACAATGATCTAATCCATTTGGTCTTAATAGTGAAATTTACTCTAGAATGTAAAAAACGTTTTAGCCTATTTAAATAATGGCTGTGATTATAGTACACTAATACAGTGCATTCTATACTACATAACATGTTATGAATAGCACGCTGAGTGATTTTTTTAGTATGTGTAAATTACATAGAAGCACAAAGGATGCATCTCTGAACTGTTTTTGTAGAGCTGATTATAGGTCTAACTGCCATAGGAGGAGGCTGAAAGAGCTTTGTTGAGAGACATTGATTGATTAATAAAGAGTGCAGCCGCAACAGACATAACATTGCAGTTATAGATTTTCCATACTTTATCTTCAGGGCTTGTAAAGATACAGTGGTGATCAGATGATGAGGTTTTCTTTCACCTTGCAGTAACACACAACAAATCATGGCATTCTGCAGTGCCACAAAACAGCTTTTTGCAGAACACCAAGTAAAAGAAAACTCCTCCACAATCACGACTTTACAGTTAGACATTGTCCTTTTTCCTTCTAATCTCCTTTGGTGAGAGATGTTTCCAACAATAATTTAAAGTAATGTCCCAAATTTAGAAACAAAGTGGGAACTGTGCATTCAAACACTTAGGGATTCTATTTTTATTAAATTGAGAGTGTGAGTGGAAAGTCACATGTGAAGCATGCATGCATTTGATTCCTGCTGATAGATATTGAAGATTTGCTGAAGAAACCTGTATTTAGATTCAAAGTTAACCAGTACAATGGCCTGTATTTAAAAACCTTATTTTTTAGACTAAGATAGTAGCTTTGTGTACCTGGTTAACAAAGACAAGCTATAAACAGACTCAGATCAGCATGTGACCAGGATATATCCAAGGAGATATTTTTATGTGAAAGCCAAACACCCTATTTCAGCTATAGGAAGACCAATTGCATGGGCACTGCTGGAAATAGTGTGGATTTTTATTAATTAGCTGTCATTTTACTGCACCCCTGTAACCAAACAGAGGAAAGAACTGCCACAACAGACAAATGTCTTTACCACAGAACTTCCTTTTCTGAGATGTGTGTGGGATAGGTTCTTTGAATATTTTCGTATTATTGCATACCTTTCCAGTAGATCTGCACTTGCCTAACTGGAGCCTAAGTTATTTGAAGTTTAGTTTTAGAAGAGTTTAATAGTAAGTTTATCAGCTGCTGTTAAATTCACTGATCTTTCTGTGGTTTTAAATCCATTTTTAATAACATTTTGTCTTGGCGACATGAAAGATCTGTACAAATGGGATGTTGAGTGTACTCAAATTCGCAAAGACATAAAACAAATGGAAGAAGTAGGCAAACTAAGATTAATAAGAACTGCTAGAAGTTTTCCAGACTCTAGTCAGTTCTTTAAATCAACAATAGCTCTTTCATGCTTGTTATTTTTGTTCCGTGTTTAATTCACAACGCACCCTCTTTTATCCATTTGCAATATAAATTAAGAATCAGAACAGAGCACATGAAGTTCTTACTAAACAGTCGTTTTTATATTTGTAGGTACATATATTTTAGGGACTATTATAGAACAAAATGATTTTAAAGAAAGAAGCTGCTTTCAGAGGAAGCATCTCCTCAGAGATAATTACCTTTTGCCTAGCTGCAATTTAAATTAGCTGTAGTATTCCTCAGTTCCTAAAACCCCAGTGCAATTTTACTCTGAAACATTCAATTTGTTTTGTTGAGTTTCAGGGATGATTTTACTTTAGTCTTGGGTGGAGGGATCCAGATACATGTATTGGTAAATGTAATACAAATACATATACCCACATATACGTGTGCTTAAGCCCCTAAGCACTTTTTCAGGTTAAATACTGCAATAAGAAAACATGAAGTGAACATCTCTATTAGATAGGTGTTTCTTTGAGGTGCGAATAGAATGCTGAGTAACAGTCATTGGATTTCTGTGTGGCACTTGTGCTTAAAAAAAGCCCTGTATTCAGCATTAGTCCTGATCTCTTCACTTCCCTCTGTAAAAGTTGTCACTGAAAAATGCCTCACAGTCAGAACATCATCGCTAATGATAGTTTCCATTTTCAGCATGTATTAAAGAAAACCCTTTTGTTCCACACACAGCCCACACAATGACGCAGCATTCAATGATCCCAATGTTGAAAACTTCAGTGAATTTTCATTAGAAATTTTAAAATGTGTTCAGTTCTTCAGCTGGTGTAAATTAGCATTGCTCCACTGAAGCAAGTGGAGATACAACAGTTACAACACTAGAAGATTTTAGCTTATGTTTTTAATTTTTATAATAACCTGGAGTATGATACAAAGTAAGATCTGCCATATTCTGTGTATGAAATGAGTTGAGTTGGTCCAGTTCCCTGCTGGTCAGGTACCAACATTAACAAGCAGATACTCGTGTTGAAATCTGTTCCGTGTATAAAAACAACAAACTTGGTTTTGGAATCTCATAGGAGCATCGAAGTCATGCAGTTATAAATAAATAAACAATGCTGTGTAATTAGCTATCTTTGTGACATACAAAACTGTAAGCACATGTAGGCATAATGCATTCCAGATTTTGCATAGGATTTAGCAGCAGTCTGTTTCAAATATCAGCAGAGAAAATCCTGTTCTATTGACCCAACAAGAAAACAGTGTGAATTCTGAGATCAATTGCTTGCCAATATGTTGCAGCTCTTTTTAAAGATGCGTGTATTTATATTTTAAACTTTTAAAATGCTTTAATGATCTTAAGTAGATTTCCAAGCTTAGATTAATATGTAGCATTCAGTATTGCTGGATTCTACAGGGATCAGGCTCTTCCACTCCTAAAATGAAATTGCATTTGTGACAAAAGACTACTGTAAAGTGCACAGGAGCACTTCAAAACAACTTCAAATGGGAAATGAAAAATTCTAGTGGAGTCTTCAGGTGAATTTATTAACTATATTGTTACTGCCAGGAATATGATCAGAATAAATATTGGAATATTTCATATGCCACAGCAGTGCCTGTTAATGTCATCCTGAGGCATTGTTTTAGTACTGAATTTGAGAGGAGAGACACTCATGCTCTGTATCAACATTGTGTCCTGGGAAGGAATAAAAAGCCAGTTCCTTGTGGTAAATACTGAACACAGTAGGCTTGCCAAGTCCTCTGTGGCACTGGACTCTTAACATGGAAAACAAATAAAACAGGAACTGTTTTGCAAGTAGATCCACTCAAATTGCCTCAGCACTTTGGTATATTAGCATAGAGTTCCAACAGGGATGGAGGAGAATGCTTATTTATCTTGGCTTCATTAAATACATTTACACAATTAAAAAAAGAAAAAAAAGGAAAATTAAACTACGTGTCTCTGACAGACTTAAAGCATGTTTGCATCTCAATAGAGTTCAGGAAAACTCGAAAATAACTAAACTTAGCTAAAATGCTACCCCTATGGTGGTGCCATGATCGGTTGTATTCTCTATAACTGTTTGCCAACATCTGCTGGAACAAGCTGAAGGGCTGAGGTGGATTTACATTTCACTGCTCAACTTTATTTCTGGATCCACATCTTCTACTCCTTCCAGTCCTCCTTTGGCTTGGCACCTGTGTGCCTCTCTTTCCCCAGCAGTCTTAAAACTGCTAATAACTGTTCAGATTCACTGTGCCCCGTCAGACTTTGATTTTAAGTTACTCCCTGGAGCTTTTGCTTTAATGCAAACAAGAGTATACAAATAGACCACTTTGGTTTTCTTTCTCGTAATGGCACACAACCCAGCCTGGCAGGGGTGATCACTATTGGCACTCAGACCATCTATGCTACTTCCTCCCTTTTGCTCTCCCATTAACCTACGGATCACATTTTATTGGGAATGATGCAGAGTGGGTAGAGTAGAATAGGTTCATCAGGTTGAGCAGATGCTAAAGAAGAAAGTGGTGATAAAATACTTAGCCTCTTCCTGTGATGTCTGGATTTCTCCGGGAGACCTCCTTAGAATAGAAAAGACTTTATTATAATGATATCAAAGGAAAAAAGTGGTGTGCTTCAGTGAGAAATGCATTTTCTGCTCTTGATTTTCCGTCTGTCGAAGACTACCTCAGGTCACTTCTCACTGTTCAGCTCTTACAGAAACAATATTGTTTTCCTTATGCCAATTGTTCCTTGTGGAGGAGCCAGAACAGAAGAGATGATGTCTTCAGAGGTTCTTGGCACTTTGGCATATGCTTGTCATACAGACTTGATGCTGCAGCAACAAAGAAATATTATCTCAAATGTTCAGTAATATTTTCATCTGTAGGAGGCATCAGTCTCCAGTTTGTTTGTAGGGGTAAACTGAGGTGCTGATTTTTAATGAGCAGGGCTTTCATGCTTTGAGTTAACCTCCACTACAGCCACTGAAATCACTTGGGACTCTGACATTCCTATATTAGCTCTTAATAGTGGAATTTGCTGCCCTTGCTGCTCCAGTGGAATTCAAGATTGTTGACCTTTGGGGCTTACTGTGAGGCCTATCTCTTCTCTTGAGCAAGAAAGGATTAGCTAGGAAGGGGGAGATATTAGGAGCAGGTGAGAGGTTTCTTTTTTTTTAACTTGACGTTGTGTCATTCTTGGCACATAGAATCCAGTAAAACGGGGGGTAAGTGAAATAAGTGGTAATTGTTCATGCAATTGCAGTGCTAAAACCCACGTGTGATAGTCCAAAAGCTGAAGAATTTTGAAGTATCCATTTAATTTTACTTCAGTCACTGTACTAGCCTGTTGCACGAGGCACAGCACAGTGCTGTGGCCATAGGCTGTGGCTGAGCATCTGATACAGAAGAGGGACCACCGAGAATGATTTTCCTGTGCAAACTTTAATGAAGATAAGGATGCAATGCATAACTCAGTCATGTACGGCAGCCAACAGGGATTTTGCTTTTCACTGCATCTATATGGTTTTGAGTCCCTGCGTCTTTAATCATTTACATTGCTGAAAAGCTTTTTAGAACTGCACATGCAGACATTTTTCTATTGGAGCACCACCAAAAAGTCTGTGTAAGCACAATATGCAGGGAAAAACTGTCTTGAAAATATTATCCTGTGGGGAAAAACAAAAAAAGCCAGTATACTGCAAAGGATTTCTGTCCTTTCCTGGAGTCATGACACTTTGTTAATGTCAGGGCTATGCAGACTGATTTATTATTTATTTATTTGTTTAGAGAATGAATAGAAAAGGATCAGTCTGAAAGCAGAATGGAAGATTGTAGGACTAAAATAGTCACAAAACACATAGATGACATTCTCTTTCCCATTCATACCCCCCCAGTTGTCTCCATGTGGTGCTTCATAATTAGCACCGAAAGACATATTTTTATTTGGAGTTATTTTTTTGCTCGAATAAAGACAAAAACATTTTGACTCAAGAAGGTTGTGCTATACAGTACCCTCACTTTTCCTGTTAGCTAAAGCTGCTTTGTAATACATTAAATGGTATAACACGAAGGATCTAATAGAATCTGAAATAGCTTGGGTTCTTAGAAACACGTGAAACTCTGCATAAAATGAATATTGCTAAAGCTCTGTCCAATTTCCATATTCTTTCCACATTGTATTTGTGTATAATAGGCTTCCAGGAATGTTCGTGACCTTACAGCTGTCCCTTTTGTTTACAGTCCAATGCTCTGTCCTTGAGATATGTTGCACACAGAATGAAGACAAAACCATGGCTTCAGGCCTCCGTCTCCCTCCTCTGGAAAAAATCAAGCTTATATAGGAGACATTCTCCAGTCAGTACTGCTGCAATGCCTGGGAAGCAATTATAAATGATAATAAAAGAAATGAAGCTCAAGAGGGAATATAGCTTTTTGTCAGGAACTTCCAGGAAAAAGCCTGTTAATGTGTTTGTTTGGGGGTTTTTTAATTATCAAAACCACTTAATTTCTCACCTGAAAAATAAAAATGGGTAGATGCATTTCCTAGCAGTTTGACTTGATATTTTAGAAGATCCTTTTCTTTTTGTGCTCACACACAAGTGGCTGGTTTCTTACTTGGTGTCAGAGTTAGCAAACAATCAACGCACATGTACAATGCCACTTCACTAGAATAACGGTGATGGTGATGTTTGGTTTATTTTTGCTGCCATGCCAATTTTCATTCTCTTTGAGTAGATATATTTTTCTGCTGATACTCTGCTTTCTGGCAGGTGCTCAAAACTTCCTTGTATTTGCAGATGGCACAGTCATGGGTTCAGTGTGATGTCTGAGTAGACAGTGCACAGCCTGGGATAAAATTACAATCGCTAATTATTTTAGAACGAAGGGCATATGTGAGATTTCAATATCAAACATCTCGATACCAGCAGTGCTATGCACGGGCATTACCTAATGTAACTCTGTTTATGAAGTTTTAGGGCTGAATTTGGCTGAGTTTGTAACTGAAGGATATGGCAGTGAGTATCCAGAACAGCCGTGCTTTTGGCAAAAAGCTCCATATGTGGAGGCTGGCCCAGAGAAATGCAAACAGTGCTGTGCAGGTAGAGGAGCTGTGCAGTAATACTGAGAAGTGCAATGGCTTCTTGATGTTAGATTAGTGTCCAAAACATTAACATTTTTACTCAGTTTTCTTCCTGCAACAGAAAATTTATCAATTTTGTCAAACAAATGGGATGGTTGTCTGACAATTATATATAATTATATGGCTCATAGTGTAAGGTCAATTAATTTAGGTTACAGTTTAAACTTCCTAGAAATTCCAAAGTATTTGTGAATGTTCAGATCTATACTTTCCTGTGGGGTTTGAACTCCATGAATGAAGACATTGAGGTGCTGGAGCATGTGCAGAGAAGGGCAACAAAGCTGGTGAAGGAACTAGAAAATATGTCTTATAGGGAACAACTGAGGGAGCTGGGGTTGTTCAGTCTGGGGAAGAGGAGGCTCAGGGGGGACCTCATCGCTCTCTACAGTTGTCTGAAAGGAGGTTGGGGTGAGGGGGGGGTCGGTCTCTTCTGTCGTGCCTATAGTGAAAGGACAAGAGGAAACAGCTTTAAATTGCAGCAGGGGAGATTCAGATTGGACATCAGGAAAATTTTTTTCACTGTCAGGGTGAGTGGGTATTGGAATAGGTTGCCCAGGGAGGTGGTGGAGTCACCGTCCCCGGAGGTGTTCAGGAGGTGTCTGGATGTGGTGCTGGGTGATGTGGGTTAGTGGTGATGTAGGTAGGGGTTGGACTGGGTGAGCTTGAAGGTCTCTTTCAGCCTCAATGATTCAGTGATTCTATGATTTTGTAACTGCAGGAAGGTGGAGCTGCTCAAGTTAATTAGGTCTTTTTGGAGACACCAAGCAGCTCTTTCAAAGTGTTGTTCCATATCTGGACAGTAGCTTTGTGTGTACATATTCAAGCAGCACTACTGGTGAGGACTGTTTCACAGCTTTGGTAACATTCGTGAAGCTCGGCATTTACTAGGTTGTAACTGGATCTACAGACATACTGACTGGATGCTTCTAAACTCCAAAATCACTGGCCAGGCTGCAGACACCATCTCTGGCATACTTCCTGGCACAGATTTACTATCTGACCCCATTACTTAAAAGGAGGGTTTTTCAGCTCCCCTTCCCTTAATTTCTAGGACCAGTATTAGCCTGCCAGGGCACTTAATAAGGTTAATTATCTCTTTTTCCTGCTCTCCATCTGGTGGACTAGTTTCAGCTCTACAGTCACAAACATAAACAATGAAATCAACACATTGTGCAGAGGGATTTTAAGTGCAAACCCTCTTTGCTTTAGCACGAAAAATGGACATATTCAGATAGAACAGTCAACTCTCCCCTGACATTTTCTATGTCTCTCCTCAGTGCTTACAGTTATTCTTTAGGATTTTGGAATGTGTCCTGCCAGGATTTGTTGAATTCCTTTTCTTCAAATACCTCTTTAGTTAAGACCCTCTCCTTCAAACATGGGAGGTCAGCATCTTTCTATGTCAGGAGTTTTACAGGTTAAAAGGTACTTTTCTCCTCATATGAAACTTCTCCTTTCAGTATTCTTCTTAGTCCCTCCACAACTTCAGGTGGAGTTCATAAACAGTATGTTATTGGATTTCTCAAATTGTCAGAATTCTTTCTATTATTTATTTGGTAAATAAGTGGGTGTGTATGGCATTTAAATGAGTAAAAATACAGTCCTTTTCCAAAAGAACCTAAGTGACCTAAAAAAATAACAGCGGGATATAAAACCACAACTAAAAACGTCAATAGAACAAAACATAAGGAGTTAGTGATGTCACTTGTAGTTCAGCTGTATCACGTTACCAAATTTTTATTATTTATCAATTTTAATAATTACATGTGTGAGTTTTGTTTACTGAAAGGTGATTTAAAGAATTAGTGTTTGGTGAGGTATTTTTTTAGGGAGACTACTGTGTTTTGTCAAATGCTCTTATCAACAATGCTATCTCAATTTTTTCATTTTTCTCTTAATTCATATAATAGCACTTTGGTTTTTATTGCTTGTCCCACTCGTGAGGGCCTGGCGTTTACTTTCATGTACTTTTTACTTTCATGTTTGAAAATAATAGTGAAAAGGTGCATGAACTGTAAAGAAATCTCCCTTGAAGTCTCAAAGGCAAGCTCTGGGAAATTTTAGGGTGGATGTCAAGACAGATACATGCACTGTATGTGCATGGGGGGATTGGTGTCACGTGAGTCTACAGAGCTTTGGTGAAACACTTCATGAAGCCACAGTGGGTTCGGGCAGTCCATATTCTAGCAGCTGATACAGAGCTGCTAAAGCTAAAGAAAAACATGGAAAGGAAGAAAAATTAAATAGTAAAAAAACCATCTTGAGCAAAAGGATCAAGCAACCAAGATCCATAGCAACCTTGCTTTCCTGTGGCTCTGCCAAGCTGTGGTATAACAGACTAGAAAGATCTGAATTCAGAAGTTTCAGAGAAAAGTTGTTGAAAATGTTTCTGCTTCTTCAAACTCTGCAGAATCTTGGAGTCCAGTTTGGAGTGTCTGAAAGAGATCTTGCTACATGGTTCTGAATGTACATTGAAATACTCTAATATATGGAAATGTATAGATAAAGATGCTGCTTTCCTTAGGGTACTGATTATTAGCAGTTTAACAGTCACACAGTAAATGAGTGTAGGTGTTCTTCATGGAGGTCCCTAGTAAGGCAAAAGGACTGATTGCAACCTATTCATGTTACTACTACAGAAGGTGCAAAGAGATATTAAGTCTGACTTATAAATTATTTTTGTGAAATATGCATCTATATTTATAAGAGTTACAAGGACCTACCCTTTCCCTGCTGAGCTGAGTGCCTTTTCATTCTCATTGTGAATTTATAAGTAGTGGAGGATGTTCAGCAGCACAAAAGAATGTGCTTTTTATCAAACACATTTCTGGTGTGTTCTTGTAAGTCACTCTGTCTTCGTTTAAAGGGAAGATACTACTCTTCCATTTCAGAATACAGCTAAATGAGAAGTGTTGAGAGGCAGACATCCATGAGATGTGCCACTGTCACAAGTGAAAGCTGGGGGTGGTGCAGGGGCACATGTTCAGGGAATGTTAGCGTCATTCCAGGAGTGGAGGAACTCATTCCATTCCCAGGTGGGTTCAGCAGCATCCTCAGACCAGCAGGCCAAGGGAGTGGGTATCAGCATGGACCCTTCTGACTGGGGGTTAACTTGATGCCAAGATGAAACTATTTTTTCCTCCCAAAAGCATCTGGCTGAGGAAGAGCTGTATAGCCTCCCGTTTTCCCTTCTTGAGGTATTTCGCTACAACTTACCCCTAGCAGAGATGAATTGTATGGTTGGGTTTGTATTGTCAGTTTGCTTTTCCTTCCTCAAAAGTCATTCAAATAAGCTAAAAAATTTATGCGTCTTTGTGTTCAGCATATCAGTAAGAAACTGCAAAAGCTTGGTGAACTTTAAAACTCAAATTGCACATAAACCTGTGTATATGTTTCTGTCAAATGAGAAAATGGAAACAAGAAAACAGCAGCATTTCTGTGGCCAGCATTTAAGATGCTTAGGATGCTGAAAAGAAAAAATAATGGAAGCACTTGTCATAAGCTGGAAAATAGATTTAGTGCGTATAACATGACTAAAGTAAACAAGCAAGATCAAACAAGAGCTGAGCAGGCTTCTGTGTAACCAAATGCCACAGGAAGTGCAACTGCTGAAAGAATTCTGTGAGAGGGGAAACGAAACTGGGCAGACATTGACAATCTAAGTTCAGCGCTTTCTGATGACACTGGAGATTGCACTCATTTTGGCATCTGATTTGGTGTTTTCCCCTGTTAAAAATGAGTTGGAGAAGTGAATTGTGTGTAACTCTTGCACTGTTGGTGACAGAATCTGCAGATTCTAGATTAAACATGTTCTTGGCAAACAACTGATGTCCAGCTCTTCATGCAGATGGACTCACCAGGGTGGAAGTTAGGAATATTTAAGTGTTGGGTTGTCTGTATTTTTATGTAAAATGTTTCAGAGTTGGTATTTGACATTTTTCCTTTGTGATTGCTTGCTTATTTAGTGGAATAAATTTGCTTTTTCTCTTCTTTTAGTCTTCTGTTTGTGTCCTGGGGTTTTTCTGTACCATGAAGTGTGTGATATATTAGGCTACAAATGTCAACAGCACTAGCTGAATTATATTATCACCCCATTCTGATATTCTCAGTGAGTAGTAAACATAAGGGGAAGTTACTTTGCAGTATACTGAGTACATGTACACATTGCAAAGTTGCTAACGCACTGTAATATGACATCCTATTTTTACTATTCAATAACTTTCTCATGTAAAAAAGCTTCATTCAACTCTTGTTATATGTAGAGGTACAGTTTACTACCCTGACAGTCAGGGAAATGCAGTAAGAAGCACTGCTGACGTGCAGATATTTTGGAAGGAAGTGGTAGGCTTGGTTTTCAGCATTTGTTTTTCTATAATCCAACTTTTAGCCACCCCCAAGCATATTCCCTGCCTGCCCACTGTGGCCACAGTTCAGTCACTCAAGCCTAGCTTTCTGGCATTTTTTGAATCCTGGAAGTTTGATACCACCCTATGGTTTAAAATTATCCTTACAAGGAATATTAAGAATTTTTTTTACATGTTTATTCCTCTAAGTGGGAAAATCAATGACAGCAAAGTCTAAGGCCTGCAAGGTCAGCTTGCAAGAGAAAAGTGCAGAACTATCAGGGAATTCTGTGAGCGTTTTCTGTTTTATCAGTTATAGTTTAGGGAAGATACCGGTAATGTTCTCAGGATGTGTCTTAATGCTTCTATAACCTATGTTTTATGGTGATAAACCAGAATACCTGCAAACCATACTAAAAACTGAGTTGTAAGGATTGTTCTTTACCATCCTTTGGGTAGTAAGGTAAGAACCATCTGTACAAGTCTTCATAGTGTCTTTACTTTGGTCAGTTTGTATTTGTTGAAAGCTAAAAATATTTTCCAGCCCTTATCTATAACGTTGTAGTCAGGAGACGCTATTTTCAAAGAAGAAAGGGTCATTGATCAGGTTTAAATGTCATCATAGCAAAAAGCAGTCAAAACAAAGACTAATAAAAACTGCCTTCCAGGAACCACAGCAGGTAAAACTGGTGACACAAATCCCTCCTCTGGTACCTTCGCGCTAGATTTGCAGCTTTGCAGAATATATTCACTTGTACTCTGCTCGGCAGCACAGTCCTATATCCTGACAGCTGAGTAATGTTCTGCTCACGTCTTCCCTTGTAAAATGAAAAAAGTAGATAATTTAATATAGATGTGACAAGTACAAGATAGATTTCTACCCAGCACAGTTCACTGCTGAAAGTATGAGGTTGAAAACCTGCTTTAAAGATAACCACATTCTTAAGGTCTCCCCCATCACCATCTCCCCCTCCCCACCAATTAAACACAATACAGAGAAAACATTAAACTAAAAATTGAATTTATTCTTTGATCATTTCAGTATGAAAAAATCTTTTATGTCTGTTGTTCCAGAAAATAAACCAATGTCTTTTATTCTGCCTCAGAGCAGGCTTTCTGCAAGGCACGCTAGATACTATTTTCATGTTTCCAGTGCAAATTTTTTTTGATCCATCACTGCTTTTCTTTTCTGTAGTTTTTACTCTCCCCTGAATCACAGAAGCAGTTTACTGCTACTTCTTGTGGCCATTGTGGTAGGGGACTAGAGTAAGCTTATTGCCTGCTTAGGCAAAGCATAGCTAATTCTGTCAATCCAAATTACATTTCTGAGTATGGCAGGGTATGCAGCCTGATCTCACTGGCTTCTTAAAACAAACACATTGAACAACTCTCATACCTATCTGTGCATTTGTGATGGGTGACATGCTGAATACACAGCATTATCGTGCTATCCCAATGCTGCAATATTAGTCTTGTATTCTGTTCTCTGGAATTCAATCCATTTATGTTCCCCTGTACCATTAGTGCTACCTGCTGTCACCGCCTTTCTGCTCCAGCCATAGGGTGACTGGGTGCTCGAAGCAAGCTGTGCTGCTGCTCTGTTCCTCAGCCAGTGAGGCACCTCCTTGTCTCCAAGACAACTCAGACGTGAAGCAGAGCTGTGGCTGGTGTGGGAAGCCTATGAGTCTTTGAGGGATAATGTTGTGTTGAGGTGAGGAGAGTTTAAGAAAGGATCCAGCACCATTGCAGAAGCTGCATCTTTGGAAATGGCAAAATCAGGTTGATTCAGGAAAGGTAGAGGTTAGCATGGGATTCAGTACCCCCAAATCCCACTGAGCTTTTTCCAAAATCTTCAATTGTATCATGGATTTGTCAGTATTGCTGTTCTTTCTTTTAAAATCAGTGTTATGAAAGATCCGAGTGACTGTGACCCATCACAAAACTGGTTTGATGGTATCTATTTCTGTCTAAGGTTATCCAGTAGCAGATATGGAAACGTTAGGACAGTGTTTCAAAAGTATTGAGAATAGCCTAGGGTTTTTTTTAATTAAGAGCATACTTACAATTGATTTCAATGGGTAAACTGTTAGCCTGCTGCCAAACATGAAAAAAAAAACATTTGCTGTCTCTAGGCATTGACCAGAATGGATCCTTCAACCTAGAGTTTTTAATATGCAATTATCTATGCCAAACGAGTAACTTTTTTCTGTGCAGTTGATGTGGTACATGTGTGCTGCATCTATGAGATTCCTCTAGCATGCTCCAATCTCCCCACACAGAGGAAGGAATACAAATTAGAAGCTTCAATGAAAATTACCCCTCTTAATGTTTTCACCAATATTCTGCTTACAAATGACTCAAATACACTAGTTAAGGAGAGAGCTAATCTCTTTAAACTGAAAGGAATATTTTAATCTAAGAACACTTTAACAGCATTACTAAAAAATTCATAACGATTGACTCTTTGCCCAAACTTGTAGTGCTGCACTATTGACTGTGTTCAGCCCTGCACAGATGGTAACTCCCAGTCACTTTGATGGGAGATTTGCCTGGGGTAGGACTGCAGAACCAATGCCTGGGATGTTAATTAAATGTACAGTCAGCTGGCCAAAAAGTGGATGGTTGAGTCATAAGGACAGATCTTCCTGGCTTACCTAAGAATACTTCTTAGTATATAATTAAACCGCAAAAACTGACATCAAAGTAGCGATAAGGGCCTAATGTAATGCACATAACTGAGGAGATTCAGGCCAACATTCCTTCCTTTGATCACCCAACTGGGCCAAGCTACTACACAAGCTATGGGTCTGGATACTCCCTTTCTCAAGCACTGGTGGTGGTGAAGGAGTTAAAACTGATGGAACTGGCTGGATTGGCTGAACTGGTTGGGAGGTGATAGTTTTTGTTGTACATACCTGCAGAATCCCTGCACAATTATAAGGTGGGAAGAGGGATCTTTAGTTAAAAGGAGGTTTTTCCAGGGTGTGAAGGAATAAACTCAGAGACAGCATACCGCTGTAACTTGTTGATCTCCATACTTCATACCACTCTAGACTCCATTAATTGCTGTATCAGCTCTGTGCTTTTTTCCTTGGATGTGCTTTCTTTACACTGGGAGAAAGTCGAGGCAGGTCAATGGATGACACCCCATGGGTATAAAATTAGTCAGGGAGTGCTCTTTGAAGGCATTGAAGGTACTGGAAGCTAGGAACAGTGTTTATACCCTGTAGCTCTTGAATCTATGAATCTTAACTTTAGAGATGCTTTAAAGCATTCCTGTTTCACGTAACATTGTCTTAAGCTGGAAAAACAGGATCTAGAAGATCTGCTATGGATTGTTAGCAAAATGAGCTGGAAAACCAAAGCTGAAGAATAGTTACCAATCATTTACAGTAAATGGATCAAATGTGGTTCCACAGGGATCTGTCCTCAGCCAGGTTCTGTTAAATATTTTCATTAGTGACTTCAATGATAGAATAAAGAATGTTCTTACTAAACTTGCAGATGACACAAAGCTTTGAAGGCTCCCAGTATAGAGGAGAACATGATTAGAATTCCAAGGGATCTTCACAAATTAGAAAGATGTTGTGAAACAAACCAGGATGCAGTTAAAGACAAGTCCAGTTTCAGTGCTTGAACAAGAAGAATCATTTAAGGAATCAACTAAGTGAGAAACATCTGGCTAATTTACATGTCTTATAGGAAAAGAACTAAGGGCTGTGGCTGACCACAGCTTGAACATGAATGGACAATGCTGTACTAGTGTAAAAAAAGGGGGGAGGGAGGGAAGTACATTTGAGTTGTACAAACAGAAGCATAGTCTGCAAAATGCATAAAGTATTTCTTCTGTTTTACAACCATGGAAAGGTCTAAGTAAGTTCAGGTTTAAGTCTCACGTGAACCAGAACAGAGCAATATGGTGACCTATGAAGAAAGATTACAAGGTTTGGGGTTGTTTAGACTAGAGAATAAAAGACTGAGAAGAAATGTGATAGCAGTCTTCAAATACACAAAAAGCTGATGCAAAGCCATAGGGAATAACCTTCTGGACAGAACAGAGAGTAAGTGATTCAAGTGCAACACAAAAGGTTTGGCTAGGCTTTAGGTGAAAGGTTTTTTTGACAATAAATGTAATTAAAAAAATTACTGTAGCCCCTTTTTTTTTTTTTTTGAGGTTAGAAAAAAGGCATGTCCAGAATGAGAAGGGTTCAACATGTCTTGGGGTAAACACAAGATTTCTTCTTGAAATTCCTTCTTATCCTGTTTTGTAATAATCTCTGATCTCTGGAGGCTTTAGGAATCTCTTCAGTAGACTCATTTCTCTTCTCACCTCTGGCTGGCCTTGACTGATAGAAAAAGTCTGACAATTTTATAAAAAGGACTATTAAAAGTAACATGGAAAATATAGCTATTTATTACTGATAGGTGATTAGGAGGCAACTTAGTATAGTAGCAACTGGAAGCCAGGTAACTTCTCTGGTGATACTAGAAATTAATTATAAATTAATTGTAGTCTTCCATTGTCCTGATTTTCTTTTTTTTTCTTTTTTTGGGAGGGGGGACGGGGGGAGAAGTGGGGTAAATGATGGCCTTGAAGCCTTTGTGAGCAAGTATCCAGTGAGACTGTGTGTCTTAGAAAGACTTATTTATTACACTGAATATCTGACCAGTCTGATGTCTTGGCCACATGAACAGCTACTGGGTTTTCCTGTGTGCAAGCAGCAACTGCATGTTTTCAGTGAGAATGACCTTCGTTCTAGATTAACAGCAACAAGAAGGACTATGTTTGTCCTTAATACCAGTCTTCAACAAACTAAGTAAAAATTACTTCCTGCTCTCAGGCATCCTTAGAGATTTAAAGGTACAGCACCTATTAAATAATGGGTTAAGAGTAAGTTATGTAATGTCATAGAAAAACAGTAAACACGGCAGGACTGAAATGGGTGGTACTCATCATTGGACAGTATACCAAGTCTATCAAGCATGAGACACACTAGCTGGATGCAACCAGATAATTTTATTTCTCTAGGCTCTATTTTAAAATAACACTACAGTTCTGTTTCAGACAGTAGGAGGCAGTGAAAAGTGCTCCAGTGCTTTTGGGTACAAGCTGCTTGAAGTTCTTAGGTTAAGACATTCTTCTCTAGAACAAATTATCTTCCTCCTGAGAGAATCTCTTGTGCTAATAAGAAAAACAAGGGGAAACAGATTGCAAGATCTTAATAGGCTTTTTTTTTTAAAGTGGGTTCCATGCCAAATTCTATCCTCACATGAGTTCTTGAAACCTCTCTGATTTCACAGGGACCTTGTGGCTGTAAAAGAGATTTTTTTGGTCTCAAGGTCTAAAAAGCTTCCTTCTGTATAAAGTGTTTTACACATGGAATGGCTGCTGAAGCAAATTGACTAGAATGGTAGTCAATTTTACACTGCTGCCCTCCCACCTGAAAAGCACTTTCGGTGCCCTACAGAGAAAAGAAATTAAAGAGGAGGGGTAGAAACATGCGTATGCACACACATATAGAGAAAAGAAATGCTTCAGAGGGGGGCTTTAAAAAAGGAGATAAAATGAACAGTACTGTGTGCTGTCTGTCCTACATATTTGTCGTGCTGGATGGGGAGAGGTGTTTCTACAGGATGGAACATATCCAGTGAGTGCACATTGAGCTAAATTCAGTTCTTATCTGCACTAGGATATTAGCTTCAAATAGCTTTGCTTAAGGGCCAGAATATTCCCAGGTTACATCTAGGGAAAACGAAGATTTCAGGTTCAGATCAGTTGCATACCTAGGTAGTGTCTTGCTGTATTGTAGTTTTTAGGGACAGATTTTGTACTAATGTTAATCCAGCACATCTCTGCTAAATATGTTACAGCTATACCAGTTTTACATCAGCTAAATTTCTAGCCCCACATAATCAAACCAATCTACCAGCTTTAATAAATATTGAGCAGATATCTTTAGTTAAAAGTAAAATTATGTCTTTGGTAAAGAAGCAACCTGACAGCTCTGGCCAGCAGTATTCATGAAGCTTGGACCACGAAGGTCTATTCTAGAAAATAATCTTCAGCTAATTTGGTAAAACAGAAGTGCTGCTAATGCAGCAGTTACGTTAGCAGTGTGAGAATGGGAGCAATAAGAGGACACGCCAGGAAAATATGTTGATTATGCAAGGTCTCTATCTTTTGCAGTAAGGATGGTGCAGTGATATGGCATAGAATCGAACAGCTGTTTCTCTGAACATTTGAGAGCTAGTGGAATATATTTCAAGGATGTCTTCTGTGTCCAAAAGGCAGCCTATTTGGTGCTGTTCTTGAACAGTCTGGTTTTATTTTCAGGGATATAACAGAAAGATTACACACAATACAACATGACAACTCCAAGTGCTGTTCTGGTCCAGGGGCAGCCTGGTATGCTAACCATGGTACATATATATTTCCACTTTCTGTTCTGCTGCTTCTATTTATAAAGATAGGTACTATAGCAAAGGTACAGCAATAAAAGTAATATTTACTTTTTCAGGGATCTTGTGAATCCAGTTTTCTCATGTTTGCCATTCCAGATCAATTGGGATGACAGAAATTTTGTAAACTACTTTGTCCTTTTCTAAATTTGGAATTTGACCATTGCTAGATGGAAAAGTTATAACTCGTACTGGTGGGAATAAAGTACCACAGTCTTCTCCTCCAAATCCAAGAACGCCTTTGATAAAGTTTGACAAGCACTAAACTCATATTTTGCTAATTTTTTTACCAGACAGTCGTATCTATGATACTCCATGGTTCTTTTGCTAAATAAGCAACATCCTCCAGTATGTTGTCTGTTAAAGCCGGAATGCTGGCTGGGCTTTCCATCACCACACAGAACACCAAGAAAGAGACAGCTTTGTAATACTCCTCGTATAAAATGCCTTAAAAAATATCTGCAGTCTTGAAATAAAGTCTGTATTCAAGGATTTTATCTGATTTCAGAGCTCAAGAAAAGTTTTAAACCCCTTCCGAGAATTTCACATAATTATGGAAAGCCTTTTAAAATTTATTATTTTCAGATACATTTTATTCTTTTATGTATACTGAGGCTTTCTAAGTACTTGTTATGGTGATAGATTTTGCAGTGTTGTCATTTGTTTTAATTTTTCATCTGAAAAAGATTTTGTTTGATAGTGGCTCTAAGGAAGTGTTCCTTTTTACAAATGCTGATTCTGTGCTCCTCATAGGGTGAAGATAAGGAGTAGATTCCCAGATACTGTAAGTTGTCATAGCTCCATCAACTCATATGCTGATTTAGACAATCGGGCTTACTAATTGTAACCATATACATTTTTTCTAATCAGTAGCAATCTTACATTAAAAATAATGTGAGATTTCTATCATCAAAGCATTAGAGTTATACGTTATCTTTTGAAGAACACTAATTTGTATGTTTATTTTCATTCATAAGGAAATGTATAATCAATTCTTTCTACTCAGTTCATTTTAATTAGGTAAATGTCTGGATCTGTATTAATTATGACTAAATCTTTAATTTTATTAGGTAGATAGGATCTAAACACAGCAGGATCTTGTTCATTGGATCATCTCTTTAATGAAACTTCTTGTTATCCAAAACTTGGACTATGTGTCCCAATGTGTGTCATTTGAATTGAAAATTCATTATTTATGACTAGCGTATTCCCTTCCCATCAGTTTTATAGGATTTTAAGATATTATACACACTAAGTATTCTATTCTGTCTGAATTCTAGCATGAATACAGTATTCCTTAGCTTTCAGTCAGTAATGAAATTATGTAGGATCTGTCATATTTTTTCTTTTTCATTTGATCTTGCTTGTACTCCATGCCACCTTGCCATCAGTCAGGATCTACCCTTCAGTTTGCAAAGTTAGTTTTTTTACTAAAATCATCAACAAATTAAATAGAGAATTTCAAGAACACTGCTCCTTGCACCAGGTGCAACTGCTGATGTGCAAGATTCATTTCTGCCCATGTGGATCGTACCAAAGAAACTCAGACATGAGACAGGGGTCACATTATACTTTTGAGTTCATTTGCTGTTTCTGGTTTGTATTCTTTATACCTTTGGTCAACAATTTTTGAGAAAGTGATATGTGCGTGATTTAAGAAGTTACATGGCTCATTAACCGCAATATAGCTGACAATCTGATTTCAAAGACTTGTTTCTTAAGTTAGCAGATTTTTAGCACAGCCTAAGATACTTCAGACCCCAGATGTGCGAAGGAATAAAAGAATGAGAACACTCTTGCCTGCTCCTATTCCTGGGGCTCCCAGAGGAGCAGCAGTTATCCTTAAAAGCTTCCATGCTAATGCAACTGCTACTATGAGGAGGAGCCTACTCAGCTGCCCCTAGGCATAGCAGAATGGAGAAGGGCTTTTAGAAATTTAGGGAGATAAGGCAAAGAAAAACTGCTGGCAGTGATCTTTATTTAAATTTTGGAGTTTGTAAACTCACAAATGCTATGACCTGAGTGGATGTTGTAGCTGCTGTACACTTTTCAGATCTATGTAAACCAAAACCAGTGAGCTGGACACAGCTCTAACAAGGACTCACTGAAGCCAGAAGATGAGGTCACTTTAAAAGCAAATGAATTTAAGTGGACTTGTGCCTGCTGAAAGAGAGGAGCCAACTATAAAAGAGGAATTTCCAATCTTCAGCTAAATTAACTGGGAAAATGCAGTTTACCAGTTATGGGCTCTCCTGAATCCAGGCCTGTCACTTTGGTGATGAGGCTCTTTTTCAAAGGACAACACCAGCAGAGTTGAGGGAAAATGTTTTTTGTGGCTGGCCACGCGAGGTTTTGCTGAAATACAAGTTCAAGCACATAAGCCTGACCTATGACTTTTTCTGTGAGTGTTTTTGAGGCAGAGCCATGCATATTCTGCAATGAATGGAACCTGAAATCAGAAAGCTCAGCATTGCTACCAGCAGTGAAGTGCCTGACTATAAATAGTGCATTTTAGTCAATTTTATTCCCAAGAAACAGCTTTTATCTCATGACAGCCCCTTCTCTTCTTTTGTCTCCTTCTATAAACTGCTTCATCAAAGAACAGTTTGAACAGATATACAAACACATTAACTTATTAACTAATAATTATGGTAATATAAACAACATAACAAATGATAGAACATGTTGAGAAATATATACATACTCATGAAATGCTGAGATTTGTAATAACCTGCTCCAACTGTGCTTTTATTGCAGTCATTCAGTGTAGTCTCACCTGTTTTACCTGTTGCCTTTTTATTTTCATAAAATGATAAACTACAATTATGCTTTGGTCTTCAGCCATACCACATTACATCACAAAATACACTGAAGTCATGGTGCAGGAGAAGAACCCAGTTCATCCGAATATTGACACATGTCTAACTTTAAGCATGTAAGCTTTCCTACCATAAGTATTGTGATGACTTGAAGCTTACCTTCTCAGAAAATATCTTCACCTCTCTGCTTGATTGTGCTCTGAGTTTGTGAAATATATGCATCCTGGAGAACTTACAGCAGCCTTCCAGTGCCTGAAGGGGCTACAGGAGAGCTGAAGAGGGACTTTTTACAAGGGCAGGGAGTGATAGGACAAGGGGAAACAGTTTCAAACTAAAGAGGGGAGATTTAGATTGGATATTAGGAAGAAATTCTTTCCTGTGAGGGTGGTGAGACACTGGCCCAGGTTGCCCAGAGAAGCCATGACTGCCCCCTCCCTGGTAGTGTTGAAGGCCAGGTTGGATGGGGCTTGGAGCAACCTGGTCTGGTGGGAGATGTCCCTGCTCATGGCAGGGGGCTGGGACTGGATGATCTTTAAGGTCCCTTCCAACCCAAACGATTCTGTGATTCTATGGTGAGAAAAGAAACTGAAGGCTTGGGTGACATGCAAATAGTGTTTGTACCTGTGAAACTGCTTGTGCTGTTGGATCTCTTGCCTTGATAAGTGTGTCCTCAGAGGCGCCTTAGCTGGGAAGCAACTTTGAAATTGTAAGTAGAGATATCAAAACCAAAAATACATAAATTGGATGTCTTGTCAGCTAATACCTCTTGCTTTAATGACAATAAAGCCTGCTGACACAAGTGGTCGTGGCAAGGCGGCTTTCTGCAGTGTGAATGGAGCAGCTGCTGCTGATCAGGGAAGGAAATCAATGACTCAGCATTCATCAGAAGCATCCTGCTGGTCACCACTGCCAAGTGCCGAGTCATCGATTTTCCTCCCTGCTAGGCATAGACTGCTCTATTTTCTTTTCAGCAAGCTTTAAAATGTTTCCAGTGCACTGTATGCAGCTGTCAGCTCCCATTGGTAGGTCTCAGTAGGAGCACCCCAACACATGAATTGTATTGGGTCTCGGGGATAAATCTCAAATTCACCCAGTGTAGTTTTTTCAAAGTGCCTGAAAGCCAGCATGCCTGAAGCTCAGCATGCATGAATCTACAAATCACCCCATATACCACAATCAGCATAAATGAGGTGTTCTGCTTGCCATAAACTCACTAAATATTTTTTCTTGTGAAGTGGCAAATGGAACACAATATGCACGGCTCACAGATTCACAGTCACTGAAACAAATTCAACAGCATGCAGTTGTCATCAAGAAATATGTCTAGGAAAACCTCTATAGCCACACAGTTTCAGCACAGCATGCAAGTACCAAACAGTTCTTCAACATTCAGACAAAGAGATTGCCATATATAGTGCACATTAGAAGTGCTGCCCTTTGATTTTTTCTTTTAAAGAAATCATCCTTACAGCTGTTCTCTATTGTCCCTCAGTCTTGAATATCTTCTTTTTTTAAAGAGACCCTGGAAATCAAAAATAGAATCAGAAAGGGGTCTTTGTCTGCCAGCACTAAAATCTTGTGAGTCATGTTTTCCCAAATCTTTCAAAAAATACTGTCAGAATTCAGCTCACAGCTTCAACTTCAGGAATACTGTGAAGATGACCACAAACAATGATACTAATTTAAAAACTGAAAAGCTCATTTAGGCTGAAATGGGTGATATATTCCCATACATCTCTCTTCTGTTTCATTT
This sequence comes from Aegotheles bennettii, assembly GCA_013398125.1. Taxonomy (NCBI): domain Eukaryota; kingdom Metazoa; phylum Chordata; class Aves; order Caprimulgiformes; family Aegothelidae; genus Aegotheles; species Aegotheles bennettii. The sequence continues at coordinate 1,858,397 of VZRW01002458.1, read as the reverse complement.
ACAAAGAGCAACAGAATTGTGGAGTTGAACAATAAAGCTTGAAAGCTTTCAGTTCCATTACATTTTCAAGATGCAAATGAAGCAAGTTCTAAGATCTGCAACACAGCTTCTCTTCCTGATTTTAATCTAAGAAATAGGGTATTTACTAGAACACTTAAATAGAATATTTACTTAAAAATAATATCTCCCTGTATTACAGTTGCAAACATTTTCAGACCCATATCGCTGTCATTCTCTTCAGAAACAAGGAAATATGCAAATAAGTTGTTATTTATAATAGCTGCAGCTTGCTATGTTTGTAAAATAATTATATTTGCCAGTTAATTGACCTTGTGTGCACAACAGGGACAAAAATAAAGAAATGGTGCATGAAAATTCAGACTAACACTGGATTGGTTTGGAAAAGTGTATTAAATGTTAATTTTCAAAAATAGTAAGCAATTAATTGCTGCTGTAACATTTCTGTTTTACTCTGGCAACCACACTGTGTTAACATAATGTATTGAGACTTAAGGGAGACCACTTGATTGCAGTTCTTGTACTGCAGTAAGAGTGCTTTTGGTTTAATTGTAAATTTTCATCTCAAATGTTCTTACAGGAGTGCAGATGTTGTCCTATTTGTCAGTCTTGTTAAAACCTTTGTCATGTGAGTGCCAGTGAATGTAGTAACACCTAATAAATTATGCAAAGTATTGCAGTGTGCTGTACTTGTATGACCATTTCAATACACTGTAATTGTTTTCCAACACTTCCCCCACAGGTTAGTCAGCCTTCCAGCAGAGGCAGAAGTGAATAACAAGCCAATCAACATACAAAATATTGAACAGAGTAGCTCAGCACACAGCCATCAGCCAAATGTGAGATTAACATGTGGTTGCACTCAGGGCAGTGACTCTTTACACTTCGCTTTCTGAGCTTTGCACGTCTGCTCCCTGTATCTTCTGAATCACATTTCTGTTGTTTACTGGTCAAAATAAGTCATGTCAACACTGAATGATTAATACAACTGCAGAAGTAGGGCTTGATTATGTTCATTGCAAATTAGCAGCTAGGGACTTGATTTTGCTTCTGTTGGAGCTTTGTGATTGTGTCCAGAGGAATAAGCTTGAGCCCCCAGTCCTGATCCTGAATTGTAAATGCCTGTTATGTGGGGCATGGCCTGATGATGCCAAGTGCAGTGAATGGCATATAGGGGACCCTGTTCTGATATGTAAAGGCATGTGTCTGGGTATTCTTGAGGAAGTTTGATTGCATTATGGAGTGTGTAATTCTGCCTCTGCCATACCCTAGTGGTACGTTCTTTTTTACTCCAGTGGATGTGACTTTTGGAGCCCATTTTCCAGAGACATTTAGTTTGTGGCTGAAAAAGGTGGCTGTAGAACAAACCTGGGTCTTTTATTTACACTGTGGTACTTGGAGGGACTCCTCTCAGTAGCTGTTTTGTCCAGTGCCTTTCCACTGAGCCCACTAAGCCTGTCTCTATATGCTAGTACCAATTAAGGAAGCTCTTTTTTCTAATTGAAAGAGCTGGCACTAGCAACTGAGCGGAGACCACTGGTGCCTTTTAGATAGAACACACTTTACAGATTTTAGAAGGTAGAAAATTGCAGTCACTACTAGCCTGTGGTGGATTTAACCAGTGGTTTAAAAATGAAAATCTTTGTGTTGTATTACAAATCCCCTAGGGCATCCGGCAGGTTCTTTTGTGATTTAACATGAAGTTTTTTCCTCCATTTTTTAGAATTTCCAGAATTCACATTAGCTGCTGCAAGACTAGATGGATAACTGCCCATAATTTGGCTCAGTTCTCAAAGAGTCAGGTAGCTACAAGTTGGGAAGCATCAGCTTTTGCCTGTGTAGGTTGGTGCTTTTTTGTGAAACATATGAAATGTTTTTGCTGTATCTTTTCCAAAATGGAATATTTTACAGTCCTTGCTCCAGTGCCAGTACACCCTTATGAAAGAAGCTAATCTGTGCTAATGATTGTGTAAGAATAAAATGGAAAAAAAGGAACACAGGAACTTCTCTGAATTTATGGCATTACAGTCCTTCCCATGGCAACACAGATAGTAAGATGGTTAGGTAGCAAAGTACAAGCAGGAAGAAAAGGCAAACAATGACAGAGAAAAAAAAAGGCAAAGAAAACAATGTGATTTTCTCTAAAAATATAAGAACTAAATGAAGGAAGAAAATCCTTATAAATGGTACTGTCTACTTATAAAGAATATCCTTCAATGTGTGTTCATTTCTTTCTATTAGACTAGCTTGTCTAAAATATATACAGAAAGCCCTTTAATATCCCATTATACTGTATACTAAAGCATTCAGGTCTAATACTATTACTGATAAAGAAAACCAAAAGCATATTTACAGAGACTGAATGTCTATAAAGAGCAGATCAAGCAAGTCTCTTGAGAAAAGGAAGTCCCATATCAGATTATTGTGTGAAAAAAATAGCATGCTCATCTCAATTACAGCACCAATTGGGCTTATTTAAAAAGGAAGTAATTCTCGTTTTATATCATAAAATCACTTTTTTTTAAGCCTGTAAACATCCAATAAATTAAATTTTTAGATAAGATCCATTTTGCAAAAAGCTATTTATGAAAAGCTCCAGATAATAATTAGAGAGGATTTAACAACGTAATAACTGACTAATGCTAGCACACAAGTAAGCACACGGAATTAGATCCTTCTGTGGAGTTACTGTTTTACCTCATGCCATTTGGCAGTTTCTTATGCAGGGTAAGTTGCTCAAGCCTGTAATTCCTACACCAGGGAAGGTTTGTAGCAGAAAACTGCTTATAGTACCTTCAGGTTGTAAGTAAAAGATCTTTAGTGATTGACAGGGTAATTGTCTAGCTGAACCTAGTGCAGAAGCCAAATACAATGTTACACTGTAAAGTTATGGATATTAACATCTGAAGCATAAAAGGAAGTTACTCTATTTAGCATAAACATATACTAATTCAATATTGTCAGTATGGTATGGAATGCTAAAGATTTTCCTTTAACAATGTGTGCATATTATGGCTTATATTAACTTTAGTACTCTACTAAACACTGCAGGTACTCTACTCAAGTTAATATGAGCCCTCTTGTTTATTATAATATGCTTTAAGCCAGACCCTGGAATCAATTTCATTCTTGGTCATGCAATTTACCTCTGAATAAAAATGAATAAAATGTTACCCTGAGCCTGGCAAGAGAGAGAGAGGGACGATGGTCCAAATTCAGAAGCACTAACACAGTACAAGTTACATCCCTTCAAACTAAACCTACCATCTTTTCTAGTGAGATTTAATTGAATTTTTAAGGACTTCAGGGCAGGTTAATGAAGGTCTGCTCCTGTAATAGACACTAGGTATTTAAAATGGGTCAAACCAAAACCCTAGACAGACCATTGCAGTACTTTGGGACTTCAAAATCCTGAACCAAACTTCATGCGTTAGCAACACTTGGTCATACTTGCTCTTAGAACTGATGCTTCCATCGGTCACTACTGAGTGACATGGTGTTCTGTCACATCTGTCAGCTGCTCCCAAGCACCACATACATCTTATTGAAAGACAGCATACTCCAGTGGATTAGCATACCTTGTACATAGTCAAGTTACATTTCTGTGTGTATACTGGAATGTAAAACAGCACAGAAGTAGTTAAGAAAAGGTAAAGTAAAAATAAAAATACAGGCAAACAGAACTGTCTCTGAAGTAGTATATGTGCAAATTAGGGATCAGATCCCTCATGTTGAAACTGTCTTTAAGAATGAAATAGGAAAATTAAAAACTGCCAGATCAAAAATGTGACCACTTCCATAGGCACTCCTCAGGTGCCATTAAGAAGTTTCCACTGGAGCTAGCTGCAGTGATACAGCCACCGAGATATATCCCCTAGCAGCTCCAGTTGAAAAGATGGTGTGTGCCTGTCAGGCTCCACCTGAAAGGCAAACAGTCAGGTGGCCATAATGGAGAGGAGTGGAAAATGAAAGAGCATTTTTACATTTTGAACAAAAGGGTTTGTATGTATGTATGTATGTACATGCCTGACAAAAAGTTAGCACTTACAAACCTATGTAATTGCATGCATTGTGTTTGTGGAAGTGTCTTATTGCCACTGCATTGCTATTAAAATGCAAAACAAGTGCAAGCATGTCATATTTATTAAAGCACTAAAAAAATGTTCCGACAGCATTATGTCTTTGGTTTCAAAAGCATAGAAATGGGCAGAGAAAAGAAGGGGGAGAAATCAGAAACCAAATTCTCAGTTTACTCTTTTATGCCTAGTTATTGGGACATATAGGGTGGATTATATAGTCCTTTGAGATGCCTGCAGTAATAATCTTACATTTTAGAATAAATGATCTCAAAGTGCATTGCAAATTTAACAGTTTGATATCAGACTTAAGCACAAGACGACTACAGCTATATCTGATATTGTCTAGGGAAAAGGTTTTACAGCAAGGGAAGAATATGTTCTTTTTTCCCCTAAGAAACTGTAAAGGAATCATAGGTGTGCAGAATGTAATTATGCAGACTGAAATTAGGCCAGTTCACTATAGCTAATTCCTTGTCTTTTACAAAAAGTGCCACAGGATATTTAATGCCACAGATTATTAGGTTGTCAGCTTTAGGTATCATCTGCAAGTTGGCAGCTCTAGTAGCTTACCCAACAGCGTGTCCAGTTCCCAGAGCACAGGGATCAGTCCTGGCAGGGCAGCGTGCAGCATTTCTTCTCAGTTCTTCTTGACCCCATGTGCCGCATCAGTGGAGCTGTAGATCCAGTGCCTTTTCATTCATACTTTCATCTTAAAGTTCCCCTTTATTAAATCAGCCCTTCCATCATCATCATTTATGTCCTATTCATACATCATTTCTATCTATTATAATACCTCTTCTCAGGATTTAAGTAACTGGCATCAAACAGCTTGTGCAATCTGAACAAAGAGTCTTAAGCTACCAGCACAGCTTTATCCAAAATATACTTACAAACAAATGAAAGGAAAAATGTTGTTTGTGTTCTTTTTGTGTTTTGTGAGTAAGAGTTATGCAGGAATAGGGATATTCACCACTGGGGTTCTGGCAATAGTCAGATGCAGCCCCAGCAGAGGAAGGAAGTTGCCATGACTTCAAAATGAACTCTGCAAGTCCTGGAAATGTTCTTCACTGTCCAGTAAATTACGTATCGTCAGACTTTGGATGATATCTCAGACATTGGCTAAAAACATGATAATATTTGGCTTGCTTTAACTTCTAGCACTCTCCTCTAAATCCAAGTGTTAATTCCTTCTTTTGCTAACATACCTTTCTGGGTCACATACTTTACTGTTTAGCTAAAGAACAGGAACTCACTGGCCACAGTCAGATCTTGCCAGTCCAAAATCATATCTAGATTTTTAACTTGAAAAACTGTATTGCTACCATTTCCTTACATCAGAACTGTTCGATGTTGTGCAACATCCCAAACTGCCCTGAGATCATGAGCTAAAAATAGACCATTGGGAATCCAGCACAGATTTAAGCCAGCAACCACACATGATTCTTGCACTCCAAAGATGACATTGCAGATGTACTTTTTGAGAGAATGTGTAAAAAAGGATGTTTTCAAACTAAAGCTAGGCTCATACTTAGAAACTCCTCTTCAAAAAGCAAAAGTCTGCTGTGTTGGTGGAGTTGTGCTAGAAAGGAATGGACAAATAGGAGTGAAGTCCAAGAGGAGCTCCGGCTGTGTCGAGAGGCTTTCTCCTTCAAGTCCCCACTTTTCGTCAACAGCTCTGGGGTAGCTGAGAGGGATGGTTCTGCCTGTTACAAGCAGTAGTAGAGGGCACTTAGGTTTTCTCAGGCTCCTGTGCAGCAGAGGGGGAAGGTCCCGATGTATTATCTCCCTCTCCTTTTGTACTTCTCAAAATGTCATCCAGAATCCTGCTGAAAAAGGTAAAGTGGGAAGCACTGAGATCTGTATTCCTTAATACAATGTGTAGTGCCCCAACTCTGTTGTATGAGCTATGGCAAGCCCTTGCTTATGGTAGGTGTGGAAATAGGGAATGAGGAGCAACTGGTATTTAAACACATTTTAAAATTATATTAAAGTTTTATTTCATTTCAGTTTCAAAGAGCATATTGCACGTCAAGTTTTGATGAGTATATATTCCAGACAGGAACATTTCATTCATACCTTTAGTATTTTAGGTACAAATTTCAAATGGATCATCAGAAATGACTTTCCCAACCCTGGCAGTTTGTAGGCTTGTGACAATGTGATTCTCAGTCGATTCAAACTCACTCTTTCTTTTCCTCGTACTCCTCTTTGCTGTGAATTGCTGCATTCTGCGATGTATCCGTTACGAAGTTTTACACCTTTACATTGATGCCCTGTCTGAAGGTGGTGGCATGTAGCAAGCCTCAGTCTGTGTGAAAGGATGAACCCATTTCACAGCTTGTGGGCAGGACGCAAGCATTTTTATTGCCTGTCATTTGATCTTGCCGTGGAAAGGTGATAACACTGGCTAAAGCCAGGGCAGCTGCCACCTTGGCTCTCGACACTGAAATGGCACTAGGACTGTATTTAAGAGTACCTATAAGAACAAACCTGGTTCCCAGTATTTAACACTTGTGTTTATCTGTTTTCCAAAAGTGCATAATTAATTCTTGCATCACCTATTGAAAAGTTGTATCATAATAACTTAATCCAGACTGCCCACACCTTCCTTCTCTGAGTGGTCTGGTCTGAGAAAGATGTTTTCAAATAAGGGTTTTCAGAATGGAGACTTGCTAAAGCTGTTTTATTTTTGGTAGGAGTTCCTGAGTCTGTGATTTGGTTTTGTATGATAATTTAAGGACAGATGTAGACACACTCCTTCCTTGGATCTCTGGAAGTAGGCTGGCAGTATTCAATCGTTATTACATTAAGATGATTCAAGGCTAAGAATACTGATGCCACCCTTCCCCCACCACTCTCTGTAGACACACACAGACACATGCACACAGGCGCAGAGTATGATCTCTGTTTGCCTTACTAATGTCATTGTGCAGTATTCCATTTTCCTCTCTCTTCTCATCCCCAGGGTCTGTAACAAACCCCTGCTGGACCTTTTATCCACCCACTAAATCCAGATTAATTTATTATACTCCATCTAGTTTTTGAACTGTTCCTTCTAAATGTGTGATGGGGCTTCGAGCTGTGCAAAGGGGATTCAAGGATAAGGGGAGAAAACATCCTCAGGCTCTAGCTTACAGTGAAAGGTTGCGTTATAGTATGAACACCTCTACTATTATTATGCATAGCCATGGAAGATGATGCAGGAAGAATGACTGATTAGAGCTCATATTTAGCTAAATTAACATCTCAAGTCCATTTTTTTGTATAAATCTGAGTTCATCATAATCTAAAAGCAAATATTTGCCTTTAATATCTCTGATTTATGCATAGAATACAGTGTACTCTTCATTTCCTTCTTAATTATTATTATTTTTTTTAAACAGCTTCCAGGCAGAAAGTCAAAGCCTGCTGTGTTTTATATTATACCCTGCAACTCATTTTCCTGTTGTGATTTTTTTTTTAATAAAACATCTAATTAATCCATGTAATCTGAATACTTTCTGTTTAAACTCAATGTGCTAATGAAAAGAACTCAATGAAAATGTAGCCAATTTGTTGTACCTATGAAAGTAATAGCTAGGTAAAAATATATAGAGATAAAAACTTGAATGCTTCATGCCTAGTATATGAATGGTGACTAAAAACAAATAATAAGGGTAACTACAAGTGGAAAATGTCTGCAAAAAGTTCTTCAATGAAATGGAAATTTTGCTCCTAATTTTTGCCATCTCATTTTTGCTCATTGCATTACATAGGCTGGGCCAATGATCTTGCATTTGTACCAATAAAACTGCTATTTCTTTTCCATTTGTGAGAAGTCTCAAAGTGAGATTTAAAAAGAAATCTTGAAAGATGGTTGCAGCTCAGGTCGCTATCTTGGGTTGAACACGGTAAGTTACTGGTTATATTAGAAGTTTCTTCTTTACCTCTGTCCAACTCAGCGTCCTCTCCTGGGGAGCATACAAACAAGAGGAGCTGGAGCCAATCATAAATTTGGAAATTAAGTGTGTAACTTCAGGTGGCAAAGTCTGTAATAAAGGAAAGGAATTAGAGAAGTGTGCTTTTTGATGAATTATCACCAGCACAATTTTTAATGGAATGTTTGTCAAGCTTTTCTATGAAATACCAGCAGCTCTTTAACATCTTTAAAATTATTACCTAGATGATTTCCAGTAATTATGAAGTTGAAAATCAATGTAGGAAATATTACCATAGTAAAAGTAAAAAGATACCTCCAAATGGTAATGTACGAAACCTCACAAGGGAAAGCTTACTTGACTATGAAGCTTTCCCAGTAGAAATATTATAAATCATACATAAGTCAGAGTGTGAATAAGAAAAAGAAAAATAACTACCAAGATATAGTTTAGAATTGCTTAAAATGTTCACGGTTTGGCACAGACAAATGCAAATAGAACATTTGGTTAAGCATGGTCAGCAGAAACGTGGCATCTCACAGTATCTGGGTGGGAGCTTAGAAGTCCAATTTTTTTGACAAATGCATTAGATCCATTTCTCTGCCCTCCTTTGCATCTGCACCAAAATCAGTCATAACACACTGCTGTTAAGTGGCTGTGTAGCAAATGGAATCAGACCCTTTTTTTTCCAGGAAATCTCACCTTTGAGGCAGTGTGCCCTTTGCAGTGTGGTCTTGCTTTTACCTATTTTTGCAATTGAGCCCACCAAGACAAAAAAAAAAGGATACGTGTCTTCCCCTCTGGCACAGAGTTCACATTTAGAGCCCAGCATGAAATCTCAGCCCTGTTGTACCAGTGGCAAAGTTCCAAACGACTTAAATAGGAGCAGCAGCCTTCTGATGCCCCGTTTCGCTAACTGTAAGATACCATTTGCTCTTGGCAATGACTATTTACACTGCAAATACAAATTGGCACATTTTAAAATACCCAGGAATCTCAATGTAACCAGATTGGTCAGATGTTTTCCTAGATCTAATTTGAAATTAGGATGAGGAGTATAATCATTGATATCATACTATGGCTTCATCCCTGTCTATCCTCAGGATCACTTTGTCTTCGTATCATACAGAACAGTAACAAGAAGATTGTCTCCATCCTTCTTTCAGAGTTTTATAAATTATATACTGGATGAGATACAGCAGGTGGCAAAACAAGCACATGGGAAAATCGAGTAACAATAAAATAAATAAAGTTTAGCAGAGAAGCTTGGGCTACATTTTCTCCCCAAAGCCACTGTCCTGGATGGGAAGCTGCTAGAGACACATGCCTTCTCCTTTGTAGGTACAAACAGGACCTTGAACATGGCAGCAACAGAAATAATAATGGTGACTGTGTCAGTTTTCCAGGAGTACATACGTATTTGTACTGCAATGTTTTGTGATTAATGCTCAACTCAAAAAAACTGCCACAAGATCATAAAAGCAGGTAATAGTGAACACTGCAGATGCCCAGATTGGTTTCTGTCACAGTTGAGCCCAGAATGACTAATGTAGCATTGCCACTTTAAAGGAAAGCTTTCTAAAAGATAGCAAAGAAAATAAAGATTTGCCATCTAGTTCAATTTTTAAGTCATCACCAAATCATGCACATGTATAGCAGAAACCTCATATAAGTATCTACAAAAACCTTTTCTTAGATACTTATTTCAATGTCACCATCTCATCACTGGCTACTAGTTGATTTCACCTCCAACACGTTTCATGGCAAAAATCTGTTAAATCAAGTGTTATATACTACTCAGCACTCCTGTCCATGTCTAATTTTGGAATGCCTTAGTAATAAGTATCAATTTAAAATAAGTATCAATTTTTAAAATATATTTTGGTACATATCCATGTAAAAAAAAAAGCATTAAAAAATCCCAATAGCACACTTGGGAATGTTTTTACAACAGCAATGTCACTGTGTTAGTAGAAGTATTTTTACATGTGAATTTGCATCATATGTGCAAATTAGCAGAGTTTATGAACATGTGGGCTTATCGTATTTTGATACTTTGTAACCATTCCCTCTCCTCAGTCTTTTCTTTAATTAGGCTTTTCCTTCACCTTATAAAGTGTAGTAGATTTCAACTAGTATGTAGTAATGTATTGTCATAGTATCAGTGATACCATTGAGCTTTAAAAGATGAATTTAACCCAGCTATTCCTCAACTGATTTGTAACATGTATGATATTATTGTTGGGTTGGGGTAGGCAGTTCCTTTTGGTTCATCTGGCCGAAGGCAGGTGTCATTTTTCTAGGGAATTATGAGGGGGAGAGAAGATGAGATGTAAAACAATAGGATAGAAGTTGACCTAAAATAGGGAGTTGGTAAGAAGATCTCAGTCACCTGCCAAGGTGGCTCCACATGGAGTCTCCAGGAAAGATTGCAGATGACACCAGAATTGTCGTTCAAAAGGTTCATGTTTTAATTTACACAAGGACAGAGGGGTGAATACCAGGCTACTTACAAATTCAGCTGTGCTCTATTTCAGTCTGAGACAAAGTCACATTGCCTAAAGATAATGCTGTATGCCTGATTCAGGTAATTTCTGACAGTTTCCATTTCTCTCTTAGCTTGCTTTGGTATGAAGCAAATGACTTATCAGTGGTTCGGTCTGTGTGCTTTCTAAGCATACTGCTTGACTAAGTACAACAAGAGGTGGTAAGTCTCCTACTGTGAAAGCATATCCTTTTTTTATACGATGAGAAGGATAGCAGAGTTTCCTGATCTTTAAAGCCCTTGGAAGAACAGCTGACCAAGGCTGTACAATGGCACAGGTGCTGGGAAGAATCTGAGATCTTAGACCCTGCTGGTAGATGAAATCAGCCTCCTGCCTAGGAAGATGAGTGGGTTATGGGGTGGGAGCTCTTGCCTAAGAGGAGGCATAGAAAGGCTTTATGGAAAAGGATTTCTGGGTTGCTGTAAAGAGCTAAGTATTGCTGCCTAACTTGGGGAAGATAGATAGGTGTTGTTGGCAATTGTGTCCTATTCTTGAACTGAAAATAACAGCTTATTCTAGAGGTTTTTTCCTACCAGAATGCTGGTAGCTGTCCCCCTCCGTGATGAGCTCATGTGTGATGCTGTCTGCTCCTGATGTGCAAGGTGAAGGCATTCTTGTTATTGATGCTGACTTGATGTTACCCTGTCTTTGGGAATCTTTGTCTTTCCTCACCTGCAAAAGCAAAAGTTCAGCTTCTTTCTTAAATCTTTGCTGGCATAGGAAATGTCTTTGGAGCTTTTTCCACTGCAAAAATGGAGAAAACTCTTACAGAGGTTCACCATACCGTACCTGTTGTCCCTGCATGCAGTGCTGCAGGTCTTCCTTCTGTGGTGATTTGTCTCTCCCTTTCTTTGAAAGAAAAGAAATAAGGGAAATCCTAAAGCATACCAAACCTCCTTGTTTTCAGTTGGAAGAGCACATGTGAGGGTCATTGTATAATAGGCCTTGGAAAACAGTTTTGGAAAAAATATAATTTGTCTCTCTCTCCAATTTCACCAGAAAAAAAAAGTTACCTTATGACTTATACATTTACCTTTATTTCCTTTTATATTTACCTTTACTTATGCCCATTTGGGTCTCTGTCTACTACTAGTGCTTTGATAGCAGTATGAGTCTTTTGGAGCCAAGCACTAATAACAGACGCTCACATTGCTGAAAAAGTAGAAAAGTTAAACAATGTTCTTAGTATTTTTAGCTCATTGAAATGAGGCTGCCGTACATTTTCTGTTATGCTCCCTGGCATGGTTCAGTCTCTCCTTGAGTGGGAAAACCAGATCAATAGAGGAGAGACTTCAGGAGAACTCTAATGTCATGCGTTAAGGAGGATGCTATTGTGGGTGCAGATTGATGTTGGTTTTATCTCCCCATTGATGCAGATGAGTTCATGTGGCAACACTTTCATTTTAGGAATTCAAACTCAAATAATTCTGTTTCTTCAGTTTTTAAAGAAAGTGTTATTCTGCTCTTGTTGAGGACTGAGGCTTAGTCTTAAGCTGAGGCTATGAATATATTTATGACTTTGACCTGCTTTGACTCAGCCCCAGTTCACTCAGAGTCGAACTGATGATTGCATACAGACTGTATCTTTTTATTTTAGCTGAAAATCTGAATTTGAGTTTTACAGTGCAATGAGGAGTAGATTATAGTTGAAGCCCTCAACAAATATTTGCTAAATGTTTGCCATTTGTGTGGGTGGGAAGGCCCTAGAAGAAACCACTGAGATGAGCACAGAAGTTGTAGTGCACAATACTGAATGAAGACAAAGCAAAACTATTTTAGTAGACAAATCTGTGTATTAGTTTGAAAGGAAAAATCTTAAACCAGTGATCCAGTCCTATTAACCATCCTAACACAATAGTCTCCTACTCCTTCTTACATAAAACTTCCTGAAACTGATAGGAGTCACACAAACCAAAACATTTCAGAGTTTACATCCAAGACCAAATGGACAGATGTCTTTAGGGAGGATTGCTATTTGCTGATGTGATGCCAGGGATAAACACAGCTCCAGCAGCTATTTCTGACTAAACAGGAAATAGCCAAAGCCAGACCAGCTCTGTGCTTTGTTCTGCAATGTGTCACCTTTACTAAGGATAAAAGTGAGTCAGATATTGAATGTCATTGCAGAAATTACTTTTATTTCTATTAAAACAGAAATGCAAGTTTATATAAAATGTAAAAATATATACGTGTGCACACATACCATCTTTTAACATGTTTGGAGCTCAATTTTCAGAAACCTACTTCAAGTATACCTAATGCAAAATGTTGCAAAATAATCCTGTAAAGCATAGATGTTTACTAATAATAGATATTCTAGGCAAAGCTGTTTGAAGTGCTGCTTTACAGTCATCTGCTGAATTGGAAAATCCTTTACAAACAACATTTTTACATTTCAAGGCAACAGTTAAATTATCTAGACTTGGTATCCCACACTCAAGATTCTACTTTACACTGGTACAGGGAATACTTATTTTAAGCACAGCCAGTAAAATACATATTTTAAATTATATTTTACAGTTCAGTGGTTTCTCTAACCTGAAGATCCCAAAGTGCTTCTCAGATGGAGGTGAAGTTAGCTTAAGAATAGTCCTATGAGCACAATGATTTCCATTTTACATACAGAGAAAATGAGCAGTGAAAACTGATGGTTTGTTCAAGGTTGCACACAGGTGCTGGCATTAAGAATAGAACCTGCACTTCTTGCCTTCCACTTCTGTGCTTTAACTATAAACCCACTATTAAGCTTTTCATATCATCCCGTGATTGAGTAACTTTCATTAGATCAGTGGAGATTCAGGAATTCTGAGCTAATTAATGCTCTGGCACTTTTCAAACCCTCAGCTGCTCTTTATCTCTGATGGTTCCATAGGGTTCGATGACTTGCCGTGATGCGTCTCTGAAGAGACAACAAAGAAAGGCAAATAAAGGATGGGGATTCACTAACCTTGTCCGAGAAAGGTAGGGGCCCTACTCAGAAACATTTGCATAGGTTTTATAGGATTCTTATTCTTTTTAAACAGAGGGTGTGAAAGCTTCTAAGAAGGACCCTGTCATGTTAAAATCTGATCATTTAAAAGTTCTTCCTTATCACTGTGCTCTGCGCTGCTCTTCACTGATTACAGTAAATCACCTGAATTCTCTTTTAAAACTATGCCTTTTCCATGAGATTAAAAAAATTTAAGAACATGATTCCTATGTAAGCCACCAAGGAATCAAATATTACACACTCTGCCAGCTGAATTTTGAAATAATTGTGGAGGGACATAAGCTGCTACTCTTTGATCTGGGTTGATACCTCCCAGAAGTTTGGGTTAAGATGTTTTGATTCAAGTTTGTAACACCACTGATTACAACACACAGTATGTAGAGTTAACCATTCCAACTTTTCTGCTAGTAAGAAGATTAATTGTGAAGATAATAAAGGGGCTAAGCTATTAACAGTGATGAATTTTGGAGCAGGTAATTTTTTCAGTCCAATTAGCAGCACACGGCCTGTCAGTAATGTTTGGACATCAAGAGGCAGTACATAGCAAACAAACCAGGAGGACTTAAGAACATTCATCATTAAGTTGTAATGTCATCCGAATTCTCACTATTACTCTTGTTTCTCTCCACATGGGGAAGGTTTGTGTTTTGTTTACATTTGTTTAAGTACTTTTATATGTTCCAATAACCCAGAAGTGGGTCATCACTAATGAATGTGTGTATACCCACATGGGGAAGTTACCATGTTAGAAACAAAATATACAAAACACGAGTTCTTTCTAAAACTACTTTGGGGTTTTTTTTATGTCAGTTTGTAGTGCACAATATGAAGGCAATATTTAGAAATGCAATGCTTTGTGAACCTAGGCCTCTAAATATGACTTTAAAACTATCCATATATATACACCACTGCAGAAATTGAATGCTTTGAATAGTTAAAAAATAGATATGTAATTTGCTCTTTAAAAATCTATGAGCAAATCCGTGTGAGGAGCACGGGGATGAAGTAACTTTACAGTGTTAATAGGGTTTAATATATAAAGTATTAAGCACCACTGTAGCACTCATAAAACAACACAGCTAATGCTTAAACTTGTTTGACATTGGAGCCTTTTTACTACTTATATTCCAGCATATTTACAAATTGAGAAGAGGCCTGTTGAATCTTGTTCCATGATAGACTTCTGAAGTATTCAGGCTGGTAGTTTTCAATTACTTCATCTTGGCTGAGATTCAAAGCAGGCCAGCACAAGAGAAGGAAGGCATTCGGCTTGACCAGCTGAAACACAAGAGGATAGCACATACTCTTAAAGGGGAAGAGCCCAAAGACCGGCCTCTTCTTGGCATACATCATTAACTATTAATAGAGATTCATTATTTTGTGGATTTGTCACAATTAGCTCTTAGGACAGGGTGTCTACATGCTTTACTAATTATCCCTAACCTGCTTGGAGGCATTTGTGAATGCCAATCATTTATTGCGAATTTACATACTTGGGGGAGGGGGCTGGAGGGAGATTCAGGAATATAAAAACATGTTAGAGTTAATGCATTAACGTTTCCCTCAAGATCACCCTGTGCCATGACTTGATGCATCCATCTCTGTCCCGAATAAACCTAACCTCTTGCATCCTTCACAAGCGACAGGAAACCTGAACAATTTCCTCAAGATTACTTGAATTCCTTGGAATAATGTCAGTCATTGTGTTGAATTTTAGGATGTTTTTAAAGAATGAAATGATATATTTATGATAAAGTCCTGATTTACTTATTTGATAAGAAATTTCAATGTTTTCTTTTTGCATAACCCACATTGCAGTGTGTCAAGAAGCATTTTCCTAACAATCCATAAGGGAACATAAATCTCCTGTTTGAATACATATGAGTTTATTATACTCCTTGCCTTGAGGTTTGAAGTTACTTGTTTGCGCATGGTAAGAGGGTGGGCAAAGCTCAGAGTGTGGGTGTCAGGGTAGTAACGTTAGCCACCCATACCTAATCTGAGATGTCATGCCTGACTGTACTGTGCCATCATGACTGAGGTGTCTGTGCTTTGTCATCATTAAGTGGGTGGCTGCTGTGGCAAGATGCTTCTGTTCAATGAATCAATTGTAAAATGAACGTTAGACTTCTGCAGGGGGAAGTATCGTGCCTGCTTCTGTGAATTCCCACCCCCAAACCTTTTCTTCCTCTGCTCTTCTTACATGATGCAACAGCTTTATGAAAATCAAAGGTAAAACTACCACTTAATGGGAAACACTGGATTTATTCAGTGCTCAGCTCATAGAGATCACTTTATTTGGCATTCCTTTTTTCTTTCTTTCTTACTCCATCTTACGAAGCAAATTTTAATATTAAGACACATGCCACATTGTTAAGGAGGCAAGTGTCAGCATCATAGTGAGCTTTAAATGTTTGAAAACTTTACACTTCTTTAGTATTTCTTTTATACTGGGTTCTCTGGTCAGCTTGGGCAAAGTAGCCCCAACACGGAGAGCAATGAGTTCTTCCTGCAGGACAGAGCTCTCCAGCCGGACCCAGCAGTACCCAGGTGCCCCCTTCCTGGGACCAGCTGTAGGACACAGATGGGTTCTGTTGTACACAGTCTTCTGTGGTTAGAGGCTCCTGAAGGCCTTGCATTTGCTACTTGCAGCTATTATTTAGGATGATGCAGCTCCAAAATATCAACCATTAAGCTCCTTATAACTGCTCTTCTCAAATGTACTGCGGAGTGGAAGTGATTTCAGCATGACTGGAGAAAATGTTCTCTTTTTATTCTCTGTCTGAGGGCAAAGGGAACAGTGCTCTGTGGGCATAGTTACTGTAACAGGGATGCTGTTTGTATAGGGAAGTCTCTAGCAACTAATAAAGTGGATTCATTACTTTCTCAGAGCAGTTCCTACATTAATCTAAGCAGAGCATGGCACAGACCTGCTCCCCTGCCTCGCTGAGGACGCAGTAGTTGGCCTCACTTGCCAGACACCAAAGAGGCTGTAGGTCTGTGTCGTATGTGTTATGAACATGTTTGTAGGCACATGGGTGCTGCAGAGGGGTACTGTACTGCAGGAAGATTTTACAGTCCTGATTAGAAGTGGAATAAGCACATTAAAAAACCCCCACCAAAACAAACCCACCGAAAGCCCAGGTTGGAGTGAAGCCTGGCAGGATGAGGCCTGTGCAGGGTATGCCCCTGCTGCTACTGAAGAGCTTCCTAAGGAACTTCAGAGCATTTCTGTGGTGTGTGATTGTTTTAGGTGTTGTTTGGTATTGATCAGTTTGGAATGTCTCTCTTCCCTTTGCCACATAAACATGTGGGAAGAGGGAGTACTTTTGTCACATAAACACTAGCAGTGGGGAGCTTCCCGTGCTGCTCAGTTGGGTCACGGTTTGTGGGATCAAGTTTTATCTGCACTTAGAACTTCTCACCTCACTAAGGTTGCCTACAAATAAATTAGGGTCTATTTTAGCTGTGATTTCTAAATATCTGCTGTAATACCTCCTGGGGGTTATTTATCCCATGTATTCAGAAGTGGCTTCTTTTGAAAAAGAGGAGGAGGTGAAGAGCTACAGCTTCCTATGTAGTAGTAAATGCATGCTGTGTATGCATGACAATATAGGTCTCCGAGGTTTAGTGGATCTGGAATTAGGCCATTTGTTTCACACTAATTGAAGCATGTGTCTACAAGTGTGCAGTGCAAAACACAGGTTAAATGGGGATCATAAAATAAGGGTACTGCGCAACCTGTCTTGTTATTAGACAGGCAGTCACTTGCATGGCACCTGAAAATGTATGCTTTGTGAAGAAGAGCTTCTCTTTTCTGTGCATTTGTGTACACATATTAAGCTAGTAGGATTTATTTTTGCTAAGCCAGCCTGAAACAACACACAGCCTTTTACAGCTTTTCAGAATCTTTCCTCTGTGACTCCTGTGCTTGTGAAAGACAGCATGTACTTTTCAGGGCTTTTTAAATTGTGAGTCTGGAGCAACACGTGGCAGACTTAAAGCTGCTTCTGTATGAGGACAAGACATCTCAAAGAGCAAGTGTTGCATCTTAAGCATGATTAAACTTAATTTGCTAATACACTGGACTCTCTAGAAAAAGGTCTGTATATTGTGGAGTTTCAAGAAACGGCTGCTGAGATGAGGCTGAGCTTGGTCATAATTTGAAATAACCTGAATGGTACTGGAAAGAACGGGCATGTCTCTGTACCTGGTAGAGACTTTCAATGCAATATGTAGGTTAGTGTAATGTGGCCGTTAGTGTAATTTGTCATTACATTACATTTATTACCATGGTGTACATGAGATTTTGATGTAAATGTTTTCAAGAAAGAGAATTAATGCATTTTTGTTATCTGAAGTTTAGTTTCACCAGGCAAGGCAAATGAATCTGTGTTATTGACTTTGGGATCAGACATTTATATGACACTTCTGTTGGTTTTAAATTTAAAAATCTTTTCAATAAGTCCTTTATTATCATTGCTGTGTCTACAATATGGCTGAAATGTATTGAGCTATGCAAGTGGGTAGGAAAAAAGTGAGAAAGTTATATTCTAGAGCTACCAAACCATTAAAAGAGAAAACACTATTGCTGTGTTCCTGATTTCTGCAAACCACTGAGGCATCCACTCATAGACTTGAAAAAAAAAGAAAAAATAACCTAAAGGCAACCCCAAAACCTGTTTTCTCTCTATCTGTATGCTTCAGTGCGTAACAAGTAGTGTATGATTTTTAGGCATGATTCACAAGGAAGATTCATGTGCAAGTGATGAGGTACAGCAGTGAGGGTGGATCTGGATCATGTAATGCCAGTGCAGAATGTGGGAAAACATTTTTTCCATGATCCACAGTAAACAATTTCAAATCAAAAGATTTACACTGCAGTTTTATTGGTTATACAAGATCAAACTAAAGGTGCATTTAATCTTACATTCTTTCTACAGTGGCAATTACTGAGACTTAGGGAAAGAATGAGGACAAATAGAGGCAGTCCTGCAAACACTACTTTGGAGTTGTCTTGGGTAGAGGTAGTATTTGAACCATCATGGTCAGAGTAGCCAGTGCAGTTACTCTGTGACTTTGTCTTTGGACCTATTTACACATTACCTCTACAACAGTCTGTGACAGTGAGTCTCCACAATTTGTGTACTGGGTGAAAAAGTACTTCTCTTTGTTCTTTGTTTTAAGCTTCCTACCAAAGTGACAGATACGCTATCAAATATTCAGACGTGAGGAAAAAAAAATTATCCATAGACAGTTTCTCTGGTTTGTAGCCCTCCAGCTTATCCACTCATTGTTATTATTTTTCTAGTCTGAAAAATCCCAATTCTCTCTGTGGAAGATGGTTATTCTGTATCTTTAAACAGCATTGTTGCCATTCTTTCTATCTTGTCTTTATTTTAAAAAGAGAAACAAACAAACAAAAAAAACCAACCACAAAAAACAAACCATAAAAATAAAAGGAATCATTTGGGAGAAAAGTTCATTACAAAGGTCAACTCAAAGCAGAAGTTGGCCCAACTGCACAACTGAAAGATGACCAAAATATAAGCATGAGAAAATAGGTGCTATCAGGTGAGTGCTTTGAAATCTTGAGTGCCTGAGCAGAACATTAGAGATATTGCAGTGTTTTCTCTGGTTAATAGAAAATAAAATCCAGAAAAAATAATGGTGAAAGTGAGAATGGGAGTTATTATCAACTTGCTATATGAATTTTTTGTTTGTTTCACTCTCGTGCATTTATATTTATTTCAAATGGGTTGATTGTAGAAGCTGATAAATGATCTGCTGTCAGTTTAGTCCATTGTGTTTGTCATCAGTGCAAGATGATTGTAGCTAGTGATGAAATTTCACCTGCTGTGTGAGAGAAAATAAAATGCACAGTTGTGGCTGTAATTAGGGTTGAAAATCAATAGTAAAAGATTTAAAAATGAGAAAGACGGTAAAAGAGAAAATTAGGAGAAAACACTGAAAATAAAATTAACCGGGGACAAATAAGAACACTGAATGCAGAGAAATACCAGAGGAAATGGAACATTAATCCAAGGTAGAACCACTACAATCATTTTAGCAAGAGGCTTCATTTTGAGTATAAGAAAGAATGCCTTTTCTAGTCAAAATCTCTCTTCCTGTGGTGGCATGTGCATGTGTGTGAACAGAAAATGGAGCTGCTAATGGTGCCTTGAAGATCCTCATGTTTTTTCTGCTTCAATCCCTTGGTGGCCACCATTCTGGTAATTGAAGGACTTGGATGAAACTCGCTTTAGAATTCAGGAGGGGATGTCCCTGAATTAGTGGGAGAGCAGCGTGTCACAGTACAGTTCACCATAAACAATGCTGCACCTTTTTTTTTTTTTCATTTGCCTTAAAACTATTCCATTTATAGCCTTTGAGACAAAGTATCTGGGGGTTTGGATATGAGCAGATGGCTGAGCACTGAGTAGTCTTCTTCTAACTCACTCTTAAAAAGCACCTGTACTAAAAGGGTGGAAAATTGAAAATTCTTGTTGGCTCCGCAGGGGATGACTTGTGTTTGGTTTTGATGGAGTGGAGTATCTTTGACTATTGCTGATTATGAAAGGGTTTATTACTGGCTAGGGAGTAGAAAAGGCAAAGCATTTCATTCTCTGCTTTACTTAGCTTTCACCTCGAGAGCATCAGCTTAGGAAATAGTGTGTCAGAATGTCAAAGAAATGCTCAGGCAGTTTGTTCTTTTTGTTTTATCTTTCTCTAAATATCAAAAACCTTGGTCATAGAAAAGACAATCTTTCTCTTTAATAAGACTATTTCCAGTACAAAGCCAGTGCAATATGACAGGCAAATACAATAACCTAATTAAAGCAACTTCTGTGTAACACACAAATGTGTGAAATGTTTTCTCCTAAATAAATAGCCTTCAGTAACGTATGTGTATTGTGCTTAGTTATGAGACTGCACTCTCATATCACTTTGAAACCACATCTGCTATATTTTAAATAGTAACCAACAAAGTATGACAAGATGGCAGAGTAGTTTAATATCATGCCCTTTATCTGCCCAGGGAGCACGAAAGACAAATAAAGCAAATGGCTATCATAAGAAGGTAGAGCATGTTATTCTATCACTGCAAACAATTCTGCTCCTGTTGGCACATCAGTAGTCTATTATAGAGATGAAAATGAATCCTTGCACAGTGAATTGGGTATTTTTTAAAAGCTCTTCTTGGAAATTGTTTCTGATGTTGTTAGTTAAGGAAGATTTACTTTATGCTTAGGCTATCAGACATCAGTTTCCTAATGCACAAATCCACAAGAAAGTAATATCTCACAGGTGTTCGTGAACTTATTTTGAAGGGACAATAAAGCTATCAAACAGCTGACTTGGTAGAGCTTTGGTATATGTCATATTAACCACAGGTATCCAACAAACAAAACATTTTTATGTGGTTTTTGTAGAAATGTACCAGGACTAGATGATGTCTGACACTGCATGCACTTGCAATGGGTGTATGAGAACAAAAAAGGAGGCAGACAGCTGTTTAGGGCCCAGTGCAGCAAGCATTACTCACAAGGAGCAACGTTTGCTTTTGCAGCTGGGCATACAGGCTTTTTATGTCAGAGAAGTTCTGTGGAACTACTCAGAAATAAGTTACATCCAGTGGGACCCCTGTGGACACAGTAATACGCCACAGAATTAAGGAGGTGTGAATAGAGTGGCATTATAACTTTCTCATACCTGTTTATGAAAAGTTTGTGGGTTTCTCTGGTTTGCATATGTAAAAAACCTTCTGTAGTTACAGAACAGAAACAGCTTCAAATCCAAAGCTTCGGTTGACTTCCGCGAGGCTGTGGGTTCTGGTATCTTTTGAGTAAGTAGGTCCCTTGTGCATCTGTGCACACCCCTTGCTGCCAGACGAGATTAAATGGAATTCTCAAGCCGAGTATTCAGCAGTCTACAGCACTGCTTAAGTGTAGGTCTGAGCCTATTCTCAAGTCCCAGCTTGTTCATCATCAGTGTTGTTTATGCACAAGCCTATGCTCAAGTGTTGATTTAGGCAAAGCTCCAGAGCACACCCAAGGGCAACAACCCAACCATGCTCAGCTCTCTAGCAGAGAATGGAGCTCCTGGTGCTGGCAGGATGGGTTGGATACAGCAGGGGCAATGTGTACGATCTGCAGCCCTGTCCAGCAGCACGCATCTGCTGTCAGATATTCCAGAGGACAGGGAAGATGGGCTACAATTGAGCTATTAGCAAACAACGTGGGTGGAAAATGTGCATGCCACAAGTCCCATCATGATAAACTGTCTTTTCACCTTTTAGTGGGGATATGGCAGATGACAACTCTGTGCATCTGCAAGACTGAAGCCCCAAGCCTCTCACTACTCTGCAGGTTCCACAGTCTGGCCCTCCACTTATTACACACACTTTTTTTTGAAAGTAACATTGGCAATCAGCGAGAAATCCATTTGCTGTACAAAACTCCCACATGTTACGAATAGAAAAGTAGTTTAGTATATCGGATGGTAATGATGTGCTTTTACCCTGAATGGTAGAGTAAAAGGCCTCCATATATAAATAGGTAACATCTAACATTTATGTTTTTCAAAATGTCAGGATGTAAAACTAATGGGAAAGTTGAAAGAGGGGGGAAGAAGTATTGGCGTTGTATTGTTCACTTAGTGTACAGAACACAGCCCTATAAAACCTTAGTAGGAGCCTGTAAAACCTTAGTAGGAGTCTAATCTCTGCTAGTTATTGGAATAAAATTTAAATAACTAGCCATATCCACAAAATCAATTGCTCAGCCTCCTCAAATTGAAAGTTGGGGTAAAAATCACGAGGATTTAAAATAATATACTTGAATTTTTCCGTTCTTCTAGCTTTTGATTATTTAAAGATGTTTTTGTCTTATTTTCAGACTCTTCTTTGTCACTAAGAAGCTCCTCAATCTGATTGGATTTTTAAAGGAAAAAAATAACTAAAATCACCTACTACAACACTGTGAGCTTAGGCTTACATTTTTTGAGAGTTACCAATACTACTTAGATAATGAAGTTTAGATTTGATTACAAAGAGCTGGAAAGTAATATTTTCAGGGCAAGAATTAAGTGAGACTAGAAAAAAAACTACTCGGTAAATGAAAGGAAGGGCATGTGCGATCTTCAAAAAGCTTGAAAAACATAGGCCCAGTTCCTGGGATGATGGAAACTGCCATAGACCAGCAAAGCTTTCAATAGCTGAAGAGTCCTGGCCCACTGATCATCAGCCAGTCTTGATCCAGTGAAAGATTTGAACTGTATTTCTGCTTTGCAGAAGAATCCTAAGAAAACCATAGTATCTTGTTAGGACCATCATACAGATTTTGGCTGTCCTGAGCACACTGCCCCCATCTAGAACAGCTGTATTATATGGGAAGTGATGCTGGTCTCATCACAGTTACTGTATTCTGTCCCTCTATGGATGTGGGCATCCAGCATCACACCTACCCTGTGCTGCTGAAAGGTTTTGACCTCTGGACAAGGTCCCATGTCTTAAAACAGGACTATAACCTGGGCTCAGGCTGCAAAGAGGAGAGTCCCCTTAGGTAACCTATGACAGGCAATTCTTAAGTAACTGATTGGAGTTTGTAGGAGTAGGTGGTGTTTATGCCTCCTCTCCGGACAGGTTTTTTTAGCCAAATAAACACTATCCTGAAATGTATTGTCACAGTTTTCTATAAGCCAGAAAGCACATAGCGATAAGCTTTAATGACCAGATCATAAAATGTTTCCCTGCAGTTGTACAGAAATCTCTTCCAAGTTACCGAACTGAGTATATAGACTGTAGGGTTTTGTTCTGAGCTGATTCAAGGGACAAAATAACATGTAAAATTGGGGAAAGGAGAGAGTTTTCAAACAACCAGCCCCTCGGTGTAAATTAACACAAACCTGTATGTTTCATAGGAACTTATGTGACTTATGCGAGCTAAGGAGCTGATTCACAATTGAAATATTTCACTGTAACAAAAAAAACTATCTTGTAAAGTATCCTGATAAATTGCATTTTTAGGCTTAAATATCTCCAGGAAAATGGGAGGGAACTCCAAAACCTACTGCCACCCACAAGAGTCGTGTTTGTAGCAAATGTTTCCAGGCCATTGTGCTCCTAAATTCAATTACACTGGTGGCTTCAGCATAGATCCTGGTGGACAATCACCCAGATCATAAAAAGTGCAGGTCATTTGCCACAACTGAGCAAAACCGTCATTTTCTGCCTAAAAGAAGCTGGGGCTAAGCTAAGGCAGAAAATAAATCCTCTGTGACTCATAAAGAGAGCACTTTTTTAGGTCAGGTCAAGAACAAAGACATTGGCAGCGCAGTGCTGAGAGGCTTATAGTGGTGTATCTCTGAGGACAACTCCCGACACCAATAGGAATTTTTTTTTCATGATAGGGTGAATGTTTTTTGAATGGATTTGTAAATGCCCTCAAAATAATCAGTTTATTCAGTTAGCAAATTCTCCGTTAAATATGGGAGGATTTTTTTTTTTTCCAAATAGGCTCTTTAGTCTCTGCAGCAGGAGGAAAAAAGAAAGAGATGGCTCTCGGAACAGGGACAGGGTAAATGCTCTGGGGAGGGTGAGGCTGAGAATGAACATTATGGCTGCCCACCTCCCTGCCACACACAGACACGCATGCTTCCCTAGCAGTTTCTTCAGTACTAAATAGGGGTTGGAACAGCCTTCTACCTTTGAGTCAAGGTATTTGCTAGTATTGTTGAAACAAAATTATAATTTTGCCTCCAAGTTTGAGTTTTCTTGTGGGTCTTGTTGTTTCTGTGAATTTTTGTTTTTCAGAAAAAGTCCAGAATTAAACAACTGCTTTCCTAATTTCCCCCATGTTACACTTTCCAAATTTTTTTTCTTTGCAAAAGCAGCGTGCGTGGGTTTTCCTATCAAATCCCATGGTGCTCAGTAACAGGAACCATCTCATGGTGTGTTTGCAGTGGATCTGCATGTTAAAGGCTGATACTGACCTAACACAGATGGGAGGTGGTAAAATCTTTCCCAGAAAGAGAGGTAGGAGAGAATGCAAGAAAGCATTGTGTGCTTGCTTGTTTTGGTCCGAGACCTCTTTTGGCCTCAGTTTTTGGATTCAGTTCACCCTGAAATTATAATTATTGTTTAGAAAATAATTTAACACAACAGTTTCAGGTTACTTGCTACCTTAACGTTGGTTTTATTTATTCATTTATTCTCAAGTACTGTTGTGGACTAACACTTGTATAGTATAAACTTTACTCATCTCCTGCTTTTGAATAAAGTTTAGAACTGGCCAGTTTCAGAATTGGCCATGGACTCCCTTCCTTGCCCAAGCTGTTCCTTCGACACAAACTCCCTACTTCCCCATGGACGCAGGAAACTCTTCTGAAGGTTTCCACAACCACCACTGCCTCCAGTAACTGGATATCTAGGAATAAAATT
This sequence comes from Aegotheles bennettii, assembly GCA_013398125.1. Taxonomy (NCBI): domain Eukaryota; kingdom Metazoa; phylum Chordata; class Aves; order Caprimulgiformes; family Aegothelidae; genus Aegotheles; species Aegotheles bennettii. The sequence goes on along the minus strand of VZRW01002458.1, from coordinate 1,833,408 downwards.
AATTTCTGCCCTTTGCTTTCTGAGCTCCAGAAAAGTGTCGTGAAGTCCACAGGCTGCAAATGGCCAGTGGAAACCTGGCACCATGATGGGAGACAAACGAGGACAGACGGACTGTCCTGGCAATGTAGCACATGGGCAAAATAAACCTCATGGGATTGAGAAATCTCTGTCCCTGTGGATTTCTGCTATGTGTCTGACAGTGGGCTGCTCTAGAAGTGTGTGTAATGTCATATGGCTCAGTGAATGTCTTCCTTTGAGTCTTAGTTGGTCAAGAAATGAAAGTGGAATTGTACAAATTGTGTGGGAGTTACCTGGAAAGGTTTGCTCTTAGGGAGGTGTTACAGCTCTTCTAACACATCGAATTCAGGGAAATTGCAAACACTTGGAAGTTCGTGACCAAACAGGAGACAGGCAGGAACTTCCCTGGGTCACAGCTAAACAAAACTGTTCTGTCAGTTGTGAAACTGGTGATCTCCCCAGGCAGCCTGACTTACTATCTGGGCAGGTTCCTGTGGGGTCAAGTGATTTGGCATGCATATGGTTTGGTCTAAACTTTGCTTTGAGGAGGAGAACTTAAGCCTTTTTGAGGGTCTAATATAAACTTTTGAAAAATTTTCCACATGCTCAGACAGCAGAACAGATGCAAAAATGCACTGTGAGGAGAGAAAGACTTTCCACAATTTCCAATCCAGCATTAAGTCCTTCTTAGTGGTATTTCTAGCCTGACTTTTTAGCTGCAGAGCTTCAGATTTAAGCAGCGAAACTTTTGAATCCTAGTGAATCTTCATGAATCCTCGTGAATCTTTGAAGCTTTGCCCATCATTAATCAGCCTATCCATGAAAAAATGCTCCAGACATACACACCATATGTACACGCATGTGCTTCTACAACTATTAATTAAAACAGCAATATTGTCATCTCAATATGATTATAATCCACACCTTATGGAATTGCCTTCCTAGTGTTTGAGGTTTAGGAAATTAGATCCTCATCTCCATTGTATAAACATTTTAAAGGCATCACCTAGTTGCAAAGTATTCCCCAAATACATGTTTTTCTTTGAAGATACTTCTACTAACGAGGTATTACTAGTGTGAAGGGCCAAATTATCTACTCATCTAATTGGTTCAGCTCCACTGTGCTGCAGATTTTGACATTATCATTTCTCAGGGTCTAACATAATTCATACAAATGATCAATTTGTTATACTTATCATGTTAGTATAGAGCACCCTTAATAACAGGACATTTTATGCAGCATTAGCTTTCCAGCATTTTTAGTGCAGAGAAAATATTTTTTTTTCTTAGTATTAATTTAGGCAGCTCCTATTCAAATGTTTTTGCTTCTCTGCTTTTATAAATTAACTAATTTAATTGTATTGTAAATATTTATCTTCCATAAATTAATGTGGAGTCAAAATTAATTAGGTTGAAAAATATGAATTGCCATTTAGTATCACATTTAAACCTAAAACAAATTAACAGGGTAATTTTTCTGTTCTGCTCACTGCATGTGAAAGCTAGCCAGTGTAAACCTCAAGATATGGTTGCCTTGTTCTCAGTTGTCATTAAGCGCAGGCCTCTTTTGACAAGTTTTTGACACATTGCTCTTCCATCAGGTTCCTTACTTTCAATTGTGGAATGACAAGTCTATTTTGTGGCGGTGTGAAATGAACCATGTACTGCTACCGCTGCCTCATGTCTCATAATGGAAGGTTCACAGCATGGACAATTGGGAATTTCTCCAGGCAGGGGAAAAGCACTTATTTTCAACCCCTAGCTTTAATCAATCAAGGAGAAACTGGAAATCGCTGTAAAGTAATGAATGTCAATTTATGTACATGCTATTGATTTTTAGAAATTTAATGCTCTGTTTCCCTATTTTATGTTGACCTTACAAAGCTTAAAGATGAACACAAAAGGTGAATATTCTTGAGACAGAATTGGTTTTCCCCTGGAAACATGAACAAAAGATTTTGTATCTTCTGTGTATAGGGGGGAAAAAAAAAAGAGAGAGAGGGAGAGGGGTCATCTGGAATTTAAGCCAAAGGGCCATACCAAGTCAAGGGACTGGAGAAAACAGGGGCATGTTATTAAATCCATTTGTTGCGAAATGGACAAAACCATTCTTGCAAGACACACCCCAGCTGTTGTCATCTTGGCATGCTGAAGATTTGGGTTATTAAAATTCACCCTTTGGTTAAATTCACTCTTGATTTCATATTCGTTACTTTTATATAAGTGTGAAGGTATTGTTTTGAATAATTCACTGTTCATCTACCTTGTAGTTTGTGTGCTTTGTGCTCCTTCATAACATGCTGACAGAGAGTGAGAGATTAGTAAACATGACCCCAGAAGACCTCAGTAAGTGCCTGTCTAGCATAACTTATTGGCTTCACTTTCCCTGCTCTGAGGATCGTTAGCTTCACTGGATACATCATACCAGTTTTGTTACTGCTTCTCTTTGCAAAGTTTACATCTCCCTGGTTTTTATTCCTCGATAAGGAACTTGGGCACTGTCGGTTCAAGTGTACTCCCAGGAACGTGCCCTCTCCCCTGTCTAGAAAGAAAAAAATTACTTCAGGGTTGTATAATGTGAACCTACCCTGAAAAAGCCCATTCTGATAATGTTGTTTCTCTAATTCCTCCTAAGCATAAAAAACAATTCCAGTAAGAAACTGAATGTTATGCCTGTGCTTTAATCAGTCACAACAGTCTGCTCCTACAGAAGCAGTAAGAAAACACTACAGAATGTTTTGTTCACTGGGAGGATTTCTTGTTGATCTCCACTGTATATTTGTACAAAAGATCCCAGAGGATTTCTCATGTTACTTCCCTGAATACACAGGAACAGGATTGCACAGGAAAAGTGCTGGTAGTAACAGTGTACTCCTAACCAGCGTATTCTTCTGCTACTCTGACTGGTGCAAAAACTGAAACCAGCTCTGAAAGACAGGTTTTTCCCCTTTTTGCTATAGTTTTACAAATGAAATCACAATACTCCCTGAAATTACTAGTGCACTTGACTCCACGATCAATTTACTCCATTTTCAATATAGACTTTGACAAGAATGATTTGTTTATGCTGTCACATGAATCAGTCTCAGTAAATTAGACCTGTCAAAGTTACTTTTTCTGCACAATAGAGTTTGCTTTATTTTTGACACCTGTGCAGTTGGGAAAGCTATTGTAAATAGTGTGAAAACTTGAGCTGGAAGGTAAGCTATCTGCCTTTAGATCCTATTCCCTGTGTCAAAAATACATCTCAGTAGTCCAGGGGAGTATTTCTTACTTCATTTTGAATTGATTATTATTATTATTATTATTATTATTAATAATAATAATAATAATAATAATAATGTGATTTGAAGTTGGTATTTAATTATACTACCTGTATATACTGAGATACATATGAAAGTCAAACGAACTCACCCGGGTGAGTACACATGTAGCAAAACTTTGTATGTGGAACTGAGAGGGATGTCACATCACCACCAAAGTATCTATACAGCATGTCAATGTTGCACTATTAGCTCCTTTATTTTTAATTACTTTGCCCCCTTTTTATCACTGCATTTTAGGTAAAATCAAGGTCTAGATTGTGTCCTGGGATTCAGCTGGACCTCTCACATAGCCTTGGCCTCAGTGAGCCTCAGTAGAGTCTTCTCTGAGGTGAGCTCTCTCCCCAGTTTGAGGTCTTGCTGCCCTACCTGTATTGACACATTTCTTGTGCAGTTGTCCCAGGTGGAAGGGAAGTGGCAGCTCAGTAATAATGTGTCCAGGCTCATTCCTTTGGATGGCCTGATACAAGTGTAACCCAGGTCAAAACTGAACCTTGGCACTGAACTACACAGCATGCTTCCGGGTACTGAAGGAGAATAATTGTAATGATAATTTCTTATGATAACAAAACACCATTTAATCTGTTTATGGAAATTAGAGGTGTTTTATTGTATTAGTTACCACTAAGCCAAAAATAATTTAAAATAAAGGGGATGAGTAGTTCTATACTGAAGGGTCAACAAAAAGACCTCAGTTTTATCTGCATGACAAAGTTGCATCAGTTGAACTTGCATGTTTTGGTGCAAGATTCTATTGCCCTGCCGTTTCCAGTGCCAGGGAAACTTTCAGTTTCATTTAGACAGACACATGGTCACCTTGAGTTAAACCACAATGAGCCCCCTTTAAACCATAATAAAAGTGCTGCCACTTTCAGTGATGTCGTTCAGTTGCTTTACATAACAGGCTTTGTTTAATCCTGAGCAGCCTTTTTATGCAGACAGGAACTTAGTGCTCATTAAAGCAATGGAGGGATGTCTGCTTAGATCGAGCCTGAATCTTGCACTTCAGGAAATCTTTCAAATTGAGAAGGAAAAAATGTAAAAATATTGAGGTAAACCGAAATCAATAACTGCTAAAGAAACACAAAGCACAACAGTGATTATCAGGGTGATCTGCTACTAATTAACTGAAGGACCGAATTACTTGGGTTCTCTGGTTCCTGACTCTGCTTCTTCCTTTCAGTTCACCTATGTCTTTGCAATTTGAATGTTCTGCTAGAAAGCAAAGCACTCAGTGCTTACCAGACCTTCATGATAGAGTTCATTTGATCCAGGCAGCCCCAATTTATAGCTGCTTCTCCCCAGAGCCTATTTACTTTGCTAGGATTATGATTTGCTGTTGTAATATTGGGATGTCAACAAAAGAAGCCAAAGACAACTGTTGTTGATTGATGGTACCCCGTGTTTCTCCAAAAGGAGTGCTTTATCAACATCATAAAGGACCTTATCCTTTCCAAAACCAGGGTGGTTTTTGTGGCCATGACAAACAGGAAGGGTTTTTATCACTAACATTGTAAGCAGTTTTATAATCAGACACATTTCTGTGTGGCTAAGCAACTCTTGGTGCTTGTTTGAAGTGTCTCTTTTTATTTTAAATCATGCTCTAAAAACTGAAAGTAAAGAGTGAACATAGGATTTTTAAAAGGAAACTAATTTTTAGATCAATAGCATTGGCAGGGGAGTTATTGTCGCAGTCTTCCCTTTCTTCCTTCCAGTTTGCAATTTTGGATAGTTAATGATATTTTTTTTATTATTTTAAGAGTAAAAAAACAGAGTTGAACAGTCCTGTGTATTTTATAAGATTTTGTTGCAAAAATCTGTCTCCATAATTGATAAACTGTCTTTCAAACCATAGCTGTGTGAGTAGTTTTTAGTTATATGAATAATCTCATTTACCTCCTTGGGGCAGGAATACTGAAGTAGTCTTAAAGAATATTTAACAGATGAGGCTTTTGCTGGCAATAGTTTTTAACTCATATCATTCTGCTTCCTTCTTTGTCCTTTAATTAAGATATGCATGGATCTGACCTTAGAATCAGGAGAGGCCAGACCTCACCAGCTCTCACTGGTGTAACCGGTGTTCACTGGAGCAGCTCCAGTGGGTTGGAATAAGGGTCACTTGTGTCAGTTAAGCTTTGCTGGATTAAGCCCTTCTTTCAGTGTTAGGATACGATGTGCTGTTGGTTGCTGCTCAAGTATACTACACAAGTGTCTGTTGGTAGATTTGACAGATGGGGCCCAACACCCTTGAAGGTTGTCAGGTCCCCAGCAGCCCTCAGTGGCCCTGCCCAGCCTCCCTGACACCCGTGTCCATGGCCCAGGAACCCCACTTCAGCTCGGTGCTGGATCTTCAGTCCCTGCCAGAGCTGCAGCATGGGTGTGCATGGCCCCAGCCCTGCTCCTGAATTGTCACTTGGTTTTCCTCAATTGACCTTGAACCCGGTGTGTATTCTACTGGTCACCTGTGGCTCACTGGGCTGTCAGCAGGACGTGTTGCTGTCACTGCCCTGTTCATCTCGCTGCACTCCTGTGCTGTGGTCTCACAGCTCCTGGCTGGCCAGCCCTCAGCCAGTAGCCCCGCACGTGCTGGTTCCTGACAGTAAGAGTCAGGGAGCTGCTTGGAAAAACTGTTATGGTTTGTGTTTCCCACCTTGAGGGAAACCCAAAGAAGAAGAAGAATGTATTAATAGTTTTTGCAACAAACATTAACTACTGAAAGGTCATTTTTCCTAATAAAAGGTTCACCTTCTCATACCCCAAAGGATGTAGCACTGGCTCTTGCCCTTATCTTGCTGGTGGTTCTCAAGCTCCTTGATTATAAGAAAAACAACCAAAGCAACAACGCAAAAAACCTAAACAAACAAACAAAAACAACCAACAAAAAACCCCCAACCAAGTAAGAAAAACTGTTTGCACAGATTCCTTACTACAGGTCTGAGCTTGAGATCCTTGCTCAGGCAGGGTTCCCACTGCGCCTGGTGTTTCTCCAGCACACCTGGCCTCAAACAGTGGATGGGCTATTGAAGACTCCAGCTTATCAATGCTAGAATCAACCTTTGCTTTTTCATTTCACTCAAGTCCCTTCCTCCCCACTTGTGAATCCTATCCCACATCAATTCCTTTGCCTCTTTGGGACATCCTTTCCCCTTGTCTCTAGCTGCAGTTGCTCACCTACTTCAGCATCGTTATCTACCCTGGGTACCCCACTTCTCTCTTCCCTGACATGAAGTGTTCCTTCTCCTGGGTATCCTTCTGTGTTTATTTTCTGTGACCCCAGCAGGCGAGTAGCAGTGAGGACTGAGGGAAGGTATTTCCACATCAGACCAGTCAGAACATGCAAGCCTTGTTATCCAGAACGTGTGCATGCTCTCCCAGTGCCCCGTGCACACTTTTGTCAGCCACAGGCAACCCAAATAAATTGTTCTCAGCATTCAACCCCTGGGCAACACGATGAGTGGATCTAGTCTAATACACGTGCACTATAGGTCTGATTTTTCTTAGTTTATGACCACCTGCTTTCCTACAGTTGTATCTTGATTTATAGGGTGTAATAATGTGGAAGTATTTTTCGTGCAGATGGTACAGCCTCTAATGCCACTTGGTAGGCCCTGTGCAGAACAGGGAATGTGCTTTGAGATACTGTGGCTGTGAACAGTTACTGGTGAAGATGTGCACTTCTGTAGCTCTCCTTAGTTTGAAAAAAGAAAGACTGCTGTTGCCAGGTGTTGTTACATGTGGGCAGTGAGTCTGGTACAGCTGTGAAGGTACAGAAGAACAGTCCCATCACTGGCATCTTGGGAACAAATTCAGCCATTAGTTACCTCAAAGCCCTGTTTTGGGGGTTTATTCTGCATCTAGTGGATGTCAGAGAGGAATGTGGAGACTAGTTGCTCGTCTGATACCCATTGCTTTACGTCCAGCTGAAGCTGCAGAATGAGATGTTTGGAAAAATTGTGAAAAGTTGGCCTCTTGGTTTTTATGTGATGATTGAATGTGAAAGCTTTGATCAGGCAAAGTGTACACCATGCACAGCATCTTACTTCTGACTTCTTTGCTTTCTTCAATTTGTGCTGGTCATTTGCTGAGGGACAGGTGAGCTGGTGAAGGAATTCACCAAGTCTGCTCCTGACTCAATTAGAAAATATATGTGTATTAGGAGAGGCTGCTCACTGATCCTGTCGGCTGGGAGTTCGACATTTTGATGCCGAGAGAGAGAAATGTTCCTTCATAGCCAACTCAGTGAGGTGCTGAGCCCTTCTTGTGAGACTGTTAGCACCTTCAGGGAAGGTAGCGACAGCTGGGATTGCAGGATTAAATCCAGAGATAAACTTGGAGCTTGAGTTTTGGAAGCTGCAAGTTCATGCATGGCTGTAGCTGCCATTGGATGGCCCATGGAGAGAAGGGAAGAGGGTTTGTTAGGATTTGGGTAGTATATAGAGGAATGAGTGTGCATGCTGGGATGGGATTTAAAGCTTCAAACCAATTAGATTTTTAATTGTTTCTCTTTTTTTCTGTTTGTTAGCAGTTGTGATTAACTACCTTAGGCCAACAGATAGCTAAAGCACATCCCCTTGTAGGGACACCATATCCCTACTAGTTTTGGAAATTTGTTACAAGAATGAGTTCTGAATTCTCTCTAAAATATCCACAGTACACAAAGACTGCGTTGGTAAAAGAAGTGAGTTTGTTTACTGCTAGTAAATTTTAGAGCAAATTGAGAATGTTTATTTTCTAAACACATTCCACTGTAATTTTGAAATGATGGCTTTTTTCCTTCACGAGTGTTTGATCTAACCACAGTTGATGTTTAGCCATGGTAACACTTGGGATCTTTTTTTTCATGCCTGTTGCTTTTGTGCCCCCCCCCCCGCCGCCCCCTGAGACAGATTGATTTGGAAACTGTCCAAGTTCTCTCAGGAGTGGTATCAAATTCACTCAGTTCTCTCCACACCTGACCCATTCTGGCTTCCTTTAAATGCTAAAACTAGCAAGGATCACAGCCGTGATGGAAAAAAAACAAACAAGAAAATCTCATTACAAGTTATCCCTGTACAGTAAAGGTAGCTGAAGTTCCCAGTCAGGTTTCTTTTTATACCAGATCGGATTTAAGAAAGAGGAAGAAATAAATGTAGGCGTTTCTAGAACAGCTGTACCTACCTATGCACCACTCTGTTTGGACCCATCTGTTTATACCCCTTTACTCAGGCAATAATAAAGCCAAACCTTTTCCATATTCACACTTTAAACCACACACTGCTGTTCAATCTGATATTTCATGTAATAATCAAACCGTTTCCCCTGCTAATAGCTACACACACTTTTGTACATCAGTTCTTTAAATACCTGACCTTTGGGAAATAGGCCCTGGGTTGGAGCAGGAGGTACTCAGGCTCAGAGTACAATGAGTTTAAATGAAATAAGCTAATTTGTCACTGTTTTGTTATGATTGAATATATGTGTTTAGAATGAAATTTAATTTAAATCCAATTTGTAACATCTCTGTGGGTGGGACAAAGGAAAAAAAAAACCAAAGGATGTATTAACTGTATACTGTACTGTGAATGTAATGGGACTTCTGACTTTAATGCTCAATTAAAAAGCCCTGCATGTTCTTATTACTGTTTACAGGGGTGGTTTTGGGGGAGATTTATGTCACAAAAACCCCTGTACAACTCTTTTTTTGCCACCGACTCATGCAAAGTCTTTACCTGGTACAGTTAAGCCATCTGTTATTCTTGAAGGAAAATTCAGTCACAGAGGTATCAAGAGATAAAACAAGCATTTTTATCTAAACATTTGCCTGAGTTGCCATGTTGTTTTTTTACTTCAGAAAATGAAGATGAATTAGTATAACTGGCTGCTGTGTTTTGATATGAACCAGAAGAATCTAAGTGGAATAAACAAGCATGAGCCTTGCGGGGGCTGATTAGTCACACACTGCAGGCCCTCAGAGCAGCCCCGCCGTCTGTCCTGCACCCAGCAGCCCCTCTGTCTGTCCCACACCCAGCAGCCCCTCTGTCCATCCCGCACCCATCCCCTCCATCCATCCCACCCCTGTCCCTGCCATCCCTCCTGCACCCAGCAGCCCTGTCATCCTGCACTGGTGCTGCCCAGGGCTTGGCAAAGCCTGACATGATCAGCTTCATCTCTTCTCCCCCACCTCCTCCTGCTTCCTTTAAAAGTACTTAGGAAACATGGTAAATGGTGGGAGGAAAAGCAGCTTTTTCCTGCTGGGTGGTGGACTGGCAGTGTGTTGGGTGCCTGGCTGGGGGGGTCAGGGTCTCTAGCTGGAGTCCCAGATGGTAGATGTCAGGATTTCTTGGTGGCATTCCATGAAAAGACACTACTCTACATTGGATTTATTTTTTTCAGTTATTTTTTTTCTCCCTTCTTCACTTGAGAAAAATGTTCAAATTATCATTTATCATGCAGGGTGTTTAAAGAAGGTCCAGAACATGGTACTAAAGCAGGAGGAGACAGGAACTGTGAAGTTAGGAGAGGGGGAGGGGTGGGCAGGTACTCACCATTTTTTATACAAATGATAAACAGCATGAATCAAAGATATCTCAGTTTGAGTGTATTGGCAATCATTAGTCCATATCACCTTTGCATTGTTTATTTAACCTTGAGTGTCTGTATTGAATATATCCTTTGTATAATCACTATGCATAGAGAGATATATAAATATATACCTATAATAAATATAGAGATATATTAAGTATATACAGAGATATATAAATATATACCTATAATAAATCCTGTAAAGATAGGTTTATTTATTATAGACTCTTAAAACACATACAAATAATTAAACACTTTGTTGGTTATACAGGATGTTCTTTCATTTGTGTGTTCTTTACCTAATATTAAATAAGGACTTATTACAAGCTCTCAAAACAGATATATCCCTTATTGGGTAATTAATACTAATCTTGCAAACACATTAACAACACAGAGACAGTAACAGCTATCTTAGGAGCTGTTACAGTCTGTCTTGTAAATCCTTTCTTAGTGCATGGATTAGTTCACACTCCTTTGGAGATGTGAGAATCTACAGCGTCAATCCTGGTGCCATGCATGGGGGGATCTGTGGGGATCCCTTCCCCTTCAGATTTTGAGGTTTTTGAATGCAGCTCTAACAGTGCATTGAAGTGTACTCACACGTGGGTGAGTGAGAGACACACACAACAAACACACCTGCAATTCTGAGCTACTTCAGTGTTTTCTGTTGTATTTGGTTAGCATTAGGAATAAGAAAACTAAGCCTTTAAATTGAATCTTTAAAAGTTAATAGAAAAAACCCAGAAACTTCTTTTAAAAACTTGATTAAAGTAAGCAATAGTATTGTTCAATATAGGTTTTGTTGTGGGTGGGTTTTTTCCTTTTAAAAAAAAAATAAATCTCAAAAACCTGCAAGCATGATGTTTTCCCTCAGACATAAATATGCTTTCGGGTTGTGACCTCCAGAAATGACTCCCATAACGGGAGTGCTGTCTGAAATCATTGTAACTGTGATTTTACTGTAATAACTTGCAGAATAGAGCTGGTGCAGAAGTGCCATGGTTTCATATACATTTACTCATGGCTTTTTAAATCACCCATGTGCCTGGATAGTAGGTTCAACCTGCTTCATAGTCCATATGTATATTTATATTTGGCCATCCACAAGAACTATATTATCCTACCTAAGAGTGGGAAGTGAATGGTATCTCCTGCCAGCATTGCCTACACTGGCTGTGCTACACCCTCACAAAGCAACTGATGTTACCTGCTGTCTGTGCCTGCATTAAACTTCCTAGGAATATAAGAACAACTTTATGGGTGCAAAGAGGAGTGTTTTGGGTACCGAACATGTTTACCATTCTAATCGGAAATCATAAAGAAAACAAACAGACTATACACAAGAAATATTTATGTTTATATTAACAGCCCTGTTTGGTTTGAAATTTGGCTTATCACATATTTCCTGGGACAAGAAGCATTCTTACACTGATTGACTGTATACAGCATCTTCTGACATCGTCTCTCTTAGTAATGAGCGTTCCTTCAATTTTCGTACTCTTTCCTCTTTATCTGCACTGTCAGATCAGTGTTTGTAGTGGCACAAAGGGAGATACACTATGGATAGTCCAACTTTCATAACACTGGCGCCCAGCGATGCAGGGGTGGATTTCGGTTCATCATGGGAGAGTTACTGTAATTGTCTCAGAGCTTCATTAGCTGTCAGTCCTCCCCTCTGTGTCTAACATGTCAAAACCCAGAGACAAGCTGCTAATTTCTTGTTGAAAGCAGCCACAGTCTCTAGAGCTTGAAAAGATATACAAGCTCCTTTCTTTTATGCTAACACACCTGACAAGTGCCAAGTGCTCTTACGTTTCGGTGAAATCTGAAATCAATAGGTTCTGTGGGTGCTCAGAGCTCTCAAGTGGCTCCTTTAAAGATAGAGACCGTGGTGCTTCAGCTGGGCTAGCTTTTGGGGGGGTTCCTGGCATCCATGTGACTCTGCCACATGCAACCTGTTTGACCTTGAGCAAGTCACTTAGTCTGCCTTCTCTTCAGCTTCTTGATCTCCAAATGGAACCTGTAGCTTTTGTACCTAACAGGACTGAGGTGAAGATTAAGTCCTGAATTTTGGTAATGTGTTCAGTTTTTATGGTGATAGTTATTCTATTATAGATAGTTTATTGAGTTGTTCACACTGCATCTATCCTGACTCCACATCTGGACAAGATTTAGGTCCTACCCAGCCCATAGTCTTGTTTCCCCAAGACGAAAACTCAAGAGCATATCCTGGGACACAACTGTGATGTGTGGTGTGTGCACCATGGAACACATCTGCTCTACAGCTGTGAGATGCTGTGCTGGATCTCCAAGACATGCAACACAGTTTGTCTTCTTCTGAAGCTTGAATTTCTCAAATAGGTTGGAGACACCTTATCACATTTGTTATTCCGGGCCTCAGTGGTTCCAGATCAGTTCTTGGGGTATTTCTGTGAAGGCTGTGGGTTCTGTCTACGTGGTTGCCTTCAGCAGCAACATGATAAGCAGCAGCTTGTGGCACCATCACACCCTCCCACACTGGGGATGACTAGAATGTGCAGTTGTCTTCCTGGTTTCCTAAACTAGTACATGATATTATAGCCCTTGGATCCTGCGCTGCTCCGGGACAGGCAGACAGATCTCACACTGTTACGAAGGAGGAAACCCTGAGAAATGCTAAATGTCTACAACTGAAACAGAGTTGCTAGTGAATCCCAGCTCTCAGAATTCCATCTCTTCTTTCATTGAAGTATGATGTATGCAGCCATTTTGAATTTAAAGAAGATTTTTTATTTTTTTTTTTTGTATGGATAGCATTGACCATAAATATTGTCTAAACACACAGATGCTTATAGAGTCTTTACTGTGATTGCCTTCTGCACTGTTGGAGCTGTTATTTTTAGCTCTTCATTTCTACAGCAAGACCTTTTGGCATCTTTGTGGAACAGGAGCAGTGTCCTGATTTAGCACAGCTCCACGATACTGACATTGTATAACTGAAGGAAGGAAATAACTCCCTTGGTATGTGCTTTTACTGAGTGGCATAGGGATATTTGTTGAGTTTCATTGAGGAGTAGAAGCTGTAAGAAGTTGTAGAGCACTGGAGCTTTCCAGCAGAGGACAAGGGTATGGAGACTTCGAGGGAAACAGACAACCTTTTTAATTCTCATAGTGCTTAGTTGTCTTTGCTCCCAGGATAAGCAAAGCAGTAAATATCCAGCAAAGGATGTTGATTTGTATGCACATCAATTGTTGGAATAAAAATCAGTTCAGACCCCAGTGACTCTTGCCAGCCCTTGTTATGGCTGTAGAGACGTGAATGCACAGAAAGTAAATAATACTTGCAATACAACTTAAAATTCAAGCTACCCATCAGATTGTAACTCCAAATAGATCATTTTCTTCTCCAGAAATGACTGGAAAGTTTCCAAGGGAGGGGAGAGGCAGCAGGGGAGCAGGACCTGTGGAACTGTGCTTGTGTGGGGAGCTGTATTACCAGCCCTGAGATGCTGCTGGCGTTTCATTTGTTGTTAAGTAACACAAAAATCTATTGCAGAACAAAACAAAATGAGAACTCTGTATCAGAATGTAGATGCCAGTCTTGCATTAATAAAACAATAAATGAAATTAATAATTTATCCATGGCTGGGTTTACTTTTTGGGTGGTTTGAGGGTTTTTTGGTTTTGTTTTAAACACCATTAGAATATTTCCATTCAAACTGAAGTGAAATTACTTCTACTATAGATAAAAACATATTCAGAGGAGCGGCATGCTTTCCCCACAAAGCTAACTGCAATCCCAATTAACACTTCTCAAAACTGAATTTATTTTTTTTCCCCTACTTCCTAATGAGGTTTTTTCCTCCCTGCTGTCTTGATACAAAGCTTTATGCCGTATGAGTGTGTTCATATGGTGCTTGAGTGCGTTATCTGACCTTGATTGGTGTTTTGGGAGCCAGTTAAATAGATTACATAGAGGTTACCTTGACAACTGTCTTTGCTGATTTAGCAATGCAGTTCATTCTTGGGCACAAGACTCTCAGCAACTGTGGAATTCCACTGACTTCATATTAATCATTAACACAATGTTCTGGGGAGGCTCTGCCGAGCTAGCAATAAGGACTGTATTGAAATTATTTTTTTTTTACTGGCTAAATGTTATAGACCAAGATATGTTTACAGTATGAAATGTTGTTCACAGTCATAAAATGAAAATATATGTTCCTGTTTATGTTTTCTCTCTCTTCTAGTTTCAACAATAATATTGGAATAATAAATCTCCTATCATGTCTGATGGGAAAAGATGGTCTTTTAAATGAAACTCTTTCCTTAACATTGATCTTACACTGTACTTTCCTCTAGGTCTGTGCTGTAACCTCGCAGGCATGACAGATAGTTAAATTCAGTGTGCAAAAGCTTATGAGCCTGGAATCTGATCTCTATTAACGTCAAGGAGATTGCTTCTGATTTACATTAGTGCCACATATTGGTCAGAATCCAGCCCTTTTCCAAAGATGTTTGAAAAAAAGACCACTTTCTTCTTAAGAACTGTTGTCCAAAATTGTTTACAATAGCCTTAAACACTGAAGATAGTGTGTAATCAGGGCTTTGGGCTTTGTCTTTAAAATGAGTCTCTTTGCTTTTAAGTACCTGGCTTAACCAGAATGTTGCAGGAGGATGTCAAAATTCTGAGGGTGTATTTTGCTGGAAACCTTGTGGAAATTAGACGTTGTTTTTTATGCATTAAATATGAAAATGAATAATGTAGTCAGAGCAGGGGCCACCATGTTTTTTCTTCTGATATGATATTCAGTGTATCTCGTAATGTCTTGTCTGCCCTCCCCATTTTCCATCTGCAGTGTTGTACTCAAATCCAACTGTTTTTTGGGTCGAAAATGCATAACTGTGTCATACAAAATGTCACGTACAAAGTCAGTGAAGAATGCAGTTGAGGTCTATGGCACACGTGGAGGAAGGCTCTATGGAATTTGTGGGTAGACATATTAGCTAAATATTTTTGCTAGTGCTATCAGCTAATGAAATACTAAACTTCTGGGGTTTTTTAAATTGCCATCTCAGAGTTAGTGCATTACAAATAAGACAGTCATTCGTCCCTCCTGAAGCAGCTGTTTGCAAACTCAGAAAGACAGAATTAATCCTGGTGTCTTCAACTCCTGATTTGAACCTAGTGTTTGCCCAGTTTGAGAAATATTTTCTTTCACTGGAATTATACTGAAGAATAATTTCCGCCAGATTTGTACTTTCCACAGTTCTTTCATTCTTTTAGCAGCTTGATGCTGGGCCAGTACCACAGGCATGAGCCATGTTTGTTGTCTCGGGTGAGGTCAGTGCACACATCGCTGTGCCAGGCACTGCCGTGAGCTGAACGTGGAGCCTGTGGCCACCACAGCTACTGAGGGCTTTTCTTAGGTGTTTTCCACAGAGGGCACTAGCAATAATTGGAACTTTTCTCTCAAGCAGTGTCTGGGATTGTTCTCATATACTGTCTGCGGTCAGGAAGGACCTTTCACTCACTTCAGCACAGAGGACTCCACTTGACCACGCAAAGAAGCAGCTCTATCTAAACAGATTTCAAATTTTTTGGAGGCAGGTATCTGCTATCATTCTGTAAAGGGCTTAGTGAGACATCATGGTTGCCTTTGCTGTACTCCTGATTTGCGTGCCCGATGCTGCCTTGGCATGCTGATAACATTTGAGTCAAAACATTGGGCGCATCAGTGGGAGAGTCAGTAGAAACTGGATTGTGTGGCTCAATTACTGTACCCAAGTACCAGTCTTCCCTGGTCCCCTCCAGCAGAGCTCTTCTGTATGCCAAACTGAGGATTTCTTAGCATAAAAATATACAGGTCTGCATCTGAAGCCTAATTTTGGACATGCACCAAATTATCTCTGATACAATATACTTACATTTATTTTTTTCTGGTACAAGTAAGATCAGAATCAGTCTGAAGCAGGCTGCTGTGGCTTGCTGGAAGATTTTCAGAATACCCAAATCCTTCACTGCAAGTGTGAGTGGAATTGCTTACGGATTGCTTAAGGAAAGGAGCAAAGCTTTGTTACTGAAGATTTTAATCTGCCACTTTAAAAGATAGTGAATGTTTCCAATATATGCTCTAGGGTATTTCACAATTGGCAGAGGTGATTTATTTTGGAGGCTTGTAACCCAGCAAGAATTCAAAAGTAACACACTTGGGGCTTCTGATTTTAAGTTACAGGGTACAGATGATGGAGATTTCCTTGACACAGTTTCTCTCTTTTCTCTTATAATAACTGGGTTTGAATATTGAACACAGTGGTGCCCAGCTGCCAGCCACCCGATTATGTGGTGCTGCAATATTGTTCCTCCTGGAGAAGGACATGGAATAGCCAAAGTATAAACAGAGAGAAGGGTGGGTGGGGTGTTTTTTATTGCAGCTAGAACAAAACACAGGTTTTATCGAAGGAACTTACATGCATGAAACATCTGACTTCTACATTTTGTAGGAACGGAGTTTCCAACTATCTTTGACTCCTTTGAAAATCTGAGGATCAACAAAAGTCTTGTTTTAGAACAAGATCTATTGCAGGCTGCTTTTAGCCCTGTGTCATTTTTACACCCGTGTTCTCATTCCTGTGACCTCATGTGATCAGAATCAGTCCCATCTGCCATTCCGATACTGCAGGAAAAGCAGGGAGGGATTTTTGTCTTTCATGATGAATAAATATCCCTTGCTCATATGCAAATCTACATAAACCTGGTGGCCCTATGTACTGAAAATTGACACATTCCAGCATTTATAGGAAAAATCTTTTTCATAAATATCAAATTTCCACTGGTTACAATTTTAAGAAAATGTGGTTTGATGCCAAGAATCTATGTGTATCAAAGTTTAATGACTAGGCAAGACAAAAGTCCATGATAACATCTGAGATATATCTATGATTTAGCCATTTAGCCAACCAAGTCAGAAGTTTCAAGGCAGTGTCCATCTGGGCCTGAGAAAATTCTTCCCAGGTTACTGGATACAGTTTGAGGTCTACAGACCACCTCTTGAGATTAATGGATGTTTATAGCTTTTAAATTTCTGCAGAGCAACAAAAAAGCAGAAACTTTGACACACTGAGGTATCACAAGAGCAACACATTGATTATCAGGAGGATATTTTAACTAGATACTATAGAAAGGCAGCAGAATGGTGACAGCAGCATGGTACATTCTCACAGGAGATGGTCAAAACTATCAGTACTGAAGTTATGCAAAGAGTTAAATGAGGCTCTCCCGAAGCTGATGAAGCAAGTGGCTCTAGAACCCATTAATCCTTTTCTCAGAGAATACTCCTGTGGTACAGGGCATGGTTCCTAATGGTCTTTGGATTGGAACAAAAGCCATGTTTAGATGCTGATGCTGAAGGCTGCTCTAACTTATGCTTGGGGACTGTCTAGCAATTAGCTTGGGATGAGGGAATTTCAGAAGTCACCATTGCACCTCCTGTTTCGAGGTATAGTGTGCATTTTTGTCTTGTATCCCAGATCATACCAGGGCAAGTGACTGGAGCAGTAATTTACTGTATTACTTTTCCCTACACACCAATAAATAGAAAACATTTTGTATCTTCCAGAGATTTATTCTTTTGAAATAACTCCAGAACTTAGGATCTGTACAATATTTGTCAGGGAGGTGAACACCTTTGCAGGCTTTTGCTGTTATATATGTTTTTCTAAAGACCCTTAATGGAACAAGATAATTCCACCTGTGTGTCATCATTCAACGTACGGGTAAAGTTGTCAACAGATTGTGCAGGGAGATGAGCACTCTGGTTCACCTCGTACTAAAGTGAGATATATGTGTGTTATTTCCTTACATGTCACCTGGAAGGCTTCCCCTGCGTATTGCCAAGTCATGCAATTAACACTGCTGAATTCCCCAAGAGAGTTTATGCTTCTAAATTTCTACCCATACTAAGACAGTGAGCTCAATCCCAGTCTAGCTTCAGTATTGAATAACAGTCAAGTACAGGAAACCAGAAAACTTGTATACGTGTCTGTACAGCAAGTGCTTGCTAAAGCAAGACAAAGCACCAGCTTAGAATAAAGAATGATTTCTCAGTCTTCCCTTTATTTTTTCCATTTTTATTAGAGGGGTGGGGAAATGGGAAAGAATTGACTCTTAGGTCAAGGTTGAAGACTTTGTAATGCAGAACAACAAAGCCTGACTGTGATAATCTGCAGAGCACCTGCCCTGAGGATAAATAAACAGTTCACTTTTTAGTGCTTTCAAGTATGGTATGAGCAAAATAGCGTGAGCAAAAGATTCTTTTGAACCTTATAGAAAAGGAAAAATGGAAACCTTTAGAACAAACAAAACTGTATTTTATATCCTGTGATGGCTTTTCTGTTTAATGGAAGCTGAAGCATGCAAATCAAATTGATCAAAATCAACCATGTGGTTGGATCCAAGACGAGAAGCTGTTCTCCCAGGTTTTACCAGCACATTCTTGAGCTTAATTTTGTCTTCCATGCAATCCTGGGCTGCCCCGCACCTTGCTGATGGCAGAAGCACACAGCTTGCCCTGTGAAACAGGCCAGCCTTTAGTCCCTCCCAGCCTTGGTTTCGCCCCATTAAGGAGTCTAAATTCTGACCCGTGATTAGCTCTGTGCTGGTATTTCAGTTCGGGGATACCTGTTGTTGCTGAAAATTCATTCTCCCATCCTTTGGGCAATGCCAGCATTTACAAACTGTAACTGTAATTTCATCGATTGCTTTATATTTTTTGAGTTGACTGAACGAGATTTGAGTTAAAAATCTGATTCTCTCATACCTGGTTTTCCTTAAGCATGGGGATTTTTCTGAAAAGCATTGCTAGTTGCTTTTTTAAATATCCTTTCCATGTACTCTAGAACTTCCCAGCACCTCCTATTCTTCTTGGCCTGAATAATCACATTTTTAGACTCTGCTGTTCTAAAGCCTTCCCCTAGCTACCCGAATTTCCATAACTAACACACCACACACCTATCACATGTTGCTTGCTGATCATCCCACTGACATGCATGCAGGTTTTTCCTCCCTCTTTCGTATTTCAGTCTGTGGTTTAAATATGGTGTTGGTGAGGCGCCAGAAGTCTTGCATGTTCTCTGCTTTGTGCATGATATAACCTCCAGCCTTTGTGAAAATGTTATTTGGGAGAATCCTTCAAGGAAAAAGTTTCCCTTTCAAGCCTGGGACTTTGGTCTCCTAGCACAAGCACTGAGCAAATGGGCTTCCGATACCTTTAATTTTATTCTGATATATATCAAAATGAAAAAGAATGAGGAGATAGAGTGCCTTGATACACTGAACCAGGGGACCATTAACTGAGAGCCTATGGTTAAACATGGATAGTAGGCTATATATTGTTGAAACACGGGCAAAGTGGAAGGGAACACAAGCCTCAAAAGTTCACATCAGGCCGAACAGCAAGCTGGTGTCCTGAGAGTTCTTACTGACTGCAGCCAGGCTCCCACTGGAAGTCCCTAACAAAACTCCTATTTATTTCCATTGCTGCCCAAAATGGCTCATGTGATTATCCCAAGATTTATTTGATAATCAAAAGAATAACAGAAACATTTATATGCAAAGAAAATGTGCGTGTTTATGATTCTCCTCTGGGTTCTATTTTCTCTAGAATCAAAGTCCCAGTTCCCACTTCATGATGAATCTAAGTCTTCAGTTCAGCTTCACTTCTGTTAGCACCACGGAGAAATCTCTGACAAGACAGATGTCTGCAGCCACCAGAAGCCTTAAACTGAACACCTAAAAATAGAAAGCTACAGAATTTATAAATATTTTTGCAAAGCAACCTTTTATAACTACCCTCCTTTTGTAGCAGTGGTAGTTAGCACTGAAATCCAAGTATATTTCAGCAAAAGAGAAAGCTGACCAAGCAGCCCAAGAAATTCTGCAGAGTTCTGCAAATTGCAGGAGGCCCAGGGAAGGAAATCACTGCATGCCAAATTTTCCCACTGATTTCTATTGTCTCTACTTATCATATATAACACTAGGAATTCATTGTGGAGGGCTGCATCTTCCCCACAATTCTTACCTAGCTAATAGCCTGATTATATTCTATGACTTTATATTCTCACTCAACATAATTTACTCTTCAGTTAGAAAATATGACTGTCCCCAAAGAAACATCCAGCCCTTTGTTCTCTTTGTTCACAAATTAGTTTGGAGAAGGATCGACTGGTAGTGTAGAAAGTCTGTATTAGATCTGCTAAGATCTCTTCCTATTCAGATTTGCTTTCTGTTGCTGGAGGCTACTTTTGATATTTATTTGGAATGAAATATTGTTCATCCCCTTAACAAAGAGAGAGTTGGTTCCATTCAGTACTTCCATGAACCTCAGACAGTGTTTATATAGTGTGTATTCAAAACACGCCAGCTATTTCTTAACATCGTGTAGTTTCTCTGACCATGGGCTGGGTTTCTGTTTTATCAGAGGGCTTCTGTTTACCTGGCACCTATTTTTGTTCTTTTATATCTTTCTCTGTGCAATCATTTCCTAAACTGCCTAAGTAAATATGATTATGAAGAGGAAGAACTGCAGAATTCCCCTGCAATAAGTTCCAGAGCTTTTCTTCCAAAGACTCACTCCTTTCCCCAGTTCTCACACCTCAGTTTTAGATACCCCCATGTAACTCCTCACAAAACCCAGAGCTCCCTTCTCCACTTTCCTGATGCCAGCATGCAGACATTGCTGTGGAGCCCATGAGCAAGTCACCGCGGATGATTTCCATTTATATCTGATGTCTCAGGAAACCTCCACCTGGGGACTTCTTTCCTTTCCTGTGCATCCCATAATCCATTTCTTTCTGGTTTCGTGTTGCTACTGGAGTGATCTGTGCCAGCAGGAACAAGGTCAGGGGACTGTTTCAAATAGAAAGTTACTCACCTCCCAGTGATTTCTACTTCCAGGAGAGGTCCTTGCTGTTGAATACATCTCTAAAGCTTGATCTGTACCAAGGCTTTGCCAAAGAAGTCAAACCAGTAAAAGCTTCTTGAGAGGGATCAAGTTCTGTGTGTAAGAACTGCCTATACTGCTAACCAGGCTTCTCTAATTACAGAAGCCATCCTGCAAAAGATTTCTTTTACTGCTATAAATCGTGCCAGCCCAGGTGATTTCTAAGCTATTAGAAATAGCTTAGAAATGTTTCTTTTCTAAGCTATTTTGGCAAAACACTGCCTATGCAATACTCTGTAGGCTAAACTGATCCCTTACGGGAGATTTTTTGAACCAGATGAATTCTTTCTAATGGCTTGCTGTGAATATCAATGGAAATCTAACTTGGGTCATACCAAAGCCCTTGGTGTAACCTGCAGAAGTGGGAGGATGAGAGAAGGAAGGCAAGAGGCACATCTATGAACTTCAATCCTAGGCACTGCAGACAAAAAGCCCCTGGCAGATCTCAGTATGCCTAATCCAGCTAAGTAGCTCCCATACAGACACCAACTATCGCCAGAGCATGTGAGCACTGGCAGTACGTCCCCTTCCCCTGCTGTGCACTGAGCTCATCACAGACAAGATGTATTTTCTTATGTTTATGCAGCCCTTTCAATGTGTAGGGTCAAATGCACAACCGCTTTAGATTAATGCCAATGCACCTATTTATACCAGCTGACAACTTTGTCCACTGCTCACTAAGTGCTATTAATTACTTTATTTTGTTTGCTAGAGTGGTGATAGGAAGGACATTGATACACAAGTCAGTTCAATCCTGCCGACATAGCCTTAAGGGTTTGGGGTTTTTTATTTTTTTTATTTTTCCTCTCTCCCAGGAGAATCTCCTTTACAGCTTTATTTTTTGTTAATGTTTATTTAATAAGATCGGCACATTGGCAGTCTCATAAGCTTGTTATTTTATGTATCTCTCAATTTCTTTGGCTTTATTAATCATCACGGTACTTGAATTTGCTAGCATGAAAAATGCACTGTAAGAATAAATAATCATTATTATCAAAGTACTTTCATAAAAATGATCTGTAGGATTAAATCCTTATTAGAGCAGCATTATTAGTCTTGATTATTGTTATTATTGTATATTAATTAGTAGTAACAAGACAGTGCAGCTTTCAGAATTATCTTTGCCAAAGTCAGTTAAATATGAAGGTTTAAAATTTCAACAGATTTAGTGGTTTAGGACATGGTAGTGGGATTATAGTTCATATTATTTATTCAGTTCAGTCCTTGCAAAGAGCTGATGATGTGCTCAGTGCTGTGCAGAGCAGAACTTGCTGCCTGAAACACATACTTCAAGAAAGGGAAAGGAAATAGTTGCATTAGAATAGGTCTTACTTTTCTTAATTCTGGAATGCAGGAGTTCTGTGTTGTTTATGGTTCTGCCACTTCCCGTGCCTATTAAATTTTGTGCTTTGTCATTTATTTAATTTTTCTCTGCCTCAGTGTATTGATGTACATAAAGTATGTTACGTTAATTAATCTGTGTAAAGCATTTTGAATTATAAGTGCCATATGAGAATGGAGCAGTTTTTCACCGTACCTGAGGAGAAGCTCCAGTGCAGACGGATGGCTGTACCGTACCGCTGGGTGTTTTTCATAGATGTGTTGCCTGTTTGGTTAATGTAACTGCGAGGTGACATGATGGGCAGATTGTGTACAGCATACTTCTCTCTTTTTCTTTTATCTGAAGTGATACTATTACTGCTTCCCTTTGATGCAGTAACCTAGTCAAGCTTCAAGAGACATAGGATGAGAAAGGACTGACAAATAAAACATTGTTATGGCAGGTGTCAGGAGATGGTGTTGTTATATAAAGTCTTCCAAGTTCTTTTTTTTGCACCTTATTATGTGAGCAAACGTTCAGTCTTGGGAAGACACGCTGTGTTTGTAAATTTTCTTTTCCAAGGTCCTGGATTGAGAAAGTCAAATAAATAATTTGTTTTGTTGCCTCAGCCTCTGGATGGAGTTGTTCAGGAGACAGTCACTCCCCAGTAGACAGGCACTACTGCTTGGCTGAAATTCCTGAGCAAAGCCATTGCCCTGCTGTTGCCATCTCTTTTCCAGGTCTAATTTTGCTTGTTGTCTCCCCTCTTTATGCCATGCCTCAAATTTAACATCCCAGGTTTTTAAGAGCAAAGACTCTGCGTTAGATACAGAAATCCAACTTGGGCACCACCTGCCTGCAAAGCGGGAGGCGAGGTGGGTACTTAAATGTGCTGGTCCCAGGAGCCAGCATGCTGGAGGGGGGTTGGTAAGTGGGTCAGGAGAAGGTGTTCAGGGGAAGGACAGCCTTTCAGTCTGGCCTGAGTGCAGAGGTGTCACCTGGGATTCTGAGGTTTCTCTTGAAGGTAGGTACCCAAAAGAAGTTGATCCTTGCCTGCCAAGACAGAGTGAGGGAGAGACCATTTCTTTTTTTCTTCTGTTAATTGAGCATCTTCTAGGAAATGGGAAGCTAAATATCCCTCTGCTGATTCTGGCATGTGGAATAAAGTTTAGGTCTCCCATATCTCAGAAAGGGCTCTGCCCACCAGGCTTTCTGAGTGCTGTGGGCTCTTTCAGTCTCTTCCAATGACACTGCTTTGGTGTGCATACCCAGTGAAATAACAGCGGCTGGAATAGTCACTTGATGAGATGTCCTAATTTTGTCATCTGCTACATCAGTGATGTCACCATGAGTTTCCAGGATCTTCCTCTCATAACCTTTCTGTCTTGAGAAGAGCCTGACACTCTTAAAAGATAGAAGAGACCTGGGTTGAGGTCCCCATCCAAGTAATGCAGAGTAGAGTTAAAATGGTGATCATCCAAATCACAGGCAAATACCGTAGCTCACATTCCTGTTTTAAAGGTAGCTACTGAAATGGTCCCTGTTGGTTAGTAAATAGGAGATCCTAATGTCTGCTGTGCAGAGTAACCTGGTCTAGATTCTTGTCATTAGTGTGCCATGGGGGGCTTGATTTATTATGGAAATAATGGCTCTTCCTTTAAAAGCACCAAACTCCTCCTGAACTCGGTGGCATTTTGGGGTATGCAAGGAATGCAGGAGCAGGCTGCTGAGGAAGGCAGCTCGTCAGTTCAGCAGTCTGAACTTTTTGCTTGGCTGCCCTATTTAAAATGGGTACCAGTGGAGCAATAGATTGGCATCTGATGTTAGTTAGAAAAAAACTCCACACTTAAGTGATACAGTAGCAAAGTGATTTTTATAAATCTCTGGAATTAATAACTACAGCTATTTGAGAAGAGAAACAGTATCATTCATACTGAAAAATATTCTCTTCCCTCCCACAGGGGAAGCCTGTGTAGGTGTGGAGCTGTAGTCTGGGAAATTAAAAAATGCAAATTAAAAAATGCAAATGTAAAAAAGAGAGGCATTGCTCGCTGCAGTGCTCTAAGGGTTTTCTTGAATAGCAGCAAATTAAAGAAATGCTATGTAATCAAAGTTTATATCAAGCCTCTGAAAGAAAAGCACCATTATCTCTAAATATAGTGATAGTACTCTCTGCTCCTGATCTTTTACATTGTGTACATATTACTGGTAAATTACAAAGATACTGTATTACAGTTTTAAACAAGTCCTTGAAGAAAATGCACATTACCTTTTTATAGGCCACTTTATTCTGTTGTATTAAAACATTATGATTAGGAAGGAAAGGGTGGTTGGGTTAGTTTTTTTCCAACCCAGTTCATTCAAGTTTCTTCTCTCCATTTCCCTTTGCTACTCAGTACCAATGAGGGCTTCCCAGCTACAGCTGTTCACCCCTGACATTGACACAGTTCAATCACACGAGCTTCATTGATCATATATAAGTTCAGATAGTAGACACTTACTATCTTTCACACCCTCTCTCAATTTATCCATATATAACCCTATATGCCTGCTTTTCTCAGCTTCACATCACCTACATTTGTGGTCTTTTTGCAACACTGCACACAAAAGGCCAGCACAGGCCACCTAGGGAAAATAAATTCATATGCATATATTGACTATTCAGCATTTCAAGGTAAGCACAATACATTATTAGAAGCTTGTAAGGTAAATAGTATGGTGTTATGGTATCCCTGCCCATAGTAAATGAACATATATCAGGATAATTTCAGTCTGGAGAAGAGGAGGCTCAGGGGGGACCGCATTGTTTTCTACAACTCCCTGAAAGGAGGTTGGGGTGAGGTGGGGGTCGGTCTCTTCTGCCATGGCCATAGTGAAAGGATGAGAGGAAACGGCTTTCAATTGCAGCAGCGGGGGATTCAGATTGGACATCAGGAAAAATGTCTTCACTGTGAGGGTGATTGGGTATTGGAATAGGTTGCCCAGGGAGGTGGTGGAGTCACCGTCCCTGGAGGTGTTCAAGAGATGTTTGGATGTGGCGCTGGGTGATGTGGGTTAGTGGTGATGTAGGTAGGGGTTGGACTGGATGATCTTGAAGGTCTCTTCCAACCTCAATGATTCTGTGATTCTGTGATTCTATGATAGTATGTTAAAAATCTCTTCCAAATTCTATACTGATAATGAGAAACAGAGATTGAACACCATTACTGTCTGTGTCCCGCTGCCTTAAACTGACTTTCCAGATGGCTACTTAAAGACTTCCCAGCATAAGGGTACCCTGGGCAATGTCCAAATGGTTTAACAGCACAGGAAGTGGGCAATGTGGCTGAGAAAAAGAGAATCAGACAAATGGTGCATCCTAGCAATATCCAGGTAACCTGTTGGTCTCCAAGGCAGTATGTAACTGTTCTGAGAGTGAGGAGATCACTGCCAACTAAAATGGAAAATAACTATGATGGAAACTCATATTTTGATTGGTAATTACAAGAAGTCTCACTTCTTCCAGCAGCACCCAGGATATGAAGGGCACAGCTAAGAACAGGGGCGCAGCCATCAACAGTGTAGCTGGGAATTTCACCAAAGGTAAGTTAATGCTATTTAAGTTTTGATTGCCCTCTGTGAAAGAACACATATTGCTTTGTGCTGTGATGGTTTCACAAGTTTCACTAATTTTTTGTGATTCTTGGTCATTCCTATTTGACAGAAAACTCACTGGGGCCAGAGATTTCAGAGAATCACAGACTGGTTTGGGTTGGAAGGGACCTTCAAGATCATCCAGTCCCAACCCCCTGCCATGGGCAGGGACACCTCCCACCAGACCAGGTTGCTCCAAGCCCCATCCAACTTGGCCTTGAACACTTCCAGGGATGGGGCAGCCACAGCTCCTCTGGGCAACCTGTGCCAGTGTCTCACCACCCTCACAGCAAATGATTTCTTTCTAATATCCAGTCTAAATCTACCTTCCTTTCCCCTTTCCTTTTACCCATTTCTCCTCATCCTATCACTCCATGCCCTTGGCACCAGTCCCTCTCCAGCTTTCCTGTAGCCCCTTCAGGTACTGCAATGTGCTCTAAGGTCTTCCCAAAGCCTTCTTTTCTCCAGGCTGATAGTCATTTGTACATGGCTATTTCCAGGCTCCTACAGAGGTGAAGTGGAAAGTAAAGTAGGAATGGAAGTTTCATGGAGCCTTCAATGTCGCAGTGGGAGCTTCAGAGCCTGGATGTTGTGGAATGTAGAGCAGAGGTAGAAAGAGCAGATTTGTATAAAAGCAATACAGGCCTTGCACAAACGCTTGTGACCAGCTAATTCAGATTCTTTTGGCTGAAAATGTGCCTGCAGCCTGAGCTGTACACAGAATGCAGGTCTGTGGATTTGGCAGATTGAGCAAATTAAGACTTCAGCAGAGTCTCTAGGTACTCAAAAAAACTAGGCCAAGCATGCCCAGGTAGATAGCCACTGAATAAAATGTTTTTTTAGACCCTGATTTTAATTAAAATAAAGCATAACTACCCCATTGTGACACCACTACAGTGTACAATTCTTTCTTCATTTATTTAATCAGTCAAAACAGATAAATCAGCAAATAGCACTTGCAGAGTCTCCTGGATTAAAAGATGAAACTTGGATAACCTTCACCAAATAAAATCAGAATTAGCAAAATTCCCCAAATACCTCTATGGATGAATAATACTAAAGGGACTGGAAAACAGCTCTTAACAGTAGTTGTAGATAGCACTTATTTTTAACTTAACACTGTAATATAGGGTATGCTGCTTACTGTTCTTACTCATCAGACAGTGGATATTTGAATAAAATTCAGGCCTGGATTGAGATATCCTGCAGTGGAAAAAAGGTAGCATTTTCAGCAGCTGTTATCACCATGATGTGGTGAGGTGAGCAAAGATTTCTCCAGAGCATCTTCTTGAGCTAAATCTTATATTTCAATGACTTTCCCCTTTCTCTTGGTCTGTCAAATAGGGAAGAAAAAACAGAACTGCATTTGGGGTGCGAAACAGTCATTGCTAGGACTATGAAAGTCACTTATGATGTGACCTTTAATACCCCTGAGTGACAGGGAGGTGAATACTGCAAAGGGGAGTCATCATCACTGTTTCTTTACTCACGTACTGTACCTTAACACACTCTTGTAACTAGTCTAGCTCTGCTTCCAGAGTGGCAGGTTATTAGAAAAGAACTCAAGTGTTTCCATGATCAGTATTCCAAATACTTCATGGTACAACATATGAAATGCAGGTCTACCTCTCCTTTGACATTTCAATACTAAATGGAGATAGCCACTCAAATTTTATAGGCGTCAGTGTCTCTCAGTGGTGTGCATTTAGCAGCCTTGAAACTCTTCCAAATTGTCTGGCTTCAGCTGCTTAGAAGATTCCATTACTCTCAAATTCAAATACCATCGTAAAAGCTGCTGTAACACCAGGGGTCCTGAAAAGGTCTTTGTCCAATTCACCTCACATTATCAAAGTGCTTGTAACTGGACATTTATGTTATATTCCTAAGTTTAGTCTATTTTTAATGTAACTGGCATTGGGAAAAGATAGTGAATTTCTCAAGGTCTTAAAAGAATCTAATAGATCTTTTCTATTGGGTCTTCTGATGTTTTCACATTGTCTCTTGCTCCTGACAGCTGGAGTCAAGTTCTGCTACCAGTACTTAGTTTTTATGCGTGTCAATATTCACTGTTCTGCAGCCTTTAAAACTGCTAGAGAAGTTACTGAAGCCATTGTCATTTCTATGGGGCAACACAGGCAAAACAAGTCAAGATGTCAGGCTCGTCATTTTCAAACCAACTAAATCCTACCTTCCTGCTCTGAAATCATTGGAATTACCCATCTGTTTCCTGTATTTTAGTGCCTTGTTGATTTGAGGAGTGCCTTGCTCATGGTTCTTATAAAAGTGATGTGCTGAAGCACATCAGCAGGCATTGAAGCAAGCTTGCAGCACCTACTTGGTGAAAGGATTGAAGGACTTCTGCCTCTAAAGCTATTAATCTTGTAACTTCCAAGCACAGAAATCAATAATGTTTTGGAAAGTCAAATTGTTCATACAGGAACTGTGGGTGGTGTCAGTGCAGAAAAAAACCTTATTTACTGGAAAATACAGAAAAATGTATTTGTTTGATGTGGGGTAGCATGTATCAGAAACATAACAAATATCTCTAGCAGGAAACAAACAAGGAAATTCTTGTGAAAGCCTGATTGGACAAGGAAAGGGGAAAACAGATCTAAAACCAGAAGAAGCAGGACTGTAAGAAATAATAACATAGTAAAATGCAAATAGTAACTAGAGCTGGACTACAGTGCATAACCTTTTCCTTCAAATGTGGATTGAAATCTTTCCAAATATCAATTAATCCCTAATCTACCATGCATTTCCTAGTTGCTTCCTGTGCATTATTAATGGACTGGTCACCCTGAGACGAAGGTAGGAAGTAAAAGCAATTAAATTCCTCTCCTACCCCTGCAGATACAATTGACCTAGAGGATTCAGCTACAAGTAAAAATGAAAAAGCTCCAAAAAAGAATAAACATGCCCTTCTTGCCTGAGCCAGACTGTGTAGTTTTAAAAGCAGCATGCAAGAGCAACAGCAAGCTCCCTTTATATAAAACATGAAATTCTAAGATCCAGGGCTGATCAAGGAAAAGAGCAAGTGCCCACTCTCTGCTGATTTTCTCTGGTGTTGTTCTGTCGCTGAATGAATACTCTGAGCCAGAACTCCAGACACTGATTCTTTTTTCAGTGTAAAAAAGAAAACCCCATCTGTCTCCTGAGAGGTATTGATCCCATTTGAATTCGAAGAAACAATTTGAACTTCATGTTTTTGTGCAGGGTGATGGTCACAGAATTCAGTAAAGCTTCTGACTGCACAGTACAGTTAACCCTGGCCTGAGAGGGATACAGTCATCCTAGCCTGCAATTATCATACAGATCAGTCAGCAAGGATAACAAGGAGAGCTCTGTGGTTGCTGTTCGCACTCTAACAAGATTCCTGTCTGTTTCCACAATGTTGTAACGCCGAGGTGAAATTCTATCCTTTTTGCTCTGTTCAGCATCATCGGAGATAACATATTAAGCAAAAATAGGCATCTTTCCAAATCACTCTGATTATCCTTCTAGTTAGGAAAAGTCTCCTAGCTTAACAACGATTATGTTACCAAACTCTGGGTGTATGAAGAATTAACTTGTAATGGAAGAAGGAGGAAAACACTGACAGTGCCTTCATAGCATAAGGCAGAAAGGGGAAGGAGTGTGATGTGGTTTTACTAATGCAGAGGGGCAGCTCTGAATGTCTGTGAATGAGGTCCTTGGTTATACCCATCCTGTATCTGACTAGAAGTATTTTCTCACTAGTTGTTCTCTCCTTATTTCTTTCTTGGTGCTTTAGGACCATAAAGTCTTTGGGAGCACACTAGCTCGGTTGAGTGGCAGGGAGAAGAGAGGGAAGGCAGAAGAAATGATAAAAAACATGAGCTAGACTTCCCTTAGAGCTTGAGATTGAATGAGCAAGGGGTGGCAACAGGAACAGAACCAGATAGAAACAGAACTACTTGTGCACCAGATCATAGTTTTTCTTGAACCATTATTTTGCTGGTGACAGTGAAGGTTTTGACATCAATATATGGTTCTCTGAACCTGTGCTGGTCTCAGGTGAGTGTCACACACAGTGCCTGCCCTTCTGGATGATTCTTTGGTTTGGTGTAGAAATGAGCACCCAGCAGTTTTGCCCAGGAGCCCAAGGTCTGCAGGAAAAGGAATTATACAAATATGATCATTGTGGGAGGGGTAAATCTAGAAAGTTAAAGGTTAGAAAGAGCAAGGTTTTAGGGTGGTCATGGGATTCTGATGTGGAAATTGCCACAGGAGAGAGGAGAAGACTGAAGTCCAAAGTAAAACCACAGAGGAGAAGAGCTGGGGAGTGGTAAAATGAAGAAATAAAGTTCCTGGAAAGCAGCCATCCTAGGGCTTTGTTGAGCTATACTGGCTTTCCACACTGTCATATTTATTTCTTTTGTAACAGTTTATACCTAGAAAAAGACCCTTTGAGTATCCAACTTTGGCATATCTTTCTCATTTTCTCATTGCATATTTTTTTTCAGAATAATTTATGATACAAAGGGCAAGTTTTTATGAATAAATTAGTTTCTGCATAAAGACATCAATTACTTGGCCTAATTTCACGGGACTTTATTACCTCTTTTGAGATATCCAGTAGACGCTGCCATTAAGATACACAGTGAGTGAACCAAATATGGCTCTCCTTGACATAAAATCCTGATGCAGTCAGGAGAGCTCCAAGAACAGAAACAACAGCTGACTCAGAGTGAGTGTTGGGCTCACAGTTTATTGTGACTGGAATGGGAAACAGGAGGAGTTCGTTTTGCATTGTAATTAAGAATGGCATTGGAAACAAGGAGTGCAGAAAGGTGGGCTGATAGCTAAGGTTGACGTGCCCATAAAACCACAGGTAGGGTGCAAATTGGTATTGTTATAAAATACTCAAACAAAATGATATCAGGTACTAAAAACTGTGCTCACATGGCAGCAAGACTAAAGTAAGAACTGAGAAAATCCACAGAATGTGAGCTTTGGTTGATTCTGAGCCTTTTAATGAGACCATTGTGCCTGTTCTTTGTAACAACACAAATTAAGGAGAGGCCGTCAACTTTCATTTTTAATTTCCATATGTTTGTCAAACTGAGTTTCTAAAGCAATTTTTTGGCTCTTTTTCTTTTAAAAGGTCAAAAAAGATGGAGATCATATTATAATCACTTGCCAAAATTCCTTTTTTAAAAATCAAAGCTCTCTAATGTTCAAGAATCCTTTTTACGCATATGAAGTACTATGTTTTACTCTTCTGTGATTTAAAACTGATTTTATTAATATTAGCAAAAATACCCTCACAAACAGACTGAACTCTTGTGCTGTAACTCAAATCCCAGCTAATTATGGCTCAGCTGTAAAGTTATAAACCCTTGAAAAACAAGGTTTATAAGAGAAGTATTGACACAGTCTTAACTATAGCCATGTGAATGGAGCCACTGTAATATTGTTTGGAAATAGTGTTCTAAAAGGGAATCTTTTATGAAAAGAGATGCCAGCTGTTCACTTTGGAAGCATTTATTTCATTGGCTCATGATAAAATTGGCTGTGGAAGATATTATTCTGAAACACAGCGACTTCTTAATTTCATTACGACCTGAAGTCACTGAGAAAGACGTGATGCCTAGAAGCTGTGAAAAAGGATTGTCACTGTCTCTTTTGCTTATATTGCTTTTCAAGAAACATACACATTTTCTTAGAATAATTCAGGCTGGGCAGGTCTTTGGAAGTTCATCTAGGACCTCCTGCTCAAAGCAAAAGAAAATACATGATACAACATTTTTATTTTGTTTTTGGAACAAAGATTTTATTTTTTAAAAAAGGAGGCTTCAGAAAGTTTGCTTTTAAAGTATATTTTTTTGCTTTTGGTAATAGTTTGCCAGATAAGAGCTGCTTGCTTTGGTTTGAGCAGGCAGAAGTCTACAAGCATGGCTAGAACCACCTGCAAACCCCAGCTATGCTGAATAGTCCAGGTTCACACAGGAATAGGTGGCTTTAACCACAAGAACCCCAAAATCTAAAGAGATAAGGAAGAAAAAAGAGTGAAACAGAGAGGAGTGTGTCCTGTTGACTGACTCATGATGGAGTGACCCATGTGGAGTGTCGTTTCTGAGTCAGAAAGCTTGCTGGGTCCGGGAATGAGATCCAGAATCTGAGAGTGCTGGCAGGGGAGATGCCACAGCTGAAAACGCTGCTCCACTGATATTTTTCTACAGAGAATCTAAGAGGAAATAGCTGTCTACCTTCCATAATAAGATCTGGCATGAGTCTCTTGTACATCAAATGGAGCTTGTTCACCTCATAGCATCCCCTTGTCCCAAGGTTAAAGGAGAGCTGTGGAGTGGTATAGCTCTATATGTGTCCAGGTACACCTGAAACTATATCCTATATTATATTATATTATATTATATTATATTATATTATATTATATTATATGTATCTTAATATCTTGTTGTAGATCATGTTTTAATGGTGCAATGCTCTTGGAGATGCAGGGAAGGAAAGGGCTTCTGTTTACCTGTTTACCTTCTGTTTTACTTTACCATATAGTGCATGCTAAGACACAGATCAGTGTTTGTTCATTCCTTATTGCCACATCTTCCTGTCCTTGAATAGTGCTGATGAACTTCTTGTACTGGCCAGTGTCTGCTGCTATTATTGACTACAGTCTATCCTCTGCCATGTCATTGAACTTCCATCACCATTGGCTTCATTAGCAATTATTGTTTTGGTGAAGAAAAATTCTACACCACATATTATGGGATGACCCGAGGCCATTATGGAACTGAACATTCCCATAAGGATAATCTAGCCACAATATATCAAAGTGCTGAGAAAATATCCTTTGTCTCAGGTCATGTAACCAATGTGGCTGTTAAATGTTTTAAAAGCAGTTATATAACTGGCATTTAAAATGTTTTATTGAAAACCCTTAATGCTACTGTAACTAAAATGACCTTTAGCAGAGTAAAACACATCATGTCTTAAAATGGGATTTGATTAAAAATATCAAATGTTATAATGTGCTCATGGCTGTACATGCACCATCCTGTCATATTAACCACAGAAGCAGATGCACTTGCTTTGGCTTTTGAATGTTGTTTTCAGCTTAAACTTATAACCCAGATACTTTACAAGGAATAATTGTTATGAACTTTTAAATATTCCTTGCAATATTTGACATGAGCACTTTATTATTGGTATTGTTTTATGAACAGGTGGTATCTTTTAAGGCAGATGTTCCCAAATAGAGAGCATTTGATCTAGGGAGAGCTGGCTGATCAGAGGATTCTCCCTGGCTCCTCTCCTTTTCCCATGCTATGATTAGATCTTTCCAAGGAACAAAAAAATACAGATCTATTAATCTGTACTGTCATAGAAGAAAT
Source organism: Aegotheles bennettii (assembly GCA_013398125.1). NCBI lineage: Eukaryota > Metazoa > Chordata > Aves > Caprimulgiformes > Aegothelidae > Aegotheles > Aegotheles bennettii. The sequence goes on along the minus strand of VZRW01002458.1, from coordinate 1,800,200 downwards.
CACAGAATTGCAAGAAAGTAGAGAGGTGGTTGTACATGCTAATGCAAAGTGAGATAGCCATGAAAGTTTCTTTTCTCTTAAGAGATTGCCCTTACCAGAAGCAATTTTAAAAGCCCACAGAGCAAACTTACATGTAAAAATATATTAAATGTCATGTTACAAGTCATATACTGCTGATGTCTGGAGTTCTGAAACGCAAAACCATCTGAACAGTAAGAGTGGAAATGTTTTTGAACTCAGGATAACACAGCTAGAAATGGAACAGATACACAAGTGGGGAAAAAAAAAGATCCCCCGAATGACAATTGAAATAAGATATGCTTTCAAAAAAATGGAGAAATGCTGTCTCTGACTATCTGGCCCACTGAGAAACATAATCTTTTTCTCCCTTTCAAGTACTCTGAAGAGAGGTAGGTGGGAAAAAACCTACTTCAACCTATGAGAGCAAAAATCTTTTTATCTTTCTACTTCCTTACCTGTCTATAGCTCTTTCTTCACAACCCCATGAGCACTAGTCATTCCAAACAGATTCTCATCCTCATTTACAGCTAGGAAGTTCAGTCTTAGAGGAATACAGCAAGGAGTCCAAGATCACTGAGAAATCCTGCGATAGATAGAATCAGGAGGTGAACATGCTTGGCACGTGCTTTCATCACATACACATTCTCCCCACTCCAAATTCCACTGCCAGTGCCTGTGCAAATATCCGACCCATATTGAACTGACATGGGCAGGATGGGCAAGACTTCTGTTGTATACTAGATTGTCTAGAGCAGGATTCCACACCACAGAGGATGAATTTGTTACCAAAGAAGATGGTAATTTGCTAGTAAAGTGAATGTGTTCATAAGTGAACTGAACAGGTGCGCAGCCAAAACAGACACAGATTTGAAAATCCATAGAGAAATACTGGGAAAACGTTTATCAGAAGTGTCAAGGAAACATGAGACAGCTCACAAAGTTTTATGTTAAAAAAATGGACTTGGTAACTTCCCCACTTCTCTTCATGCTTTAAGAAAATCACCTCTATCCCCACAAATTTACAAGGCACAGCCACAAGCTTTTAAATACTTTGGTGCAATTCTACTGATTGACCATTCAAGGCATTAATTTGCCACAACTGTGGCAAATAAGGGAGAGTCCTACAGGAAGGCAAAGCTTTTGGGGCCTGCTGGGGGTTGTTGGGAAACAGGCTGAAGGTCTGCAAAGGTGAGGGAAAGTTGAGTAACTGTAGAGCACTGGAGGAGCCTGGAACTGCAGAGAGGAAACTGGGGAGCAAATGGTGAGTAAGAAACTCTAGCAAAATAAGTATTGTATTGGAAGTTGTTTGAGAAGGGAAATTATGTTTCAGGTATCAAATAGTTTCTCTGTGGGCTTATGTTTGCCTGGGAACACCATGGAGGTTGACTGGATAAGACCAAGTTGGTGCTGGTATTACCAGAGCTGCTATATGTGGAAGGGGGTCGATCCTTGGGGCTGCCTTAGGAAAATGTTTTCAAGTTGCAGGAAGTTGAGAGTCCTGTTAAACATGTTTAAACAAAAACATAGAGAAGGCTCTAGTGTTGGGTGGTGATTGTACAAAAAGTCTGGAAGTTGAAACCAACCAAGTGCTAGGAAGAGGGAAGGTTGGGGGAGATTGAAAATAACTCTGATTGTGAGGATACTGAACAGTCAGATCAGCATTTGTGCTCAGTCAGACCAGGAATTGTCTGCCAGAGAGTTTGATTTTGCAAAGTGAGAACAATAGAATCACGCATGCAAAAAATGATCCTTTGTGGAGGGGGATGTTGTAGTCCTTGACCAAAAGGAAAAGGCAGATGTAGGGAGTATGGACTAAACTGATACTTAAACTGATGTAAGTCAGCAAGAAGAAATGGAGAAATGGAACAAGCAGAAATATCCTTGAATAAACAGCTCCAAAGTCACTGGATAAAATAGCAGGCAGAGTGGTGGTAGCTTCTATATGCTGCTGAGGTGCTGAGCCATGGTGGAGATACTGTAGAATGGTTTGGGTTGGAAAGGACCTTAAAGATCATCTAGTTCCAACCCCTGTGCCGTGGGCAGGGACACCTTCCACTAGACCATTTCAGACCAGATCAGTTAGCTTGTAGTACATTCCTCATTTTGGTGCCTTTGTAATCATAAATGAGTAGTAACAAGAAAGCGGGAACAAACTAGATCTAAGAAATGTCACTAAGGGGCTGGGAATCAGTAGGTTTCTCGTGGAACTTCTTCTAAAAGGAAAACGTGAAATAACCCGGAGAATAGTAAATCCTAGTAAATGGTTACACACTAAACTTCACTCTCTGATGTGCAGTTCAATCCCTTTCCACTATAGGGCCCTGGGGTGGAGCTGGCAATTAATCTACAATTGCTTGGGAGGGAGCAGTTCACAGCTGAAGGGGCTCTGTGGATTATAAATTTAGCAAGCAAAATGGGAAGTCAGAGCACTGGTAATAAAGGAAGTGCCAATAGTTAAAGCTATAATCACCAGAACTCTAGGGCAGATAACCGACACCTATATGGCAATTTCCAATTCAATAAATAAAGCTAACCGAGTTGCCTAACAACGCCATTGAGCTGCAATTACAACTGGCAGCATTATGTAACTGTGACAACCAGACAAAGCAGGAAAAAAAATGAGAGAAAGAGAAATGCATCTATATTTCCAGTCTTCGTTGCTGAAGGAGCCTGGGGGATGGAGCCCCGTGTTTGAAAGCTGCAGAGAGAGTATACTAAAATCCATTTCGGATACTCCTCAGCAACAACGCAGGGATCTGCACACACACAAAAAAGAGGATTAAACAAAGGCACTTATTTTTTTTTCCTACTGTGAAAGTGGCACCAGAACCATATTCTTTCCATTCTTTAAATAATGCAATTCAAGTACACTGAAAGAACCTGGAGGCATGGCTATCCTCGACTCTAGCCACCAGTGTGGAATTTTGCACTGCAATGTTCATATGCTCAAATTTACCATAGCAACCTCCACATCACATTTAATACACAGAGACATCCCCCCTCTTGCCTGTTTAAAGAGCCCTTGTTAAGTGGTTTGGCTGTATTTTAGATGCCAAGATGTCGGTAAGATTGATGGAAGGGTGCACAATCAAACTTGCAAGGAGAGCCTAGCATCTAGCTCATTATGTAAGAGAATTAGCAAGGCAGTTCTTTTGACATGACAGTCCATTATGGCGGCTGTCAATCATACCTTAGCATATGCTTTTTTGGTCCTCTTCAGTCTCTTTTTTTTAAAAAAACAAAAAAGGTTGTTCCATTGCTGTTCGTCAATAAGGCGAGTGTAAATGCTTTGTGCTCATGCACAGTAGCTGTTACAGATCTAGATGGGCAGTGCTTTCTCCACAGTAATCGCTGGGTGAGCATATTATGCATGCATGTGTAATCCTGACTCTTGTGGTTCTTTGTCCCAGTTATACATGCACAGAGGCTTGAATCTGCTATTGCTTCTCATCCATCTAGTAGTTTTGGTCCTTTCATGTGAGACACTGGTGCTTAGACATTTTGGTACAAAAAAATCTAGCTTTAGTGCCTGAGGAAAATCCATCTAGAAGGGCAGTTATACTTATTCATTCACTATTTCCCCTTCAGGAGAGGGAAGCAAAACTTGCACTAACAGTTGTCTTAAAATGACAGTCATAGCAGAATAATACCTGTGCACTTTTCATAAAAATACTTCCATATAACAGAGCTTAATGAACTAAGCCTGGAAAATGGTTCAGTGTCGTAGTAGTTGTTAAGTGGGGAAGTAGAGGCACAGGGCATGTCGAGTTTCTGACTTCAATTGAATATTCTTACTGATGTCTTCTACAACTGAGCCATCTTCTATTAGAAAGAAACTGAGATGGAAAGGAAACAACTTCTGAGACTCTTTTAATTTCTAAAAGAACATCTGAGGGGGGGGTGGGGTGGGACTAGAAGGACAGATTGCCTTTGAAAAATAAAGAAGTTCATCTGTAAAGCCACATCTTGACTGGTGTGCTCATTTGAGAGAGATGGTAACTGGCAGTAATTGCATACTAGGGAGCCTGGGAAGTTAACACACATCAAACAATAGAGCATTTGCAACCATAAAATATGTATTGAGGTAGAATTATCTTTTTGTGTTATTTTTAAGAAAAAAAATCCTCCACATTACAAGGCAGTTCTTGTAAATTGTAGCTGTATCTGTATTTGATTTACACATGTATATCAGGTAGCACGGTTGAGACTAGATGTACACTTTATTAGGTATGGGTTTGGTTCATTTATGGGGACACAGGTTGGAAAAAGAAGCTTCACTGTTGCACATCCACCTTTCTGCCACTCCTTTCTTAATATCTCTCTCTCCTGCCCATGTATGAAAAATAAATACTAACGCAAAGCTGCACCAATGAGAGAGAGGTAGCACATCCATCCTAGTAAAGATGAACTTCCAGAAGGAGGTTGGTTCACTAGGAAAAACAAGGTTCAACATTGTAAAATGTGTTATCTTGGTTACCACTTTTATTAGGCTGAGAAGGAAAGTGAGGTTGCACTAAGAGCACAGTGAGAAAGTAAATGTTTGGGAAGGTTTCTTCCTAAAGTAAATGTTTTCTGAAAAGTTCTTTAAAATGTTCTCTGGTTTCTCTCCTCTTAGTTTATCTGGAAAGGAGTGATGTGTAACTATTTAAATAATCCACTTCTTAGCCTTGAGATAATTTATATGTATTGCTTGTTTTTCTGCTGTTACTTCTAATTCTGGGTAGGACTGGGGCATCCTTGTATACACACCATATAAATACAGATAAACTACACCCTTTGCCACAGGGATCATACAGAAGAAGGATTCTGCCCTGGAAATTCATGACTGAGGCAAATACTCTTGCTCACATACATTGACAATGATTTCAAGGGGGTCCTCCAGAGCCAAGGCTCAAGAGACCTTTCAGAAGAACAGGTCTTGAACAACTGGTATCATAAGCATTGTCCTTAGTCTTTCTGCACAAATGGATTGAGCATCACTGACTTCATTGGTAGTGCTCACATGTACAGTGGTGTCCAGATGTTTGCTTCCAACCTTTCTAACATTATTCTCCATTAGAAATAAATAAATGATGCCCTGAAATACGGAACAGGAGTTCATTCACATTATTCTAGCTGAATGCTGGTTAGATTTTTGCCTTCCTTGATATCATTTGATATTCTTTAAATAATGGGCAATAAACATATACACACAATCTGTTAAACAACTTCTATGAGTCTTCGTTCTATTTCATTCTGAACCAGCCATGTGGTGACTCTTCTCTCCTGATCTGGTCTGCAATGAAATCAATGGGAAGTGCTCTATTAAATTCATTTGGCTTCAGATCAGATGCTGCCATTGAAAACCACAATATAAACAGCCTGTTCTTTGTGATATCCACCATAATGGCACAGTGTGGTCCCAATCCTGCAGTATTACTCTGGGAAAATCCCTATTGACTTCAGTGAGAGCTCTCCTTAACTAAAGATTTCACAATCAGGTAATGAGAAGCAATGAGCATACGCTGCCCTCTCTATTAGATCCTGTAGTCAGACTACTTCTGATAGGCTTCTATAAAGTGATTTTCTATGGCAATCTGTGCTTGCAGCAGCACCTGCTCTGTTAGTCTCTTGATTCTTCACTTAACGAAACAGCTTGACACTGCAGGTGAAAGATTCTGAAATGTTTTAATTAACTAGCTTGAGCACCATTTGATTTCTATCTCTTTAGATGTTTCAGAAATTCTAAATTGGTTGGTTCCGTGACTGCCATCAAACAAGATTTGAATGTAAGAAACAGGCTTCTCTAAGAGGAAAAGGTGCTGAATTTATATTGGAAAGTTTATATCAGACCATTGTAAACAGTGTGTTTACACAGCTCATTATCACTGGGAGATCTGACTGGCAATATTTCTTAGGCTGCAAGAATGGTTCTAGAAATCATGGGCTGAATCTTATAGCTCTGATTTAGTCAAAACTCCTGTTGATCTCAGGACTTTTGGTTTGGCGCTTATCTTGAGGTTTAGAGAATGAAATAAAAGATCAATGGGAAGAGCAAAAAAAACCCACCTGCGGGGTTTTGAACTATTCATTTTTCAGGTTGTACAAGAATATGCATTTCAGTGGGCTGACATTGTACAGAAGCAATCTGAGCTCTCAGTCATAAAAGAACCTCTTGGTCATACAATGAAATAATTACTGAAATGTTCTGGCCATATTAGCATAGCTCAGCAGGTCAGTGCTGTGCACCTACCACTGCACAAACAGGGATCAAAGAAAGGCAATAAAACACAGCGCCAGCAATCTTTCCAAGCCAGCCCACACCACAGGCTGTCACACCCTTCCCCGGCTGTTCACTGCAGAATGGAAGAGCTGGAGATAAGGGTTTGTTGTCTAAATTCAAAGAAATAGGTTCCTCTCAAAGGGCTCCAAATGGACCTATATTTAGCAGGGACATAATCTAGCAAGAGTAGCTATTAGCTCGGAGAAGACTGATTTATTTGCATGTAGCAGCCTCAGAGTTACTTGCTTACAGGATTTGATACCAGGCTTCTGAAAAAAAATGTGAAAAGTAGGCAAGTGCAAGGAGGGAAAGCCATCTGATGCCTGTCATGGCCAGGGGGAACTTTTTTTAGTCCTGCCAAAATGGTGGAAATACACCTTTAGTAAAAAGATAAAAGCTAAAATTCTCCTGTAATAACTTACCTCCACAATCTGAAATATCACAATGCTTATAAAGGGATGAAAGCGTAACAATCTTCCTGGTACAGCAGCAAAGCCACAGTGTACATTTGTGGAATCCAGGATTTGAACATGACCTAATCTATATGGGACGAGTTCTAAATGCTCTACACATAATAAGAAATACCAGTTACCAACAAATCTTTAATAATCAGTAAAGTGCTGCTGGGGGGAAAAAAATCCTTTTCTTTTTTTTCAAATCTGGGATTATGATACAGGTATCTCTGCAGAATTATGTGTATTACTGTTTTGAAGTCTTAATCTGTAGGGGTTTCCCCCTCACATTAAGCACAGTAAGCTAAATGAAGTGTTCTGTGCCCCATTGTGTCTTTTCATAGTTTCTGAACAGAAGCCAATTTAAATAGTTAAAATCCATTTACGGGTAAGGTTCCTCACAAACACTGCACCACTGAGACTATTTGTCTTTCTGAACTTGTGCTAGTGCTCACTGCATTAGCAGTTTAATCAGATTTGTTAATGAATAATGTTTCGCTTGCAAAGTATATCTTACGTGCATTAAGCTCTTAATTGTGGAGTTGCCACAAGCCCTGGATAAAAGGCCGTGCACAGTGAAGAAGCCAGGGAATCCAGATCACAGCTGGGTTCCTGCTCCCCCTTGCTCGGTGGTGTAATTCCCGCTGGCTCGGGACCAGACCCTGGTGAGGCTGTTGTGGCTTAGCTGAGCTCTGCTGGGTGCTCTGAGCATGGGGGTGCCTAGTACTTGCCTGCTTCTCCCTACTCCCTCCTGGGGCTGGGAGTAGCAGGGGCAAAAAAGGTTATTTCTCTGCTATGGGTTTTTTTTTTTGGTGGGGTGTTTGGTTGTTTGGGTTTGGTTTTTTTTTTTTATTTTGGTAACTTGAAACAGGGGAGAGTACAGGGATGTTAACTCCTGAATACAACAATTTAACCCTGCAGAGTAGTTCCTGTATTGCTCATTACTGGGGTGTTTTCCCTACTGGTACCTTTGCTTCTTTCACTCTTTAGCTTAGCATTATAATAAATTAACAAAAAATTGGACGTTTGATGTAGGTCTTCAGTTAATGTATTCAGTCTTGAGCTGTTTTAACCTGCTATTTCTAAATGCCTGGTTCTTATTTTCACCTTGAAATTTCCTTCATGTCTTTTTCTCAAGTGGACTTAATTTATTAGTCAAGTACATTTACAGTCGGGCATCACAATTCTACAAACTGGGCAGTCTTTTCTACTACAGTACAAGCTAGATTTTACGTTCTGACTAAAGATAAATCACAGTATTGTGTATGAAACCAGTCATTTAATTGCAACGTAGAACAGTGGGACAGAAGTAGGAAGTGAGGTTTTATTTTTCTTTGAAGTCAAACACTCCATTTCTCATTTTCTTATCATATTTTCAGTTTCATAAGCCTTTGAAATACAGTGATTATATAAAACACTGGTTTGAACTATGTCATAGGAAACTGTGTGCCAATTTTTTTTGTAAGGCCTGGAAGTACATATAAAAGTAAGTTGTTTCACATCATATCTGGTTTTGTGGTTCTTTTGGAATACAAGCTAGAATACTGAATCAGAGATAGGCACTTGTTTGAGGACATAATGAAATCTAGAATTTATCAAGTAGGAAATCAGCTCCTGAATCCAGGTATTAGCGATCATTTCCTTCCTCAGTTTGGTTGGCAAAACACTTCTGCAGTGTTTTTAATACATACATTTTCCTCCACAGTGATTTCATTTGTTTTCCAGGGAAGACCAGTATGGTCTCAGGTTGGATTATCTGAAAGTGCCTTCCTTAGACCATCTTTTTCAATACTGAATGGTAACTTTTGTTGAGTCATTCTGAAATCTGTCCAACCTCAAAGAAACAGGAGAGACATGCCTCGCTGGGATGGCTTCATGGGCTGTGTCTGCTTCATGCCTTGGCTGTTGGGTTTTGACACAGCCATCCGAGGAACCCAGGGCAGGGCTGAGAGTGAGTAGCCCTGAACTGCCCCAAGCTCCCATGGCTGGTCAGCTGAGCTTGGTGTTCCCTGTCCCTTGCCTTGGGTGACACCTCAAGTGGCTCAGCTATGAGCAGAGGTGAAGCAGTATGCATATGGGGGACCACTCATGAAAGCCAGTGCCAGTATCTGTTACCAGGAGCTTTCCCCCTCAGCCCCTTCCTTCCCTGTGTGGCTCTGATTCCCCCAGCAGTGGAGCCGCTGGCTCCCAGCCATGGAGCACTTTGTGGGAGGCAGCAGCCAATGGTCCCACACTCCCTGGATGCGATCAGAAACTGCCTACACACATCTTCTCCAGCTGGCTCAGGAGGCAGTGGTCTCAGGTGAAAGGTGATGCTGACAGCTGGGGCTCCTGGCAGCAGCACCAGGTACTCGGGCTGGCTCTGTATTAAATGTTCCCCTCCGCCTGCATTCCCTCACTTGCTCCTGCCCTTTCCCCACCGATACTGGGAGCTGCTCTGCTAAAGTGGTGCTAATTCAAGAGTACGGTGCTGGCATGAGAGCCTGGGGCTGTGAAACCTTCCTGAATTTTTATTTTTATTTTTTTTTAATATAAGTAACTCTGGCCCCTCCTGCAGTGGTTTCCCAGGTCTGGATTAGCCAGCAGCATGGCAGCGGCACTGCGGTGGCACAGCTGCTTCCCAGGCAGGGCAGGAGCATGAGGCCCTCCTCCTGTGAGGCTCCACCACCAAGCAGCAGGTCCAGCTGGCCAGGGCCACCACTGCCGTGTCCCCACGGCAGAGGTGAAGAGCAGCAGCCCTCGGTTGTGCAATCAGGCTCGGGGGCTGACGCCTGCACAATGTGTGCAGTGAGCGAGGCAGGGCACAGGGCCAGCACCGAGCAGGGTCAAACGCACGCTGCGGACGTCACCGTTACTGACTGCCCTGCTACGAGCCGGCAGTTCCTTCCTGGTTTTATTTATTCCTTGTGGTGAGCACCAGCTGAATGCTCCGTTTTATCCCTAGCAGGACAGGGCACACCCAGAGAGCAAAGTTCATCGTGGCTCCAGCCAAGCCAGGAGTCTCTGCGGGGTTACGGTCAACAGTAGCTGGTGGGGCTCATCTGACTGGCGAAGGAAGACTTAAAGGAGAAGGCAGAGCCAAACCTGTCAGCTCTTTCCACAGCAGAGCTAGGTAAAACTGCTGTTCACTGGGTTACCCCAGCTACTATAGCCCCCTTTTCCTAGTATAAAGGCACAAGGAAACCAAATTGTGACTGAGAACTTGCTCCTGCGTGCTTGCTGCTCTGGCACTGTATTTTGGCAGTCAGAAGGATGGAAACTGTTGAAATTAATGTATATGTAACTGTGATTACTTTCATTGTGTGAAAGTCTCTGATGCTTGTGTGGGTGACACACCCAGTATCTCCCACTGATTCTGAAGTGAACTTCCTTCTGTTTCCTAATTACTGTAAGGCTTTTACAAACACCATTCCAAATACACCCTATACTTGGGAGGCTGCTGAGCACCCCTCACCCCAAGAAGGGTGGCAGCTTGCCCTTCGGGTGATTCCTCTGCAGTCCCCGTGGCAGAGAAGAATATTTCAGAATGTGGCTAAGCTGACACCATTTTTCTGCAAGCTTCCCTCATAAATCCAGCAGACTTGGAGGAGGTAAGTGCCCCATGTTTGGCTCAAGATAACTTCTGACACCATGTAATGTTTTATAAATACTCAAGAGGCAGGTTTTTCAGGAGAGAAGGCACGCTACCTATTATTAAGTGCTTGAGCAGTCAGCTTGCTCTAATTCTCCTCTGGCATTTAGAAACTCTTCAAGTTTTACTTTAGTAGAACCAGGATTTCACCTTCCTGGTAGACACAGGATGCTCTCAGCAGTCCAGTGTGATTATCAGCACAGTCGCATCCACACCAAAATTACATGATTTCATTTCTTAGTCATGTTCCTGCTTGCAACTAGATACCTCATCCCTAATACTCCTTGGGTAGCTCTGGTATCTTTTTATGTACAATTCTATTTCCTTTCTGGACACAGTACTGAAATACAAGCAGGTGCCAAGGTATAAAGTGCATATGAAGAGCAGACTAGCCCAGCAGCACAGCAGCTAGTACTTGCTATAACCAGGAGTCTGTGTACAAATTGCATTTTCGTGTGGACTGAACTATGCTGTAAACACACGAGAGAGAAAAATCCCAATCCCAAGTCAATGAGAATACTGTTACATAAAGTCATTTATTTCTTTGGCTGAAGAAAATGTTGTGACTAAAACATTGATGTAAATCAAAGAGGCAAAAAAAAAAACAACCCTAAATAAAACAGTAATAATTGGTGAGTCCAGCTTTCCTTTTATAAACTGGTCAAATGGGACACAGCAAAACAAGTTCTTAAGCCCTTCAGTAATCACAATTGAAATAACTAGCTGCAGAGCACACGAGAGGGGAGGCTATTCTTAGCTGTGTCCTAACAAACATAGACAAGTCGACTAAAGATGTAGCTGTAGCTGAACCACTCAGCAGCAGTGAGTACAGTGAGTGGTGCTGTATTTTGTTTGAAAACAAAGCTTCCTCTTTTGTTAAGAACACATGGAAATACCTGAGGAAAAACTGATTTTTAGAATACTTTAGGAAATGGGCAAATTGGATCTGACAGGATAGTGATACGTAAAATAATGAATATATAACTAAAGGTGCATCAGGGAATTCTCGGATACCTTTCATCATAACAAAGCCAAAAGCCATGAAAGATATGGAAAGATTTTTTTTTTTTTTAAGCTGTGGAATTTTTTTCTTTTTCTGGCATGTTGTTCCCAGTCAGAGGAGTGGGAGGCTCTCCTCCATCTGCCTGCAATGCTGGGTCTTGCTTGCACAAGACTTCACCAGCGAGGAAAGTTGCTCAGACTTCATACTCGCAAAGTTTTGTTTTTCAGCCCATTTGTAATGTGTGGAATAAAATATTGAGACCTTACCAGTATTCAAGAAAGGACAATTAAATGCTCCGAAACAGGTCATGAGCTTATCTACAGTGATATTAACTAGGATAAAAATCTTAAGAGAATTAAATGCTTATGATTCACAGAGTATATAAGTACTGACTGATGAGACTTAAGGAAATATTTCCCTTCAGGGCAGGCTTTTCCATAACCAACCATTACAGGCAGACTTCCTCTGGTCCACAGTGACAGACTACAGGGACAGCTAGTGTGATCCAGGATGGCAGTTCCCACCTTCCTGCAAGGTGGAGTCTGTGGCCGACAATCCCTGGTCTCAGAGACATTCCTACTGCTTGTGTAGAGTCCATTTTGGGGTTTCATCAGGAAGCATGGGTTTTTCCACTGATTTGTTTTTCCCCATTTATGCTCCTGCCCAGGTAACCTCATTTAAAAACTTCTAGAATTACTGTGTGGATTGGTTGTTGAGTTGATGTTACACTAAATAGCCAGTGAGTGGTGTGAGCAAGGAGTGTTTATGTACATGTGTGTTGCTATTAAAGACTGAGCTATGGACTGGACTAATTTCAAGAGGAGTTCCCAGTTAGCTTGAAAAAGAAAAACAAAAAAAAGGGGGTGAGGGGAACGAACAAACAAACAACCCCACATCTTGTCTTGGTTGTATTGGGAAATTACTTAGTATGGTCTACTTTGGCCAGGGTCTTGTTTCTGTAGTGGTCACCTGTCTTACTTCAAGACCAGCAGAGATTGCAGGTGGGACAGGCAGGAAAGCAGGTGTGATTCTGAACAAGGATAGTCCTGTTGGATCAGCGGTGGAACCTGTTGTCTCCTGCCACAAAGAGAGGGATCATGTCTGGCTGCTGCTTCTGTGCTGTGAAACTAATCTATGGATACATTTATAGGGAAATGTGGGGTTGTCTGATATAAGTAAGTAGTGGGGGATCAGCAGGTGGTGTGAGTGCCTACATCTTGCACATCTAAGGAGCAGCTTCGTATGCTTATTGAAACAACTCGGCATCCGCAGCAGTAACATCATCTATAACAAAGCTCCTGTACCATGGAGGCATTACAAGTTGAAATCAGCTCCCTTTTCAGTTGACAGGTCTTTATGATCCTCTCACTGGAAATCCTGAAGTCTGCTGCTAAAATAGAGATATGTTTAAGTAGTATACTTTTGTCTGTATTTTCCTTGGCTAGGGGATGAAGTGAGTACAGTGTGCAAGTGTGAAGCAATAAAAGAGGCTTCAAGAAAGAGAAGAGCATGAGATGTGTTAGAGATGTAAATATCACGGGCAGAGCTACGCTGCAGAATAAATTGAAAGGCTTATAATGGGTTTCTGTCAAGAGGTTGCATAATGGTTAGAAAGGCGATACATGGTTCAAATTCACAGTTCAAGTCTAGAAACGGCAGCAGACGGAAAAGTATTGATTTATATTAGTGACAGTAGAAAAATAAAGGAAATAATTGAGGTACTACAGCTGGTTTCATGTTAAAAGAACTGTTCACGTTCCAGTTGCTTGCTGCTCCTGGGTGTCAGGGTGACTATAGTAGAGAGAGCTGTATTTCAACCACTGATTTGCATCTTTGAGGGCCAAATAATTTAATTGTAATAGCTATCAACACTGAATTTAATGGCATTACTCTGTATCCAGCTAGTGCAACTGGAAGCAGAATTTTGTCTTAATAGGAAACAAACAAAATCTGTATTTTTACCAGATTCTTGCTAGTAACACAATTCTCTTTAGCACTGGAGAATGGGGAAGATGTCAAAGATGCAACTGTAACCTTTTACATGCCGATCAGTCTATACTGACTGACCCTGGGTGACTTAAAAATGACCATGAGATCACCCCAGTCTATGTACTGGAATGGAGTTTACATGAAATGGGGAATCACTGGAGCAGAGCATCCCAAATACCCCTTTGTTCCCAGTTTAAATCCTTAATGAGATTAGAAAGGCACAGAAATAATTTCCACTTGGTTTTATCCCCGTACTGAGGGAGTTTTTTCTGGTCACTTAAAGCAAAATCTGTTCCTTTGTGCCACTTGTGCAGGATCTGGCTTTCTAACAGGATTTGTAAGTCACCAGTGTGGGGCTGCATCTAGGCGGAATGGTTTAGGAGAGTTCCCAGTGGTCAGAGTCCCCCAATCGCCCAAATCTTTGTTCCCTTCTGCTCAGGCAGCCAGGCTCCTTCCTGTGAAATCAGGAGTGCCAGTGGTGGGCTGGTGGGTCTTCCCTTGATATGAGCTAGCAAGACAGCTGAGGCAGGAATATGAAATGGGAATGTGCTCCTGTAGCTTCCATTTGAGCTTGAGCCTGTGGTGTGAGCATCGGAGAATATCTAAGCTGAAGAGCTGCATGCAAACTGACCTCCTGCTCTCCCCACTCCTGTTCTTTCCGTTCATTTCTCGCCTATCTTGTCTGAGCAGACACGCTGAGCTGAAGCAGGCTGGGTTCCAGTTTAGCTGCATCTCCCACAGGGTATTGAGCTGCTCTCTGCTTCTTGGAGTTTGGGCAGAATTTGTCTTGCTTAACTGCAACGTCTCTTGCGAGTGTAGCTGCCTGGAGAGGCATACCTGAACGTAGGTCCTGATGTAATTTAGTCCTGGACCAATAAAGCTTTTGTGAATTAGGATTAGGACTTTAAATCTGATCCAAAAATTATTCAGGAACCACTAAGGATGTGAGTTGTGTTTTCATCAGCCTTCTTTGCACATTTAACCAATAAGATACTGACTCCTCTGTCTGAACTCACTATGGTGAGGCAGCTTTCTGGCAGAAGCAGCCACAAGTCCACACTGGCAGAGTTGAGGCCCGAAGGGCCTTGCCTGTATTCCTCTGGAAAGATTGGGTGTGCTCAGGTCTGAGGATGCTGCTGTCAGGCGTGGGGCTGACACGTTCTGCCACTTCCCACTGGCCCATCTGCCCTCGGAAGTGACAATGCAAAGCAATAAAGATGAGTTGGATTTCTTGGGGGACCTATGCTTCTTCCGAAAGGAGTGCTCATCTTGGCTGCTGCAAGAGCAGATGGGATTTGTAGGAACTCCAAGCTCCATCTGTTCACAATAGGCTTGATGAGCCCAAGATCCAGGGCACAGCTGAATGCAATGGCCAGGCCAGCATTGTCAGCTGGAGGTGAAGAACAAGTGGGTCAGAGCAGCAAGATTAGAAAACAGAAGGTAAAGGCTGCTTTCTCTAGAAAATACCAGAAAATGCTTTTCACCGCTGTTGAAATATACCTGTCGTAGGACCAAAGTCCAGCAAGGCCACCTTCTAAATATGACTGGCTGTCCTTTGAACAGCCTTATTTTACCTTCTGCCTACAGTCGTGGCTGCACTGAACAAATCAGCTAGCCGACTGCAGTGTACAACCTTTTACTTAGTGGGTGGAGCTGGCACAGCAGCATTTGTAACCTCAGAAGCTTGAATAACCCAGTTTCTAAAATCATCATACTCGCCAGCCTATGCAAAGAACATATAATTAGAGCAGCCTTGACTATTTCTGTTGAAACAGCTCTTGCAGCTTCTTGTTAGTTCTGATAACAGGAATGTTTGCTGCTTCTGCACTAATTGCTCTAACAATCTTCCGAGGGCTGAATCCTGCAGTTAGTACGTACAGTTCCTGCTGAGCATGCTGCTCTTAAAGCTAAAGGACTGTCAGCCCTGGCAAGAACAGGGAGCAGTGCTGGCTGATGTTCTCCAAGTTTTTCTTGCATAAGAGGTAGAAAAGACATTATTGCTTGTTATTGATACACTTCTTCACTGCAATCTGCTCAAACGTGTTTGCTTCTATCAGGATCTCCACAGCGAACTTCTACAAATGTTCATGGGCTCAGCTGTGACTTCCAGGAGCAGTTTTTCTGTACTGCAAAAAAATAAGCCCCTTTGGGTAACTGATGAGTTCATCTAGGGTGGCATCCCTTTGCTGATTAACTCACTACTTCATATGGGGAGAAGATGCTACCTTAACACTCTATTACCTTTGATGTGTTTACCATTCTTCAGGATGGGAAAACTTATGCCTTATTTTGGCTGTGATTCTAATTACCACCTGAGTAGTTCCACTTCTGCAGCACCAGGGTGTAGTTTGCCTCTCTATGGTGTAAGTTCCCAGAACTGCTCAGCCTCAGGTGAGGCCACATTTTCAAGTGGGCTCATTTTCTCAGCTGTATCATCTCGCCACTGCAATCTGAAACGATAGCTGTGCATGCACAGAAGACAAAATCAACTACAGATCCTGCAATGCTGAGGATCATCAGGACTTTCCACACAAAAGGCAAAGCTTCCCTTTTCAGAGCCTCGGCTGATGTTGGTGATGTCAGGCTAATGCATTAGCAAGCCAGGATCTTGCCCATGCAACATAGGTTATAGTGGTGTATTTGAAATAACTTTAACACAAATTTATCAGTCACTGCCTCTGGGGAATTTGCCTGATATGTTGCAATCATCTGGATATTTTAACAGAGTTTCAGTAGACTTGCGTCAAAATCATTTTGCCATCATCTTGACATAGTAATGTAGTCTCCAGTGACTGCAGTGACATTATTTTGCCATCATCTTGATATCATCCATTACAGCATTGTGGTCCCCATGCTCTGGCATTGCTGAGTGCTTTGCCTCATTATATTATTTTCATAAGCTTGCTCTGAAATTAGTGCAAAATAGCTGTGGTTTTCATAGCAAGTTACATGCATAGGGGGAGTTTCCTGAGATCAGAAAAGATATTTCAAGTATACTGATCTGCTATTTTAAGAACACTCCAGATTTTTAACATTTTTTCTTTAAATGACCAAAATGTTTAATTCATGCAAAACTGCCAAAAAAATGTTCACTTAGGAGGTAAATGATGTTTTACTCAGAGTTTGGCAGGAGTACTGAAAACCGGTTCCAAATTATGTTTTGTTCAATTCTCCATCATTAAAAACAACATAAACTTACTTAATCTTACTTAATCTTTTTGGGGTGTACAATGGAGGCGACATTGCTTATTGCAACTTGAAATAGCCACAGTTTTCTTATGTTTGGGATCCAGCTTATTTTGAATAAGCCCAGTCCTTAACTATATCATTTTAAGTCTTGATCACAAATATATCCCAAATATTGTCACAAGGACAGATAATTTCAGATATTGATAGTCTTGCTGAATTGTCTTGGATAGGGAAAAGCTTGAGTTTGGGCTTAGCCCGGCCAAGTTTAGCTAAACCCATCTTAAAACTCAGCTGGTTTTCGTGGTTAAGACAAACAGCTTCTTCAATGGGATTGTTCTTGCAAGTGTGAAGTATGCACCTAAGTACTTGGAGAATCCAATAGTTCAAGAGACAGATGTAAAGATTCCCACTGACTTTAATGGCTTTAAAATGGCTTTCGGTAGCTTTACATCAGGCCCTTAGAGAGCTTCTGCTTGTTAATATTTGTAGAAACAGGAGGAAATGTTAAGCTTGGTACATCAGTCAGCGCACATTGGTAAGCCTCTGGCAATCCTGTAAGTACTGGAGTTTGAAACTTAAGTATGGAAAATGCTGTCTGTGGTATTTCAGCTCTCTGTAAACATTAGGAATGAGGAGGTACAACGATAACATAACTAGAGAGCCAGTGGACACGGGACCTGATGCTAAATAGCAGCTAATATTTTGCAACCTTTCTGTAAATTGCTCTAGGGTCCCTGCTTCTTAACACCCTGCCTTGGTGTTCTCATGTCTCTATTCCAGTGGTCTCTCTTTCACCTTCTTAGTTAATCATATTCTCTAAAGAAAACAGCAGTTAAAAATAGGTATCCAATGAAGGCATTAATCCTTTTTTTCATGCCTTCACAGGAGGCCATCAGATTATAAACATGAAGTTGGGGAAAAAATGAGTTTGATTATTTCTTAATCAGGGGGGAAAATAGCTGGGGTTTCTTTTTCTGCTATTGATGTTACCCTTTTCAAAAGTACACACATAGCAGGACTTTGAAAGTTTCAGCTTTTAAAGTATGTTGTCTCACATTCCGGTACTGATCCTTGCAGCATTGTCTCTTATTGTCTCTTGGTTGGCTGCCCTTTCATTTCTCTTCAATTATAGCTCCCTCAAAAGCTGTATAGAAAAAGATGCAAAAGAATAACACAGGCCATTATTCTAGGCTTTCAGTGGTGATAGACTCTGCTATAGCAGACATTCAAATAATGACTGAACTATCACTTCCCTCAGAAGCTGTTCTAACAAAACACCACCAACGAAATTCATGGAGTTAGGTAATGTTTAATTATGACAAGTTATGGGATGATATGGAATCACTTTTTGTTCAAAACCAGAATTACCTCATGGTTCCGTTGGCTATATTAAATCTTCATTAGTCCAAAAATGAGACTGAAATCAGGCCATTCATGCGCTGACATCTGCTGAGCTTGCAGATGAATAAAACTTTGTGCTTCTCCGCTGCATTCAGTGGGTTGGCAAACAAATAATTATTTTCTGTTGCTATTTTGTTCATACAAAGCCACCAAATCTTGGTGCAAATACATGCAATAGTAAATCTCCCATTGTCTCTAAGCAGAGCTGTGTCTGGGTCCGTCTATATGTGAGCTAAGTCTGTGCTGAAAAAGGCTGCCCAGTAACCCTGTTAGTATGCCAACAATCATAAATGTGGTCTGTTTTATGGGGCATGCTGGAAAACTACTTGTGCTAGGGAGAAAGTTACTGAGAGAAGCAGCCACTGACCCCAGGATGAGAAAGCAGGCATGTCCATTAGCAATTCCTTTGTCAGTAGAGGAGCAGCTTATCTTCATAATGCAGCTGAGGGAAGTCTGAATTACTATCAGGAAAACAGGCAAGTAGCTACTACTATAAGCTGAGTGGGAGGAGAAAGAGAAAAGGGAGCAGGTCGCTGGGACTCTCCTCTTTTACAGGGAGTGAGAGGGGAGTTAGATAAAATGACAATAGGGTCAGTGTCAAATTGAGGATATTTAATTAAGAAGTAGCAGCAGTGGAGGGAGCAGGGGCAGAAGAAAGGACAGAAGATCACACGAGATAAAGGAATTGTGGGGAAAAGTAACAAAAGTCAGAAAGCTCAAGGGTCGTCTTCTAATTCTCTGGGTTTTTGACAAGGAGAAATGTTAGTTCTGGAAAAGAGTCTGTGCAATACTTCAGCAGTCATGTTGATAGGAGGTAGGAGCTCGGGAGGAAGGTCTGAAATGGTTTCATTGAGCCTCAGCAGGAGAGCTTGGATCCTGGGGAAAGGGACTCAGCTGTTGGAATGGAGGAGAGGCTTTGCATGAGGAACACTTCTTACATTTCAATGTAGGTGAAAAATAGTAAACTTTCACGGTGGGGAGAGGCAGGTAGAGAACCCCTTTTCCCTAAAGACAGAATAGCTTCTGTGTGCTGAAGCTGGTGAGATGAGGCATGTGAGGAACAGCTCACCATGAAGGAAAAAGTGCTTGTGCTCTGGGCCCTCAGACTGAAGCACAGTGCAGAGTTTAAAATGCTGCTGCCGGTCTCTGCTCACATCTTTCATTTTCAAACAATGAATATAGTTATTCCTAGTTTATTGTAGGACTCTGAGAGCTGGCAGTTCACCAGCGTTGTTTCTTCTCTCCTTGGATTAACCCAGCCAGCTCTCTCTGTATTTCCCTGAGCTGCTGCTGCCAGTGTTGTTGTTTTCAATTCTGCAGCACCAGCTAAGTCAATCAATCATCACAATCGGTGCTGGCATTGAGACACAAAATAACATGGAAAAAACCCCACTGCAGAGCCCAGCGAAGGGCTGGGTGGCACTGTGTGAAATCAAGAGCAGACACATCCCACCAGTGGCTGCATCAGCTCCTCGTTCCCTGCTGTGCGTATGTGTGTGCATACACGTGTGTTGCAGCTTTTCTCTTCCCTGATAGAAGTTTGAGCAACTTAGCTTGATATGCTAGAAAAATATCTACTAAAACAACAAAATATTTAATGCATCCTCTCTGTCTTAAATCCAGCCCAGGCTAGAGCAGAATGGGGGAAGGAGTTGTGATTAAATTAGTATTCTTAATACATCTTTTATTAGCATGTAACTAAGTGTTATTCATTGAATGAAATACGTTGTGTAACAGAACACACCTCCTTTACAACTGCCACCCTGAGAAATACCTCGGTGCTTGTGCAGGAGGGGAATGCAAGGATTCTTGTACACTTTTCAATTACCAGCAGATGAGCTCTGCCTTCTTCTGATCAACCCCAATTTTATTATTACAGCAATGTCAGCTCACCCTGTGTAAATTCAGATACATTAACTTTCTCAATTATTGGCTTTCTGCAGCACTGTAATTTCAATGGGCAGAGATACTCAGGTTTGTCTGGGACTTCTGTGGGTGGTAGGAAGATAAATATCTTTGTGACTGAAAAAGCGATCGAGATTCTAGAGACAGTTTTAATGGAAAGATTCGGTGTGTTCTACACGTGGCTAGGTCTGAGTTTAAGTGCATTTGTCACAGGGATGTGTTCTTGGCTGCTGGCCAGTGATGCAATGGCTCCACTTTGCCCGTGCATTACCTGCAGATCCTGCAGACGCTCCCGAGCAGGGCGGGAGGTGTAGTGAGGAGGACAAGATCTGCTACATGAGACTGCAACTCAGGCTTCAGCATTTCTGGGTTTTAATGACAGCGTTTGGTACATTCTGTTTCCTTCTGAAATTAGTTCTTAGCTAGAGCATGGCATGCAGGTTATTTTCTCCCAGCAGTTAAATCTCCTCTGGAAATGTGGAGCAGGACTAGGTGTTGAGTAAAGCCCCTCTGTGGCCTTCAGAAGCATGTCCAGGCTGAGCACCCTGCCATGGGCCCAAGTAGGAGGTGGTAAAAACCTGGAAAGTTGTGCTGCAGCTGAGCAGGGAAAAGGCTGCCCTCAGTTCAGTAAAGCACTGAAATGTATGTTCAAGTGCAGAAATGCCTGCAGGAGGGGTCACTTCCAGGAGAGGGTTGGGGTGGGACTGCTGTAGTGTTGTGCCGTGTTGGCATCCAGGCAAAGCTTCCATTTCACCAGAGTGAATTATCCTTTCAAACTGGGGGAAAAACAGTCCTAGTAAAGTGAAGTGGATTTTGAGAGGTCATCCAAGTCCATATGCAACTTTAAAAGCATAGTTTCTGATAAGTGTAAGTCTTGCGTGCTCCTGAAAACTTCCAAGGAGGTAGGCTCTGCGACCTCCCCAGGCGATCCTTTCCAGTGCTTAACTAGCCATGTTATTACCAAGTGTTTCCTAATGTTTAACCTACATTTCCTGTTCTCTTGTTTAACCCAATACTACTTATCCTATCCACAGTGGACAAGGAAGACTACTTACTCCTTCCCCCTTTGTGTGTGTATGTGTTACATAGCAGTGCTTCTCAGCCTTCTCTGCAGACTGTACTTTCCAGTTCTCCTTGCAGGTTGTTTCCTAGACCCCTGGCTGCTCTCAGTGCTCTCTGCTAGATCTTTTCTGTTTGGTATCTCTTTCTGAAGCTGAAATGTGTGGCCCCAAACTGCATACACTGCTCCAGCTGTCAAAATTGTGTTGTATTTTAAGCAAACATCCTCAGACTAGCCTGCTATTGCCCGTGCAGCCCTTCTGTTTTACAGCATGCAGAAAGTAAGTCACTCTGTTCTAACAAACAAGACTGCAGTAGAAGTATTTCACAGAAGCAAATCCAGGGCAGATGCCTGCTGAAATGTACTTAACAACATCCTTTCAGGGTGACAGAGAATTTTGTAGGTGGAGAGAGACCATATTTCTCCCAGCTCGCTTATGACCACAAAGAGGCTGATACTGGAAAGCTTTAATAAAGTTGAGATTTATCTACTGCTTTTCCCCTATTCCCACTGAAGGAAATTAAATTGGTTTAACAAATCTGTGTTTTTGACAAAGCCATGCTAGCTGTTACTCATCTCCTTGTTATTTCCTGAGTGGTTGCAAATAATTTGATTGTTTCCGTACTTTTCCAAAAACTGACCTTCACTCACTGCTCTAATTCCCTGTTACAATCTTTTCCCTCCCTGTAAGCAAATGCACTATGTGCCATTTTTGTCTTCTGGATATTCACCCATCTTACATAAGCTCTCAAAGATAAATCAGTAATGGCTCTGAGATTGCTTCAGACAGTCCAGTAGGATACCTTAGGACAAATTGTATCTGACCTAGCCAAATTGAAAGATCTAATTTATCTAAGTACTGCTTAATCTATTCTTTCCTTGTTTTCACTTGTGTTTGTACCCCTTTGTCACTAGTGCTGTTTGCTGCCTGATCTCATTTGACCTTTTTAGTAAAGATTGCAACAAAAAGGCTTTAAGCACTCAACCTTTTCAGCATCACCTGTCAATAACTTTCCCTATCTTATTCAACAGCAGGCCAACACTTTTTTCTCATCTTCCTATTATTATGAAGTAGCTTTGGAGCATGTTTTCTTGTTATCCTTTCTGCACTAGTGTGTTCCCTGTGTTCACTTGACCTACCTGATCTGGGCCCTATGTTCCCTCTTCTCATTCATCCTGGTCTTCGGTATTCTGACCTAGGTTCAACTTTCTATGCACTTCTGGTGTTTGAGGTCAGCAAGGAGTTTGTGATTTAGCTAAGGTGGTTTCTTACAACACTTCTAATAGTTTTGATGCTTTGGGATAATTTGCACTTGTGCCCTTAATAGAACAATTTTAGGGAACTGTCAACTACTCTGAGCTTGTTCCTCATG
The DNA here is from genome assembly GCA_013398125.1 of Aegotheles bennettii. Taxonomy (NCBI): domain Eukaryota; kingdom Metazoa; phylum Chordata; class Aves; order Caprimulgiformes; family Aegothelidae; genus Aegotheles; species Aegotheles bennettii. The sequence goes on along the minus strand of VZRW01002458.1, from coordinate 1,777,914 downwards.
AGATTTTGCTTACCAGTTCTGACTTTATTTAAGCTGGCTTTCTTCAAGTCTGCTGTTTGTATTTTGCTGTTTTTTCCCTTCCAGGAGCAGTGAGTTTTCTCATTCTGTGGTAATTATCACTGTAATGGGCCCCCTATTTTCATATTTCTAAACCAAGAGTAAGGAGCTTTCCTTTCAGTTGCTTCTCCAGCCTTGGTAGCATGGGCTTCTCCAGCCGTGGGCAGCATGGGGTTTGTGTCCTGTGATACCCTGTGTCCCAGCAGGTATCTGCATTTTCCTCCCTGCCATGTGCCTCCATCCTCTTCAAGCCCAGTGCACTGTATGTATGATTCATCTTGCTGCCCTCCAAAAGAAGTAGCTCTGTCCATCTGTTCTTGTGGCTTTGCTGTAGACACCCCACACCCCCCCCATTGTGACAGCACCTGCGTTTATTCCCCTGTTATTATTAGCTAGGGATTTTCAACTGGTTCATCTCTTCCTGCATTTTACACTGTGGAGTGAATATGTCTGTGGACAGCATTTCATCCCTCTTCTCCTTGAACAAACTGTACTATCTATATTAATATTCTAGTCATGTGAATTATCCCAACAAGTTTCTTCTGCCAATTAATTCATAATTTTGAGCACGTATTAAAACTTCCTAGTCCTCCTGTTTATTCCTCATATTTCTTGCATAAGTTCTAGTGATTACTTTCTGTGATGGCACCCAGCATGTATCAGGAGTAACTCTGTGCAGTCAGCAGGTCGTGTTTCACTGTCGTTTACATGAATGTCAATCCAAACAGTTCTACTGATTGGCAAGAAGTTATTTCAGATTTACTTGCATGAGGGTAGAGGAAGAATTGGGCCCATTGAAATGAATTCTGTGTGAAACAGGTCTAGGCCAGGAGGATTAAGCATGTTTCTCTAATTGCTAGATGTGTTATATTGTATGTAATCAGTGTAGTGGCAATAAAATAGGATTACCACACCTGCAATATTTCATCACTGAGCTTTTTGGATCCTATAATTGTCCTTCCCTTGTTACTGTGCTCACATTAATAAGGTGCAGGGTTTTACATAATTAGAAAAATAAATTAAAACATTTTAAAAAGAGAAGTCTAGCTGCAGTGTGCATGCAAGCAGACTGTACCATGTAGTTTGTGCTACAGCAAAGCAGCAGAACATGAGGTAGAAAAAGTCGGCTTTTGAGGTTTTATTACTTTTTGCTTTGTGATGACTGGCTTCAAGCCCACACCTTTCTTGAATACACAATAGGGAGTTGGGCAAGACTGCAGAAATAAATTTTATTAACACACAATCACTGCAGCACCAGACAGAATAATCTCCTTTAGTCTCCTCTAGCTGGCAGAGTCCTCTTTGTACCAGGTCAAGTCAATTAGCAGTATAATGTATGACAGGTTTTATTTAAAAAGGGTTTAATTAAAGTTTTGTTACAAAGCTCATACAAACTAACAATCTGTCTTTTAGGGATACGTATTATCTAGAAATTGATTTTAACTTAAACACTAATTTATAGACTGTCCCCTTTAATAAGTATAATTCCTTGGAAGATGTTAAGGTCCTCCTGCCCCAAATAAATTCAGGTCCTGATTCAGCAAAACACATAATTACTAAGGACTTCAGTGAGGCCACTCATGCACTAAAAGCTGAAGGTGTTCTTCAGCATTTTGCTGAATTGGGGCCTTACTGTATAACCACTGCCCTGTTTGCACACATGGTTCGATTCAGCCACGTCTTTACTGAGAAAGATGTTTAAAAGAGTAATTGATGTCTTTAAAATACCTCATACGGGCCATTAAAGATGGGAATGTGCCCTTCTGCTAGACATAGATGCATTTTCACTAGTCCTGTCATCTTCTCAGTTTTTACATCTAAATACAATATTCACCTGTGCTACCTGTGTATATATTTGTCCTCAAAAATATTGACCCCATGAGTCCTTTTAAAATCTCTGCCCAAGAGAGCAAAGTCTGTATTAACTTAAATGGAGCTATGTCTGTTTATGCCAATTGAGTGTTGCACCCCAGAAGTTTATTCAAGTAGACTTTCTTAATGCAAACTAGTTATGTTATTCTATTGATTGCTGACTAAAACTTTCACCTTATTCTAAACCCTACAGAATAATACCCCAAAAAGCTGAAGAGTACGTAAAATTTCAGGGCAGCTTGTAATTCAGTCTTGTATATGAGTTTTTATTTATTTATTTACAAGCTGTATAATTTAGAATAAAAAATGGGTTGATAGAAAGGATTTCTGTGTAGAAAAGATCCCAGGTGTTTTCCTGGCTCTCTCCTGGGCAATGTGGTTATATGACATCAAAACCTCTGGATAATTAATTTGCTCCATGGCCAGGGAGGCAGGCAACCTGGGTTCTGGGATCAGCCTTGGAGACACCACAGAACTTGCTATGCGTTTACAGCATGTGCAGGAGCCAGGAGTGATGGACCCTGCAGGGGCAGCTGGAATGGGTAGGTCACATACTCTCCCCATGCTGTGAGCAAGGCTGGGAAAGACCCAGCAGCACCCCTTCTGTCAGCTTGCAGCCATGAACCCACAACAACGGCCAGGGACACCAAGAAGCCTTGGAAGGCATCTGTCTTCTCTTCACAGCATATTTGGGAAAGTTGTGCCTTTTTGTTGTAATGTTTATTACCAAAGCAAAGCCCCCGCGTTTTTTATTTTTACTTTTTAAATCTTCGAGACACATGGAACAGCGGGCCAGAATTTGCTTTGATTAATCTTCAATCTGGTTCTGCTGTGTTCTTCCCCGTGGTATAAATCCAGACTGCAGCTGGTAGGGGGTTGTATGCTTAAAAAAAAAAGTCTGAGCACCAGAACATTCAAAGTAGCAAGCTTGTGTTGCCTACTCCTAAGTCTGAATAGTCTGAAAACCCAAATATAATTCAAATACTACTTTTTCTGCCATCTTCTGCCTGAGCCACACAGAGCTGAGGCAGGGAAGGCGGGTGTGTATTTGAAATGTGTGATGAGAATAAAACGGGGGGCAAGCAGAGAGAAGGGGAAAGGGGGAAAGAGTGAATTCTGAAAATCTGTAGAAAGGAAAAACCTGAATGGAAAAATCTGTGGGACAGGTCCTACCCCGATGGCTATGGTCACAGAGATCCCCTGATTTCAGCGAGGCCTCTGACACTGTAAGCTGCTCAGGCTGTTTCTTCTTGATGGCCTTCCTTGTTTCAGCATAGCTGTTGGGTGGGGATGCCTGGCCCTAATATACATCACAGGCTGCCTGCTAGCTAGAAGAACAGGCTTGCTCATTTAAAATTGAATCGGGCTTTGAGCTTACGTTTGCAACAGAGAAGCATAAGGCATGAAATAGTTTGCAAAAAAATATCTTAAAGCAATCTGATAGATTCTTGAACCAAACTCTTCAGGATTTGTCCAGGGTTAGTGCCCAGTCATCTTGCAAGTTAAATGCACGCTGGCCATAGTGTATTTTACAAAAGTCCCATGACTTGTGCTGGGAGCCCCAGCCCAGGGTGTGGGTCCTGCTGGGACTGCCATCACTGAGGTGTGCGGGGGGCACAAGGCACGGCCTGTGCTCCCACAGGGGTTACGAGGCTGAGGGGGGTCTGACCCACGCAATTAACAGGAATATTTTCACTGATTGGATTTCTCATTGGCCAGTCAAGAAGCCTGGGGTATTTTTACCTGCCACTTTACAGCTGTAAGTCTATATGACTGTCACATCCATGGTATTAAGGGAGAGACAAGTGTTTAAGGACTTGAGGACTGTTCTCGTGGTGCTGTGTGTACACACACACACAGAGCCATGTGCTAGGTGGGGTGGAACGGCTGTGTTACCCTGGCACATGTGGTCGAGGCCCATGGCATGTGGCAGCAGAGGGTCCCAGGGCTTGGCTGCTCAGCAGCTGCTCTCTGATGTTGCAAGATGCTGAACACTGGCCAGGGCCAGGTGACGAAGCTTTCAGGTACACCCATAGCTTGTAAGGTCCCTCAGGCTCCACAAAGACACTTGCAGGCTTAAAGTTTAGCGTGTTTTTAAAGAGCGATTGGGTTTAGGGCCAAATTGATTGGCATTTTAAGAGTTCAAGCCCAGAACTGTAAAGCAGAATAAACCCAGGCCTCTGTGTGCAGGAGCCTAATGTGTTAGCTCACTCTTTCATCCACCTTTTCCTTCCCTTCCCTCCAGAAACAGTCTCACCCATTTTTACTGTACTGTAATGGAAAATGGGAACCAGAACGCACTTGGGCCTCCTTTACCAATCTTTTTAGTGTCCAAATAGGTCCCACAGAGTTTCTCACCATGTGATTTTGCTTCTCTCAGTCAAAGTACCCATGTGGGATAAAACACAAACAACATTAGTCCTAAAAGACAAAGTACAGCAGAAGAAAGAGTTGCAATTAGAATTAAAATATCTGCAAATTAATTTAGCTAGCATCCACCGTCCTTTTAACATTCGGAGTGATCTTCCTCTGGAAAAAAATAAATTAAGGTCAACACACAAACTTCCTCTGCTTCCTGGAATTCTTACATATTTTCACTATGATAACATGATTTGTGTGTGTGTAAATGCAAGGGGAGAGGCAGTCGAAAGCTGGCGGAGAGCCCCCTCCCCCCCAGTCCTGGGAGAATGCCTGAAGCATGAGCTCAGCTGTGCAGGCTCCGTGCATGGTGTCATACACTTCCACAAGCAAATTCACAGTGACATTAAGAAAAGAAGATCTGGGGCCCTAGTCTCTAAAGTGTTCACAGTGTCCACGAGACAGCTCCTACATAAAGGGCTGTTTATTTGTTGAATTATCAAATTGTTACCCGGAGAGGGGGTTGAAAATATCTGAGCAGTCCTGGGGTTTTCTTTGGTATGTTCACAAAAATGTGTTTTCTTCTGTGTTAGTTTTCTCTGACAGAAACCCAGGTCTTTGCATTTCTGCTTGTCCCCCCTCCCCTCTCATATATAAATACCCTTGGAAAAAAAGGTAGCACACAATTAGCTATTAATTAAGTCCTTTACAGATTTAAAATGAATAGTTGAGGGAAGGTTGGGAAGAGGATCTCTGCACAAAGCGTGTCTGTATGACATGGTGTGCTTCTGAGAAACAGAATTTAAATGATTTGCATATGGCCACCTAAATATTTAATGGTTTTGCAGTTTAGGAAAGCAGGTTTAAAACTATGCTGTGCAGTCTGTGATCTTATCTGGCTCTGCTGGCCATGTTGGGTCAAATGTGTTGTTATTTTTAGGGCCTGATCCTGGAATTTCAGAAGCTGCCAGAGCACTCAGCACCATTTTAAGCTCTTCTGTGGTGGTTTATCTGTGTGCAGCAGAGGCTAGCACATGTTCAAGTTTCTAAAGCTGCTGGAGTGTTTGAGACTCCTTAAGCCAAAACCTGACAATGTCACAAAGAAGTTTCACACTAGCATGGTATCAGTTCTGAAGCTGCCTTACAGCCCCTTCTTTTTCTCCCTTGTCCCCATCCCCCAGCCATGGCCCGCTATGTACACGCTCCCAAACTCAGCTAAGCATTTCGTGAGTGTGCAGGGCTGAATGCACATTCACAGGAAACAAAACCGTGAGATACTTTCAAAAATGCAGGCACACAGAACACTTCTAGGCAGCTACAGGCAGGTGCAGAGTTTACGCTTGAGATGACTGTCCAGTTTTAGAGTGCAGGACAGAGGCATTCTGATGAGACCTCTCCTGAAGGCCACAGTAACATATTAACCAAACAGAAAAGTTAAATAAAAAGAAGCAGCTCTTCCCAGTGGAATTGTAGCATTCTCTCCTCTTCACATTCTTTTGAGCTCATTCATTCCCTTGAGCTGCAATAACAAGTCAGCTATTTATATATGGTAAGACTTGTAATGGAGAAGAGGCAGAAGTTTGCTCAGAAGTAATATCCAGTCTTGCTGCACTTTTTGCAGTGATCACTGTGCTTCTTCCCCAGCCACAGACAGACGTCTTCCCAATTCCACTTCTAGGCAGCCTAACTTGCTGGCACAGACATTTCACCCCTGTGATTTAGTGATCAGGCCTCCCATCACAAACGTCATCCAAGTAACCAGCATTTCTAGCGCCCTCACTCAGAGTACTCTATCAACTAAACACTGGGGCCAAGGAGGCTGATAGCCCTGGGGGATTCTTGATATCGTGCAGTGTCAGGTTTTACTGGCCCAAAAATTTCCTGGTTGTCCAAAATTCCTGTTGACACCACTGGGAGTTGCAGGTGCTTGAAAACCTCTCAGATACACGGATCGCTTCATTCATCATTCAGCTGCAGCCTTGTCTGGACAGGAAGACAGTAACCTTTAAAGAGCAACACTTCACAACCATTAAGCAACTAATATTTTATGCATTTGTATCACAGTTGGCTCCAAAGCCAACCTTGGCAAGTGTCTGGGGGTTTCTCTTGAGAGTCATTTTGTCTGTTTATACTGCTGTTCTGTTTAAGGTGTTCAAGGGTTGTTTCCCTGATCCTTCTTCATTAAAGGTAATTGAATAGTTTAGAAGCCCGATTGTTGTCTAGCTGAGTCTTCCAGTCAACAACCCACTGATTGAATAATCACTTACAAGATACGGAGGCACAGAAAGAGAAGTTTATCACAATTTTCTAGCACTCGGAATGTCTTCAAAGTGCTTGGCAGGCCACTAATTATGTTTTTATAAACAGCTGCAGATTCAGATCTTGCCAAAATGCAGAAAGGTTTCTGTAGTCCATGATTTCAGTTTCCCTACAACTTCTCTGGTGACTTGGGCAGCAACATCCTTTGCACAGGCTCCTCACTGGAGGAAAAAAAAAAATCCCTTCATTTGCTTTGCAAGGAGGTTCTGTGCAACCCTGGGTGCCAGCCTCTTCCTGCAGGCTTCCAAGCAGCTCAGCGTTCTTCCTCTGCTAAGAAATTTCCTTTCACCACCCCCAGCGAGACAGAGTTTAACTTCTGCCTGAGGCAGAGCTGCAGCTCAGCCATGCCAATTATAAGAGATGCCTCCCAAACGTGTATTCCTGGTTTCCAGAGTGACTCTGAGGTGCTACCACACCTATCTTCGGAGTGGCTAAAAGTTACCGAGAGGCAGTGTGGTCACAGGGAGTCACATACCGTGGTGATGAGCATAACTTGAATTGCTAACTAGATGGTCAAGGACACCTGGATTCTTAACCCAGAATCCCTAACTGACAAGGGCAAATCTCATTTTTTTCCTCTATACTAAAAATATGGAAGTGAGTTGTTGTTCAGCTCTCCTTGCATTACTGGGATGTATCCTGCCTCACTTCCCTCGTATGCATTACACCCAAAGCTGTGCCTGTTTCCCCCCTCTGCTGACTGCACGGGCAGTCCCAGCATGGGGAGGAGGTAGCCAGGGGATCAGTTGGTGGAGCTGTATGGACGGATTTGAAACAGTCATCAAACAGAGATCACTGGCACTGAAGATGTGAACTATCTTATTCAAAGACAGAACTACTTTCTCAAAAGAAATGTGGTAATTGTATCCACCATGTTTGTATCACAGCTTGCCTGGCATTATCTCTGTATCAGAGGTGAGCCCCAACTGAGAAAACTGCTCCATGCTGCTCTGTTTCATTGTCGTTGACTTCAATTCAGCTGTCCTGAAATCATATTCCCGTAGCCCCTACAGAAACCACGATACGTGTTCACGCTAGTGTCTTATAAAGAGCCTTCAAAATAGTTGTGAGTCCTGGTGAATTTTGAATGTGTGATTGCTCTCATCCTAGGACTGCTGACTCCCCAAAAGCCTCAGAATCATTGCACCAGAAATGGTATCAAGATCTTTAGTAAGTGTCCAGAGTGCAGGTTGAGCAGAGCAGCGTGACTACTGCATCCAAGGAAGGGACTACAATGATTTGGCTAGTAGGCTAGGGTTAGGTCACCTGTGCTATAGGTGTTTCAAATCCATCCAATTAAACAATGCTAATTAGTGGTGATTCTTATTTCTAGAATAGTCATAGCTATTCTTCCCTCTCTAATAATGAAAGAATGCCACCAGCTTCAAAAGTGATTTCTAAGGACTGATTAATGAGTATTTGTTTAACTTGGAGAAGAATGAAGTCCTACATATATGTTAATACATCCCAACTAAAATGGAATGGCTTTTTGTTGTTCTTCTCTGTTTAGAACGTGAGCAATTTATAGTCTGCTGCTGCATCTAATTAGTGGATCTGATCCTTAAATTGAAGTGGTAGAGGCTTGTGATTTTTAATTCCAACATTTCCAGGCTCTGCAATTGAAAAAATGGCTTCATCAAAGACTCAAGTCATGGAGCACTATGGTATTTAAATGCCAGATTCAGAGGCAACCAGAAAATAAAGGCATGATCTTAAGCAGTTGCATGGCTGTCTGTGGATTCAGATTCACAACATGAAGTGAAGGTAAACTGCATTCAACATGGATATGTGGGAAGAATTTGGCCTTGTATAGCTCCCTCCTTGGTACTAGCCAAGATAAAAAGACATCAGGATTACCAGCATCTAGGAAACTAGCATATGGTGCTACCACAGAATGTAATACTAATATATTTTAGAAAACCATTATTTTTCTCTTTTTGTGCAGTTCCTCATTAATCTAGATTCCATTCATTCTCTGCTGGGATTTTTCCTACATTTTTCCCATGAAAAGGGAGGATATGCTTGGATTAATTTAATTGTTGAAGGTTTTGTTCAAATAGCTGTGGCAGAAATAACTTTTAGTAGCCAGGTTAAATAGACCCCTTCACTGCAGCAGTTAATGCTTATTGTTGCTGTCAGCCCTTCTGCATTGATTCGGGATCATATTGCTATTGGAGTTGAAGTGGCCTGGGAAGTTGTAGTGCTTCCTTTTTTCTCTCTCTCTCCTTTCTTTTTCCTGCAAGAGCAAGACGATCTCGCTGTAATCTGGGAATAAATTGTTTTCAAATACTTTAGGAAGAGCCAGAGTGCTCAAAAGGAATTTAGAGGTTCATTTCCAAGCCAGCTGAAAATCATCTTTGAATGAGCAGGCCTGATCTCGGTGGTGTAAATCACCAGGCTTCCACGGGGCTACACTGTTTGCATGAAGTAGGCATCAGCCAGGCAGCATCCCCTATGGCTGGATCCCCACCTTTTCCATCCTCCTATGGCAAAATGCAACCTCCCTCGATTTAGTAGGTCAGCTGCTGTTGACACTGCTCCAAATAGCAACAGGTGCCCAAGAGCTTTGGAGCAGAGCAGGGTGCCTCGTCCCATCCCCAGCTGCACTAGCCATGGCAGAAGGTAGGGGAGGGAAGCTGGTTCACCTACCTCTCGCAATCGTTACCTGCAAAGGTTGGACTGGCTGGTTGTGTGAGGGCTGCACCCTTTTCTGCTGTTCCTGAAGTTAATCTATTCTACACTGTACAGGAACAAGCGAGGGTGAAGCGACAACACAAAAGAAAATGCAATCCTGTTGATTCTGTTGTTTCTGCTACTGCTGTCAGCCCTGAAGGTGTTGGATGCTAGTAAACAGAGAGCTCATTATGACATGCAAGTGACTTGAGAAAAGTGATGGTAAAACAGATTTTTTTTGAAGAAAAATCTAAAAAACAAAAACATGCTCTGAACAGCGGGGTAGGTGTGCACGCAGCAGAATTGTCAGCATCTTTCACCAAATCCCACAAATGCCATTGAACTTTCATAAGCAGCTAGTGACTGAACCGTAAGGGTCCAAAACCTTACGGATTCTTTTGTCTGTCTGTAAAGTCCACTGTCAGTGGGCAGGTAGCCAGCTGCTGAGTCCACAGTATGGTATGGCACGTCCCAGCAGCAGCAGCATTCAGCAAGGTCAGGAATGGACCCATCTCCACCCAGGAGTGTTTCCCTTGGGGGAGGGAAGACAACAGAGTGGGTGGCTGGTATTAGAGGTGTGCACACAGTAGAAAGACCAAGAGAAAGTCTTAAGGAGTAGTAGGGACAAAGGAAAAAGTGCTGTGTGGGAGTGTGTCAGGTGACCAGGAGCAGAAGATGGGCAGGAGAACAGCAGGACCCAGGGGGACAGGCTGAGAGGACACATATGCCCAAACTTCCCCACACCTCACAGTGGTATTCTGCTTTCTTTCTGATTTTTACAAGTGCTGGCAATTCAGCTATCACTCTTGGCTCTAATGAACAGTTACATCCCCACCATCCTTTTGCACTTGCACATCGTGTAACTTGCCTGTGACAGATCTGTACCTGAGAAGAGTTAAACTCAAGCTGTTTCTTGAGCTATATGAGAAGTCCAAGGCTGTACCTGTCCCATAATTTAAAGATGCTCTGTGAGATCTTTTAAGTAATTTCCTTTGGGGGCTGAAGGGGAGGGTGGTGCTGTTTCTCAGGACAGTGCCTTCTTATTAATTTTAATAACAAAATATGTAATTCTGGGTGGATACCATAGTTGTGCAAGTCATGCTGATACTGTATTGGACATAGAAATGTATCTTAACAGCTGGTATTTGTTCCTGCATTGAAGGGAAGTAGAGCTTTATTTTTTGGCTCAAGAAATCTGACACTGGTTGAGACAACACACATTTTTATACAAGGCTGCAGCTGCTAGCAAATGGATGCATATTTATATGACAGGAGATGCTCAGTAGCCCTGGGAAACCAAGATTTGAAATCAATAATTTCTAGTAAATCACAAACTGACATTGGCAACATCCTAGTCTGGCTGAATATCTGTATCATCCCAGACACTCTTCTTTAATAAACAGAACATACGATGTTTCATGCATGGATTTTGCATTTTCTTGACAACTGCATAAAAGTATAATTTCCATGCTTGAACCGAGGGATCTCTGACAAAGGGAAGAGGGGAACATTTGTTTCTGTGGGCTTTATGGTTTTAAATCTCAGGGCCAATTCTGCCATCAGGTAGTTTATGAATATTCATGTAAATTGTTTTGATTTGAAGAATATGTAACTTTGCCATGTATCTGGCATGGAAAGAATAGTTTGACAGTCATCGAATAGAGGATGCTTTAAAAAATAGTGTCAGCTCTAGCAAAGAGAGGACAACTCTAGGAACAAAGGGGAAAATTAAAGAAGAAAGGTGGGTGTTTCCTGAGGGAAGCAAAATTACGTGATCCTGTCTTAAAAACAATGAATATAGAACCATTTTTGCAGACTTAAATATTTAAAGCAATTTGGAATCTTTTGTATCGGGTATGGACCAGAATCTGCCTTTCTGTTGACTTCTAGAGGAGTTGAGGCAGGTCCATATGTTCCTGATCACTGTGTGTGTGAACTGAATGATCCAGCAGTGAGAAAACAGTAAAGCTAGGATTATTACTAAGCCTTTTTTTGCGTTATTGTATCTTCTGAGTGGTGCCTTACTTGCAGTCAGGTAGGGGAGTGAAATAAGTGTCCTATTGCCTAAGCCTATTGTTAGCTTGGGAATTTGGCAAGTGGCACCTGTCACTGTTTGCTGCTGATCAGATACCTCTTCCCTGAGCTGGAAGCTGCTTTTATGCCCACTTGGCTGCCGGAGCTCTGCAGCAACTGCCAAATGTGAGAATGCTGCCACGTGTAACGCTTGGAGAAAAGGCATCTCCTGGATGGTGACAGGCATTGCCAGCACAGGCTCATTTAAATGATGCCCATGTATCTGCACGTACACTTTCAGTCGAGCACACGATGGCTTTTATTCTTAGATGTATCTGAGGCTGCTGGTGAAATGTGTGGTAGCCCAGCCCTGCCATCCCACACCCCTGCAGCCCATCACCACTGGTGAGAAGGGCCAGCACATGGTCCGTGCTCACCGGGCAAAGCCCACAGCAGCCACACAGGGAGCATGGGTTGTAAATCAAGAGGGAAGATGTTTTATGCACAAGTCAGAAGCAGAGAAATGCCATTCGTCAGCTAACTTTTTCAATGTATTTTTGCTTACGATATAGCTGTTAAATGTGATACAATCTTCACTTGTATCATCTTCTGTATTTTTAATGGAAAATCTTATGAACTGCAAGACAATCAGATTTGAAGTGACCGTAAGTCCTGGGCGAGGACAGTTAGACATGTTGGTCACAATTCAGCTTTTCTATAGAATATTTTGGCCTTGGCAAAGGTGCATCAGGTATTTGATACTCTTCTGGCACTGCTTCCTAGCCCCAGTCAAGGTGAAGATCTGCACTAAGGGCACTTTACAACTTTGTAGAGCCTGATTGCAAATAGAGATGAGGTAAAATGCTGCAGTGAAATCCGGCCGGCAGGATTTATCTCTGAAGTTAAAATTAAATGCCTGGATGAGATCAACAGACTTTTGTTTATATGGAAAGATTTTGTGTAGTGGTCTGGAGTCTGGGATGTCAGTAGAGCTGGGGTTTTGCATCATGCAAGCAAGACTTGATCATAGAATCACAGAATCATAGAATGGTTTGGGTGAGGAGGGACCTTAAAGATCATCCAGTTCCAACCCCCCTGTCATGGTCAGGAACACCTTCCACTAGAGACATGGCAAAGGACACAGCTGTGCCTGTTCTGAGCATCAGACAGTCTGTCCTTGGGAAGAAACTCACTAAGAAACTTGCACTGATCCCTGCAATTTGTCCTGCAGTTGTTCAGTAAAGGTTTCTTTTCTGTCTTCTGAAGCATCAGCTATTGCCTGTGGTCAGAGACAAGGTACCAGGTTAGCTAGGTAACTAATCTAATCTAGCGTAAGAAATGCAATACTGACCAGTCAAACTGAAGGCTTGTCAGGCCCAGTATCTGTGCCTGGAAGTGGCTGCTACTAGACCCTTAGGAAAGAACCTGCTTTGTACACAAGGCATGGACAGAGAGTCCTTCCTCCCCAGCCAGCCAGCTTCCAGCATTTAGTGGTTCAGAACCAGAGGTCACACCCAGACCTTCCTATTAAGTAGCTGCTGATGAATTTGTCCTCCATAAATACTCCCAATCCCTTTTGAACCCATTCATTCTAAAATGCCCATCCACGGTAACTATTTCCACAGTTTTAATGAAGTACTTTTAGAAAATGGATATTACTGATATCCAAAAGAGAAATACTGGTTAGGTGCACCTGTGATCCGATGTGAATTCTTATGTTCTTGTTTATATTATGCTGACTTGCTATTATGCCAGTTGTCTTTGTTCCTTGAAAGCAAACACAGTTGGATTTGTGTGGGTTTTCTGTAATTTCCTATCAGAGGAATAATGTAATCTTTTTTTATGTTTTCCTTATCATCCTGTTTATGTTTGGCTTAATAATTATCTTTACTGTGGGGTGGAGTTACCCACATCCCCGTTCATACATCTTGCTTGAATTTTGCACCTCATTCTCACCTGTGGAGGGTTTGTGTTTTGAGTAGAATTAGGACAAACTTGTTTTAGCTTATGAAGACTTGTATGTGTCTGTTGCAGTTCATGTGATTTTACTCCCCCGGAGCTTTGCTTTGTGTTTTATCTCTCAAGAAACATACACTCAAAGTGTATTTCAGCCAAAGCCATTGATTTTACCTGATTTCAGGTCAAAAACCTGCAAGTAGCAAGCATCATGTGATTTCCATCCATCTGATTCTGGGTGACTGATAAATCTGTAAATCCTTCAGTGAATCCGTGGTGAATCCTTGCACTGCTCTGTCGCTGCTTCCCCTCAGTGTACAAGACATGTCACAGAGCAGACCTTGTCTGCCCAGACTGCCATTCTCCTTACTGATGTCAGGAACACCCAGAGGTCAGCTGGGGGCTGGGCACAATTCTCCTGGGAGAACAGAGTCCCAGTATGAAGGTTACCTGGATGCTCAGTTTTTAGCATGTTCAGCTTCCACCAGCCTGAAAGATGCAAATGTTTTCTCTAGCCCTTTGCCACCTTGTCTTGGCAGTGCCTGCAGCTCACACAACTCATCAAGACTGACTCTGAGTGCATGATCCTTTCACTTGGTGAAGGTAACATTGGGCAGTTATTTAGCATATTGCAACTTTCTGACTAACAGTTCTCCTTAGATAGGTATAAAGATACCAATCTTTCAAAAACTGTGGAGTACAGGACCAGCATTGTTCCTGTTTGGGATTTTTTTCTGAAAAGATATAGTTCAGTGCACTCCTTTCACCAGTTTGTTATTTTTTAGATACAGTTATAAATTCTCGGCTCTCAGACTCACCTTTTGAGTAAGACATCCCTATTTGGAAAGAAATTATGCTAGTTTTATTAAGTGAATAAAGCAAATGATATTTTCTATGGATATTAAAGATATTAAGTAAAATATGGCAAACTACTGTGAAATTGGTAAAGAATGGGATTAAATCCAGCCAGTCAGGCCCAGGTTCAGTGCCAGCCCTGGGGGAAGCATTTGAGGTACTAGGATACATTCTGACCCGTGGCCATAACAACAGCTGTGATGCCCTTGGAATTGCCTCTTTTCTGCAGAATCCCACAGCTCACCATTTCAGAATGAGACAGAGGCACGATAATAAGACAGTCTGCAATTTGCTTTGGGTAGGCCTAACCTAGGAAGGGAAAATGCACTGAAGAAGCCTGTGAAAATTTTGTCATTGGTTCCAGAGCAGCCAGGGTTCCCCCCAGGTCAGCTATAGTAAATATGCCTAAAGAAGGGGCTCATAATTTAATCACCAAAGACTAACATTGCAACCCAGAAATCCCCTGCTTAGTCATTGCCCATCGCTGAAAGTCAGTGATCTCGGCGAAAGTGTTACTTTTTTGTCCGATGCTCCCGCTGCCTGGAACCAGGCTTCTGTGTACACCCAGACCTGTCCTTGTTGTGACACTTGAGCATCCGCTTACCCTGCAGCTTTGCCTGATCAGCCCAGAGTGTCATGCTTGGCAGCATGGGGACGCTTGGCACCAGGCTGCCAGAGTGAAATCCAGGCCTCCAGACCTTGTGCAGCTTGAGCCAGTCTGTTCAAAAAAAGAAAATGTGGCCGCAATTCTGCTGTGGACTAACCAACTGATAAAAGTACTTGTCTCAAATTGATTTCCATGAGAGCATAGCCCACCTTCCAGAGGAGAACACAAACCACTATCTGGCAAGCAGACCTCCTTGACAACTAGAGACAACGGCATCATTTCTCTGCATGAACTGCAAGACTCCTGTGCACCCTACTCATGTCATC
Source organism: Aegotheles bennettii (assembly GCA_013398125.1). Classification (NCBI taxonomy): domain Eukaryota; kingdom Metazoa; phylum Chordata; class Aves; order Caprimulgiformes; family Aegothelidae; genus Aegotheles; species Aegotheles bennettii. Next base: position 1,762,878 of record VZRW01002458.1, on the reverse strand, counting down.
TTCCTTTTGGGGAAGTCCTTTGGTCTAGTTTTATGAAATGAACAAAGCAGGTGACAGTCCTTAGGACTTTCGCCATTTGCCAGGAACTTCAGATGTCTGGCAGGAGTCACGAATGACATGGTTTGTCAGAAATTTGTGGACAAATGACTAGTGTGCACTGCAGGTGCTGCCTTGAAAAACTGCCATGGACCTACCACACGTTCATGGTCTGTGTGTAGTGTAGTAGGTTCAATATAGCCACAGCATGTGGGAATTCCCATGTGTCCCACACCTTTCATACATGCATATTTTAGTCCAAAAAGCTCCAGGCTGATAGATGGGAGCCCTTGAACACACATACGCCTTTAGGGGAGGGTTCCAGACATTGCATACTGGGCAGACAGCAGCACCTCCTTGCAGGTGGAGCTTAATTCACACATGATGAGCGTGTGTCTCCACTGAGCTTGCTATTTTAGGTGGCTCCTGCTCAGCATGTCGGCTCTTTCAGATCCCATGCTGATGCCCTGATGCTGTGTTAGAGTCCTGGCACCTCAGGCAGGGTTGTAGATTCGATCTGGGCAGCCCAACAAACCCAAACATCAGATGTTGATAAGTCTCCTCTTAGACAATGAAACCCTTTGAGATCCAGCCCTCAGAGTCTGTAGAATTCAGGGTGCTCACACCCACACAAGGGTACTATTTTTGTGATATTTTTTTTTTCAATAGATAAAATACATTGAAGTAATTTTAAATAGTATAGAAGGCAAAATCATTAGAAAAGCAAACCAATAAACTTCCAAACAACCCAAAGGGAAGTAGCACAAATACTTCTTGGGGGAGTGGGCCCATGGTTACAGCAGTCATGGGAAAGCTAGAAGCTTCAGCAAAGGTGAAACCAGATTTTTCTCTGTTGATGGACTGATCTTCCTGATATTTATTAACTCCGGCTATAAAGATGGGTTTGGTCTGTAAGTTAACTGCAAGTTGAAGATGATTGCTGCATGGAAAACTTTCAGGAAAGTGAGGCCAGATTCTGGCTCCATGTGGATGTATTTGGCCACAGTAACTGAGTTTTATTCAAATAACTTTATTCTTAATTTAAGAGAGCATAATTTATTGATATTACTATTTTAGGAACTATTTTTAAAAATATAAATTTTATTAGAAATGGTACTGTTTTCCATGTCTCATCCATCGAGCCAGTGTACTGGGACAGGGTTTCTTGCATCTCCAGTGTATCAGGACAGGAGTGACAGTCGCAGTGATTTAGCAAGGTAATGAAATGAAATTATACCAGCAATTATTTGTGGACCCAGTGTGCTTTCCTAGCTGCCTGCAGCTTGTTCTTCCCACTCCTTTCTGCACAATACAAGAGGAGGTCTGAATAGGTTCTCAGCTTTCAGTTGATGGTCCTGTCAAAATTAATATTCAGAGATTGCAGCTTGTAACGAGCGCATTTATAGTCATGTGAGAAGTGCGTGGTTTTATGGGAGCTCTCTATTCAGAATTGTATCTGTCTTCAGAAATAAATGTACATAGCACAAAGGGGAAAAATGAAACAACTCCACTGTTTCCTTCTCGGTAACCTGGGTTCACCTGTGTGAGATGAGTTTAACCCTTTAATGAGCGGAGGGAGTGTTGAATGGTGCAAGGTAATGGCATAGGGAGGCAGGAGAGTACACTTTGTAAGAATAACTCAAACCTTTACACCTCATGCCTCGTGCTGTCTTTTCAGTGATTTGTACACTTTGATTGGGAAAAAAAATCCATTAATTGCCAGTATATTTCTGAGCTCCCCTACTTCTGTGTTAAATGAACTCGAAGCCCTACAGAGAAGGCACCAAACATGCTAAGCAGCTGTTTGCGTGTTAAATACACTGTCCGTAGGCTGTTTGCTTTTCGCCTTCATGCACAGAAGGAAAAAAAATAATAAAAAACCCCTTGGATCTGTGAGGTTTCCAGTTTCTGGAGAGAAGAAAGTGTTACTTCCCCTTTAAGCCTGGAGCCGTTCGTGTGCATGAGAGTGTGTGTGAGAGTGTGTGTGTGTCTCCTCCTCTTTGAGTGACACAGCACTTAGATATGCCTATCAGTAACTTAAACCCCACAAACTCCACCTTCTAAGTGAGGAAGCTGTGGGTTGATGGAAATGTAGTGAGCAGATTGAGACAGACAGTGAATCATTAGCAAACTGCAACGCCAGGATGAACTTGTCTGGAACCTAAAAGGAGAGAACCGTCTCGGAGTGCTCTGCGGCGCTGGGGCTCGCTGAATACAGCCAAAGTGGATCTAAAAGCCGGCTGATCCCCACTCCAAGATGCTGCTGGTTTCCCAGCGGGTAGAAGCACCACGCATGGAGCCGCATATTCCGGTAAGTAGCGTTTGAGATCGATACGGACTGGGAAAGCAGGAGCTCATTTCGGAGGACTCGGACGCCTCGGGACAGTTGCGGCGGCCCCGCTCCCCGCCGGGCTGCAAAGTTTGCGGCCGCGGTTCAGAGAGTGCCCGCCCGTGTGCGGGCTGTGCCCGCCTGTTCGGGATTGCGGGGGCCGCCGGGGTTCGGAGGAGAGAGCAGAAACTTGGGGTGATTCCGCCCTCCTGTCCGGTGGGAGCCGGTGTCAGTCCGGGCAGGGGAGGGCGGCCGGGGTGGTCCGTGGGGTTAAGATGGTGGTGCACGGGTGATCCCCGGCGGTGCGGGCTGCGGGCACGCTCCAGGGCTGCCGTGTCACGGCTCGGGGGGCGGCGAGAGGAGCGGGTGCTGCCGCCCTCGGCCCGGGGTGAGCGGGTGCGGGAGCTGCCGGTGCGCGCAGTGCGCCCGGGGGAGCGGGGCCGGGCTCGGCAGCCCAGCGCGGGGGGATCGCCTTTAACCTCCGCCGGGCGGGGAGGGATGAACCCAGCGCGGCAAGGGGGCTCCTCCGGCGAGGTGGCACACGCCGAGGGGCCGGTGCTGGTCTGTATCGTTATATTTTAGTAACTCCTAGTATTTGTGCCGGCAGCCTGGTTGTGTTCGGAGTCTGAAGCGCGCGTTATGCAGGCAGGATTTTGAACAAAAGGCTCCGTCGAGCCCAGAAGGAGCCCTCGGTTATCCCTGAAAAGAGGAGTCAAACCTCCCGTCCCCTTCTCGGCGGGGATGCGCGTTTCTCCAAACGGGATCGGTCCGGGGGCGATGGTGCCGCCGCGGCGCGGTCGCCGCTCTGCGGGGCTGTGCGTGTGTTTGAACTGAAACGCGTGCTGACTCACGATTTAAACTGTTTGGGTTTCTCACCCTGTGATTAACATCGGGGTTTGGAGCAACTGCGGGGTTTGGAGCAGCTGCGGGGTAAACAAGGCGCTCGCCGGCTCGGTCCTTGCTCTCCCCCGAGGCGGGGGCTGCCCCCCTCCCCCAGTCCGCCCGCGGTCCCTCCTCCCGGTCCCTCCTCCGCCGCCTCCCCGGCCTGTTGCTCGGCCCGGGGGAGCGGCGGGGCCGAGGGCTCCGCGGCTTTTGTTCGGGCTGGGCTGGCGGGGGGCTGTCACCAGGGTGACTCGGAGGGATCCCGGGCAGAGCAGCCGCTTCTTGGAAGAAAACGGGCTTTGGTTTCCTTTCACACCGCTCCCC